>OZ030021.1:51439004-51761504 GCA_964023405.1 Apodemus agrarius | reverse complement strand
CTCAAAAGTCTCTGTCCCTGAGTCTGGATGTCTGCATTTTGTCCTCGGAAGATTGTATCATCTAGCAAATTAACTTAAGGAACATGGGGATCTACAGACCAAGTATTGTCTGCTCAGCTTTCTTCCGTGTTCAGTCTCCAGAGCTCCCACCCCGCAGACAGAAGCCTGCCTGAGCTCTTAGTACGGTGTTCGGGTCTCAGTTTACCTGCTCAGATTCACCTCCCAGCTCCTCCTGACAGCACTCTGGGCAGCTCCTGGTGTCGGGATAGGCTAGAGGCCCTAGCTTTGCTACGCTGTTACCTTGGTAAAATTCCTTCCTGACTTTTAAGGTTCAACTTGAAGGCTCCAAGTCCAGGGGGTCTATTGCCTAATTTCTACAGATCTGTGGGGTCCTCCCATTCCCTTCTATCATTATTCATTTCTAGTTTCACTTCGTGGTTATCAGAGAATATACGTTGTATACTTTGAACCCTTTTAATTTTTTGAAATTTCTTTGAGGGCTCAGCACATGGTGTAGCATTACGAGTACACTAAGCAAAATATTTCATGTGCAGCAGATAATGTGTGTTTTGCCAGATGTGACAGCACACACCTTTAATCCCAGCATTGGGAAGCAGCGGATCTCTGTGAGTTCAAGGCTCAGGCAGATCTCTGTGAGTTCAAGGCCAGACAGGTCTACAGAGCTAGTTCTAGGACAGCTAAGGCTACACAGAGAAACCTTATCTCAAAAAAAAAAAAACACAAAACAAAACAAAAAACAAACAAACAAACAAAAAAAACCAAGCAAAAACAACAGACAAACAAACAAAGAACCCTGGGGGCTAGAGAGATGCTCAGTGATTAAGGGCACTGACTACTCTTTCATAGGACATGGGCTCAAATCCCAGCACCCACATAGCAGGTCACAATTTTCTTAACTTAAAGATCTGCCACTCAAGCAGACATATATGAAGGCAAACACCAGTGTATATAAAATAAAGATTTTTTTTTTAAAGAGCATGTGTTGTATTCTACTTTTGTTAATTGGTATGGTCTATAAATGTTTTTGAGGTCTAGCTAGTTCACAGCATCCTTCAAGACTCCTGTTTCCTTGTTCGTTTTTTACACCTCATACAACTTTAGCTCTTCTGTGAAGTAGCGAACAAATGCTTCCTTGAAAGCCGATGTTACTGTCATTTTAGAATTAGCTTTGAAGGCTGATCTACTCCATTCGACCGGGTCCCAAGTTTAATCCTTGTGTCTATGTGGGTATACATATATGTGTATTCATATGTGTGCAGGTGCCTGGGTGTGTCTGTACATGCATGCCTGTGCACATATATGTAGGGGCCAGAGGCCAATCTCAGATGCTGTTCCTTAGGCAATGCCCACTCCTCTCCACTTTGGGGAACCAGGATCTCTTCATGGCCTGGAGCTTGCGGCTGACCAGCCAGCAAGCACGTTACTGACGGTGCTGGTTACATTTGTCGACTCGACACAAACCCGAGTCACGTGGGAAGCAATTCCTTCAGTTAAAGAATTGTCTCCATTGGACTGACCCATGGGCGTGCCTGTGGGCAGTGTTTTCTTGCTTAATGATTGCTGAGGGAGGGCCGGGGCCCACTGTGGGTCGTGCCACCCCTAGGAAAGCGGTCCTGGGTTGTATAAGAAATGCAGTCCTTCGTGGCCTCTGCTTCAATTCCTGATTCCAGGTTCCTGCTTTTGAGTTCCTGCCCCGACTTCCCTCGAGGATGAACTATAATCTGTAATCTGAAAGAAACCCTTCTGTCCTCGAGCTGCTTTTCGTCATGATATTTGAATCGCAGCAACAGAAGCCAACTTCAACTGAGCTATCTCCCCAGCCCTCCAAACTTAATCCTTTTGATATGAAAAGACTGCATGTTTCTGACAGCTCCATGCTGAACTTCTCTGGGCACACAGCTCTTTAGAGAGCCTCTGGATGAGTCTGCCCGACCCTTCCGGAGCCGGTCTGCTCCCTCAGTCCCGGCTTTGACAGAGATGCTCTGTGTAGCCCAGGATAGCCTTGAACTGGCAATCTTTCTGCTTCAGCCTCTTGAGTACTAGGATGACAGGCGGGCCCACCATGCTCAGCCCTTCCTTTTCTTTGTTTCCTCCTTCCTCTTCCTGCCTTTCTTTTTCTTTCCCACACATCACCGTTCTTCCACCCATCCCTTCATTTCTTCCTTCCTCACCTCATCCCTCCATTTCTTCCTTCCGACTTTCCTTCCTTCTATCCAGCCATTTATCTTCCCTTTCCTCCACCCACGCCTTCTTACTCCCATCCGTCCGTTTACCTCCCCTGCCCCTCTCTTCCTCTGCTGCCTTCCTTGTCCTCCTGCAGCTCCTTTCCCTGTCTTCCCTCCACCTACCTATCCACATTAATGGGCTCAAACAACCTGAAATGCTGGAGCTCTAAGCAAATGTGTCAAGAAAGGGCTTGTGGTGAAGGACCACAGAAGGAACTGGACTGAAGGACCCGTTTCTGGTCTCCACTTCTCAGGATGACTAAAGGTGTTTCTTTTTCTCTTTTTCTTCTCCTTCTGTCTTTCCTTCCTTTTTTTTTTTTTTTTTAGTTTTAGTTTTCAAGACAGGGTTTCTCTGTGTAGCCCTGGCTATTCTAGTTCTGTAGACCAGGCTGGCCTCAAACTCACAGAGATCCACCTACTTCTTCCTCCTGAGTACTGAAATTAAAGGTGTGAGCCACTACCTCCTGGCCTAAACATGTTTCTTTACTTGAAAACTTTTATGAAATACCTGTTGCGCTCAGCACTGTTGGGGCTGGGGTGAGAGGGACCTGTTCTGCTCAGGATCAGACACTGACACCAGAGCCTGACAGGACCACAGTTCAGAGACCTGCAGTTTTGAGAGTGAGCACTCCAGAAGGTACTTTGAAATGGCTTCATGGAAAAGCTTGGCTGGGTCTTAAAGGACAAGCCCTCTCTTCTCTTCTCTTCTCTTCTCTTCTCTTCTCTTCTCTTCTCTTCTCTTCTCTTCTCTTCTCTTCTCTTCTCTCTCTCTCTCTCTCTCTCTCTCTCTCTCTCTCTCCTTTTCTTTTGTTTTTAAATATTTTTTTATTTTTAGGGAGGGGGTGTCAGAATCAAATGTGAAAATGTCACAGAGAAGGAAGGATAGAAGGTTATATTTCAGATAGCCTGATAAAAACAATGTAAACTAATCACAATGATTTCAAAATGATTTAGACTAATTACAATTGTCTAAAGTAGTAGCAAACTTCTGTGCAGTCTTTAAGACTGCAAGCTGGTTTTCTATATTGGAACGCAACACCCAGATTAACCAGGCAAGATGAGGGAGATCTGTAGAGTGAGGACTTTGATGTCAAACCAACTTTACCCAGAATCCTTCTGTCCCTTTGCTGTCTACGTTGTCATCTGTGGAAGGAGGGTGTGGGGTGAAGAGGGTTTGATACGTGGCATGTGTAGAGGAGGGTGGTTCATTGTGAGTGCAGCTCTGGCCATGCGAAGCAAAGGTACTGGCCAGTGGTGACACAAATACACATTACCCTCTGGAAAAGAAGCTTCTATTTCCATGGCCAAAGATGGAACTCTAAGAAAATGACTTAATTTTTCTTAGCCTTTCATTTTTAGATGAGATCTCTCAATATTATAAAGACAAAACCAAGCTCTGTCAAGAGAAAGATCTCTAAAATTATGAAATGCAAGTAGAAGCCATAAAGATGTTCACCTTGAGCATTGCTTATTATGGGGATGTGGGGGATTGGAAACAATGTGACCCTCACCCCCCACCACACCCCCAAAAGTCACAAAAAGAAAAGTAAACTGCCAGGCCAGAGGACACAGCTCAATTGATAGATGGTTGACCAGCATGCACAAAGTCCTGTGTTTGAGTCCCAATACCATACAAACCTAGGTATGGTCTTAACATGCCTGCAACCCCAGCACTCAGGTGCAGAGGCAGGAGGATCAGAAGGTCAAGGCTGGCCATGGCCTCTTCCCTTGGTCTACTCTCTTCTTTGGAGGTCCCACTTTGCTTTTGCCCTCTTGCCTGCTAAAAGTAAACTTGGACTACTTGCTCATTCTAAAAAATAAACTCAAGGTCATTCTCAGCTGTATCTTAATTTTGAGGCCAGCCTGGTCCACACAGCAAGTGTTAGCCTATCTGGGATAACTCTGTGAGGCTCTGTCTCAAAACAAAAAACAAAAAACAAAACAAAAAGCAACAAACAAAAATGTAAAAGCAATGTTTAGGATGCTTTATTTGTTGCATGGTGACCCACAAAGTCTTCAGTAAACTGTCCAGTGCCTGCCGGCATGCAGGATTTGCTAGATGTTTTTTTAGAGGGTGAATTGAAGCATGGAGACCGGCCTCAACTAGGAAAAAAAAAAAGGCCACAGGCATCCAATCTCACCCGAGTACCAGAATGCAGAAGAGAATGACCTGAAAAGGAGGTCACAATATCCTGTGAAATAAAATAATCAGACACAGAAGCATCCATGCAATGTCAACCATCGTTAGTCAAAACAGAAAAACCCTTGCCCACCTCTTGGTGGTGAGTAGAGGAAGTTCCCCTTTGACGATTCATGAATTCTACTTTTCTTTCATCGGCTTCTACTGCTTGTAAAATTAAAGATTATGTGAGATGCCGGATAAACTTGAACTGAGCTTACTGGATCGGACCAGTTGCTAAAGAAACCGAGCTGGAGGTCAAGCAACATTGTCAAGGTCAAGCGGAGCCCGAGTGGCACATTGATTTACAGCCAGTTCTGTGACCTTTCCACTTGACCAGGAGAAAACACCTCCCTGGCAGTATGTTGAGAGTCTCTGATATAGAGCAGGGGAGATCTGAAAGACTGGGCCTTGCTGTCAACCCCCTGCCTCCTCCCTCACTCCCTTTCTCTGTTTATAGAAGACCTGGGAGAGCCCTGTCCCTTGTCTCCCATTTCAAAGGATACTCACTTACCAGGATTCTTTTGCACCTCAATTGGTAACGTGACTTTGGGGTTTTCTAGGCAGAAAATCTTCTCAGTAGAATGGGTTGCAAAGCCTCCTGCAGATTGAGCCAGTGTAATCTCTGACTCATGGAGCCAGTGTAATCTCTGACTCATGGGTGCACATAACTTTTTTTTTTTTTTTTGTAAAGGTGTCCGTTGTGTGAGAAGGGCACAGAGAGGCAGAGACAGATAACAAGCAAGAAGTGTCAAGTAACAAGGAACTGAAGGGCCCTTAGAGATCACCTAATTGGTGCTGGATGACTTAGGAAACTGAGTCATGTGATAGCCAGCCAGGGCCAGAATCCAGGTGGCTTCTGTTTCCTAAGCATTTCTTCGTTCCATTCTTTTCTGCTAGGCTTCTCCTCTTAGGCCCATAGACCACACACACATCCCTAGCTGACCTTTCAGTATATGCTGTGTTCCACAGGGCCAGCCCCTTAGACTGTCCTTTACTATATGGACTTTAATAGAAGCCCATGAGTCACCATGAAAGAACGTTGAGGTAGGATAGGAGCAGGATCTGGATTTCATGTGGCAACTGTAACCTTCTGGCTGCTGTGTGTAGAGGGAACCAGAAGCAGTGAGTGCACTCTCAAGGAGAGCGTGGAGGAGCCTGCTGTGGCTGTTCAGGCAAGAGAGAGGCAGTGGGCTGGGCTGAGGCAATAGCAACAGACACGGGGGTCATGGGTGGTGGTCCCCATGACTTCCTTGAGTCACATTCAACTCCTCCTTTGCCACCAAGGCAGTAGCCGCCTGTCTCATGCCTTCAGTAGGATTCTTCCAGGTGTGGTTGTGTAGGGACCTAACTCAAACCAGTGCTCACGTCTGTCGTACAGTGTCACGTGTAGCTGAATGCATGCATGAATGAACGGCTCTTGACTTCTGGACCACTTGTTATTTCTGCTGTGTGTAATTCTGACTTTAAGCCTACATTCCATAATCCTAAATATTTTTAAAGTCCATCTATTCTCATTCATGCTCAACTCAGGAATCCCTTGTATGACATACTTGGCAAACACCAATTCAGACTATCTTTGGAATTCTCCTGGAGAATTGCCTGAAAGAATCCATCAGGTGACAGTGCTTGCTACCACGACTGACAGCCCGAGTTCCATCCCTGAGACCCACATATAGAAGGATAGAACCAACTCCGGAAAGTCATCTTCTGACCTCCATGTCTGCACCGAACCCACATCTATGATGTGTGTATACACACATCCATGCAAAATAAATAAATGTAATACAAAATTTAAAAAATCAACTCACATATAAAAACAAAACAGCAAGCATGTACTCTATGTACCTTAAACATCAGTGTTGCTGAAGTTCAGTTTGCCTCCCATAACAGGCACCTCTTTTATTGCATTGGCATTTGACAAGACTGAAGAGTCATATCCTTCACACAGTGTGTGTGTGTGTGTGTGTGTGTGTGTGTGTATTTCCCTCATGTGAGAGTTTCCTTGTGCTACTTTGAAGCCAATCTGCTCACCCCACTCCTGGCCTTTATTTTTTGTTATCATAAGGTTGCCTTTTCTAAAGTTTCACTTAAATAGAACTATGCACTATACAGACTTCTGAGTCTGGCATGTTGCACTTAGTGTCATATAGTTAAGACTCATCTGTGCTGTTGCATGTGTGTTGATAGTATGTTGTTTTATTATTGTGGGATGGTATTTAATTGAATGGACATACCACAATTTGTTTACTCATTCACAAGCTAAAGGACTGGTTTCCAGTTTTTGATTATTATTAATAGGGAAGCTATGAGAATTCTCTCTCTCACACACACATACACACACATCTTTGTGTAGACATTGTTTTAGTTTGCTTCCACAAATGCCTAGCATGAGATGTCTGTGTCATATAGGAGATGTGTATTTAATTTTATTAGAAGCTGCCAAACTATTTAACAAAATGTTTATAGCATGTTTCATTCTTACGAATGGCACACAAGAGTTGAAGTTGCTTCACAATATCACAAACAATGGGCACTGCTAGTTTATGATTATATTCACCACAGGACAGGTAGACAGTGCCACACTCCTTTTCAAGTGTACTGATGTGGAATATTTTCCCATGTGCTAATCTGCCATTCATATAAGCTATGAACTGTAGTGGCGCGTGTGCGTGTGTGCGTATGTGTTTGGAGGTCAGGGAGTTAATGTCATGCATGCCCGTCGAATGCTCTGCCCCTGGACTCTACGCTTAGCCCTATGCACAGTTATAAAGTATTTCCTTTTTCCGTTAGAAATGTCCAGGCTCAGCTAGTCGCAGCATCGTCCCAACATTTGGGAGGTGGAGGCAGGGCCCAGCTACAGCTTCATAAGTTCAAATCCAGCCTAGGCTACATGAGACACTGCCTCAAAACAAAGAGAGGGAGGGAGGAAAGGAAAGAGGGCCCCGGAAATTGCCAAGTTCTATCTGGGCATATACGCACACTTACCTATAATCCCAGCACTTAGAGGCCAACCTGGCTGCATGAGGCCCTACCTGAGAAATAAACAAACAGGCCACGAGACAGAAGCAAGTAAATGTTGTAGCGGCTCAAGCCTGAGGACCCGCGTTTGATCGCTAGAAAAATCGTGAAAGGAGTGAAACTGCTTCACACTGGGAGAGCCTCTGGTTTGCACATGCGCAATGTGGCACCTACCCCCTCCTGTACCCTCATACTTATAATAATAAAAAATAGAGTTTAAAAATAAATAAGTAAACAAGAAAAACAAATCTCTAAGCCCTATTGTTCCGTTTTAGTCGACTAATGTGTTTACAGACCCCTTTCTCTGTCCATATCCTGTCATATACGAGAAGCCTTGCCGCTAAGATCCAGCGCTGGTCCTGCTACGCCACTTCCTTGGATGAGGGTGGGGGTGGGGGAACGGATACTTCAAGAGTTTTATCTCAGTGCATCTGGACTGGGAGGTAAGCCCAATGGAGGGGAAATGGGGGGAAGTATCTACTATCTTGGGGTGATGGTGGGGACTGGAAGCTGGGGTGTGCTCAAGGGACATCCAGTGGCATCAAGAGACTCGACCATTGCTCATTGACGGCTCACTCGGCATCCCCTATGAGCCAGGCAGCGCTTTTCCTCGTGGACCGCCATGGCCGATACCCACGGCCTAGAGGATCCCACGAATGAGCAACAAACGCATCTGCTTCCCTTCCTAGCAGCAACTTGTTTCGTTAAATCTACTTAATGAATTACCAAGATTAAACGGCACCTACACAGGCTTCTGTTGCTTGTAAATGTTGTATATAATTTTACATGGACACTTTATTGTGACGTTTAAATTAAATACGTATTTATACAGGTTTTTTTTTTTTTTTTTCATAGAAGTACCTCACTTAAACTGTATGGTCCATGAGAGAGGTCAGGATTCTTGTCATTGAATCTGAGAGCCAGGGAGCTAAGAACTGGACCAAAGGCGCTCAGAGTTGATGTCTGAATCTAAATCTTGGGTCTTCAAGTTAAACTACTACACTGAGTTGTCTAGGTACCACTGGTATATTTTTAGTACAATTTTAGGATTAAAGTACTAACCCTCATCAGTTAAAAATTTAGGCCCAAGGGATTATGGTTTGGATTATTACCCTGGTTTTTCTAGAAATCTACTGAATCCCTGTTTGACCTAGGAAACCGCCCTGGGGCTCATGGGAAAGACTCAGAGTGAGTCAGAGCCCAGGAGGAGTCCTGATGTGTCTGCGGAGAGAGTCTCTGGGCACACTTCAATTGTTTGATCAATCTCTGTTTATTTACTGAGCTCACAAGCTTTTAGAGACAGTGTGTCAAGGGCACAAGTCCCAGCTCTGTCACTTCCAAGAGAAGGATATGGCAAGCAGCCTGATCTCCTGGGTCGCAGTTTCCCCATCTGTGAAGTGAGGAATAATAACAGCACCACAACTCCATAAAACTACAAGCAACAAAGACGGTCTAGAAAGGTCTTCCCTTGAGCTCTGCACTGTACTGTTTATTAAATTATGAGGGAATACAATACATAGTTCCCCGTTGAGTCTACAGTACCAGTGGGCTGGTTTTTCTATTTAGTAATTTCACTAAATAGAAGATTTTTTTATAGTGAAGATCAAATTAAAGGAAATTTTATGATTATTTCATATATTTATATGACTTATAAATTCATATAAATTATAACATTATTTTCAAAACCTAATCCCAATAAATATACTGCTTCTATCTCCATCGATTTTTATTCAAAAGTCAACCCTCATTTTGGAATTTCACAAAAATCATTTATTATTAATAACTTGACAAGATTAAGCATGCATTGGGGTGGGGGCTTTTTTATTTTTTTAAATAAGATCAAGATCTCACTCTGTAGCTCTGCTATTCTGGGACTAGGTAGACCAGGCTGGCCTCGAACTTACATAGGCCAGCTTGCCTCTGCTTGCAGAGTGCTGAGACTAGTGGTATGTTCCACTAAGCCTGAGAGATTACCTTCTTTACAATCCACAAAACCACTAAAGGTTTACTATGTAGTCTGGACATCACCACAGTCCTATAAAGTACTACGGTTACCTCATCTTACAGTTGAAGCCCTGAGGCTCAGCTCATCCTAACACCTTGCCAGCATCTGCATGGTCCGTGCTTCTGTTACTTATTGCTTTATGTAAAATATTACCCCGAGTAAAGCTCTTACCATACACACACAAGTACTTAAGCCTATGTAAACCCGGACACGGTGATCTCTGGCTTCGACAGATGGGAGCTGGAGACAGGAGAACTGCGGGAAGCTGCAGTCCAGCTGGCTCAGGACTCCACTGATGAACCAGAGACCCTGTCTCAAATAAGGCAGACATGCAAGGGTGGAGAGCCTCTGACCTCCCCATGTACACTTTGGCACACATGTATCCACAATCACAACCACACACAGCACACATAAACGTACAACTTGCTCCCAAATTAAATGGCTTAAAAAGGCATAGCACTGGAGGTATGTAGTTTAGTGGCAAAGCACTTCCTTAGCATTTGTGAGAGTCTTGAGTATGACCCCCAGCAGGAATGTGTGAATGAATGAATGAATGAATGAATAAAGATTATTTTTAAAAGCCACTGTAACTACCTACTTGTTCATGCTGCAGTTGGAGCAGGGCTGTGGAGCTAGTCTCTATGGTTCTGTGTAGCACTGACTGGATGACCCAGAGTGGGTGCATTCAGATGCCTGCCTCAGCAGAGGAGGCTGGCACGGCTCAGGGCACTCATGGTCTTTCCATGGTGGCTGGCTTCCCAGAGAGCAAAATCATACACAGCTCGGGACTGAGCATGACACATCTTCTGTTGCATTCTCATGATCCCAAGCAAGTCATAAAGACTGCTCAGAATTATAGAGGCAAGAAACAGATCCTACTTTTGATGCCTGAAGGATTAGCACACCCTTGACTGGGTGGGATGGGGGCTGCTATTGTTCCACACATGTGTTCAACCTAGAGATACTTTGCCTGGAAGCCTTTTCTCTCTCACATTTTCTTCCTTCTCTTCCTAAGAGAAGGAAGAGGGGCTTGAAGGGCAGCAATCTGTTGTATGCTAAGACAAGTTGCTTCTGCATGACACCCCTTTAAGCACTGTGCATATTTAAGTCTCTCCTCCCCCCCCCCCACATTCTACTTTCTCTTTGCAAAGGAGGCCGGGTCTGTCATTGTATTGCATGGTTTAGTAGGGGAGCCCTCAGCTGTGTTGGGGCCAACCTTCTCAGGACTTCTGGGTGGGACAATAGTCAGCAGAGTCATGAGGGTCAGAGCCTCCCACACTTTCCAGGACTTGGAACAGATGAAAAGATCACAGTTTAGTGTTCCCTTGGACGTATAACCTATCTTTCCTTGCTGTGTCTGCTTGTGCCTACTGTCCTGAGTCCTATCCAATTCAGCATTTTCCAGATCACACTTCAAATTTATGATCGCCCTCCCTGACACTTGATGTGGTGGCTTGAATATACTTGGCCCACAGGGAGTGGCACTATTGGGAGGTGTGGCCTTGTTGGAGTAGGTGTGGTCTGGTTGGAGGAAGTGTGTCACTGTGGGGGTGGGCTTTTAGATTATTCTTTTAGCCGTGTGGGAGCCAGGCTTCTGCTTGACTTCATTCAGAACAAGATGTAGAACTCCCAGCTCCTCCAGAGCCATGACTGCCTGGACACTGCCATGCCTTAGGCCTTGATGATAGTGGACTGAATCTCTGAACTGTAAACTATCCCAATTAAGTGTCCTTTATAAGTGTTGCCTTGGTGAGGTTGTCTCTTCACAGCAATGGAAACCCTAAGACACTTGGAGCAAGCCATTTTTCTTCACGGAGCCTCAGCCTCCACCCTCCTCAGTACCAAAAGCTTTTTACTTTCCCCACAGACACACAGTTCACTCTTCATCTGGCGCCATCTTTCCCTTTGCAGGCCCTGTGTTGTGCCTCGAGGGAGGCTCTGGGTAACATAACAAGGGCTCCTGCTACCAGTAGTACCTTTCTTTGTCATATGAATAAGCAAACAAGATCATTTCAAAAATTTAATTTATATCAGATGGTCAGGGCAGGTATTGGAGGAGACGAGCTATAAGCAGAGGATGATGGAACAGGCTCTGAGGACAGTGATGATGACGGAAGAGGATTCCAGGTCAAGGGAATATGGAGAGCAAAGGCTACAAGACAGGAGACAGTTTAAGGCTGGAAACCGAATGGTGCCCGTGGACACGCTCTACAGACTGTGAAGAGTCTTACGAGCATTCTTCCAGTGGTTGTAAAGATGTTTTCATATTCTTTATCTTAAATGCTCCTCAAAATAACTACAGAAAGGATTGGGACTAATGCAGGTATTAATCTTGCGTTATGAGCAAAAAATTCTTCTGCACTGTCTTTGCATATTTTCCCCAAATGGCCTCACTTACCTTCAATGCTTAGATTTAGTTTGATGTTTCTCTGTTACCCTTTACTGCTTTTCAGGACTGGAATATTTTGGGAGCCAAAGACATCTTTATACACATCTTTCTATAATGCTATTTAAGCCCTGCTAACTTCTCAGGTGTGTTAGTTTTTATATGTCCTTGTAAGAGACATTGGGTTAGACTTCCTTGCTATGTCTCTGTCTACTTTTGTTGTCAGAGTAAAGCTGGTCTCAGAGAAGGAGGTAGCAAGTGCCCCTCCTCTTGCTTTTCTAGAAGAGATCATGAAGAATTGCCATTATTACTTTACCTGTGAAGGAGAATTCACCAGTCAAGCCATGTGGATCTGGCTCTTTGTCATTGGATAGATTTTTTTTTTGAAAGGAGTTCAGAGGGCTGTTTGCATGCTATTCAAGTGTCACACCATAAGCTACACCACAGCCTTTGTGTTTTGAGTGCAGGGAATTGCCTCCCCTCTTTTTGAGACAAGGTCTGGCTGTGTGGGTCAAGCTGGCCTTGAACTTGTGACCCTCCAGAGAGGGTCAGGATGTATTACCATGCCCAGCACTGTGTGGGCAGCTTTTTAATTACCAGTTGAAGCTCTTGTTTCTGGTCTGTGGAAAGGTTCCATTTCTTTGTGAGTCAGTTTTAGTGGGTTGTGCTTTTGTAGGAATTTTATTTTATTTGTTTTCTAATTGCTATAACCTTTTAAATCTCAATTAAGTTAGTAGTCATGCCCTCTGTCTCACTGCTAGCCAATCTAAAGTTTTGTGAATTTTATTAGTCCTTTCAAAGCATCAATTATTGATTTTATGATTTTTTTCCTATCCTAGTTTTACAAATGTCTGCCAAGTTTTCAATATTTCTACCCTTCTCTTCTGTTTTAATTTGTGCTTTTTCTTGTGTCTAAGGTAGCTAGATCACTAGTTGGGATATTATTTCTTTTTTTTAATTTGTTTTGAATTTTTTTCGTACAATATATTTTGATCATACTCTTTCTATTCCCCAATGCTTTTCCCCAGGATTATCTACCCAACTTTGTTTCCTCATCTAAGTTAGTGGTTTTTGTTCACAGACTCTGGTTTGGAAGTTTGTATAACCCCTCTCAACTGCTAGATTCAAAAGGCGTGTAAACTCAATTCTGGCCAATGAAATCAGGGAATGGCTAAGCAATGAGCTTTTGCTCCAGATTGAAGCAACCAATGAACTCAAGGCTTTTGGAGGGACAACCCAAAAGTTTGCTAGATTTGCCAGGAGGATTGGACCTTGGCCTAGAATGTAACACCCTGACATCCACAGTAGCAACCACAGAGGAAGTCAGAAAGGAGGAATAAGCATCCCGACAATTCTCTCTTTGAAGTGTTTGCTATGTAGGCCAGTAGAAGCCAATTTGCATAAGGTTTTCTATTCATTGCAACTGAAGAAGTTATAGCTAATGTTGTCCCCCTAAATTTAGCAGAGTGCCAGGCACAAAGTAGGCTGTTTACAAAGGGATGGGAAATGAACCCCAAAATAATGTAATGTGATTGGCACTTCCCAGACTCCTCTGTGCAGATCTGACTTGGTTGTGTATCAGAAGACCAAGGCTCAGTATAAGCATCTCACAGGCCTTTGATGGTTTAACAAGTCAAGGTACTCCTCAACCTCACTGTTTTCTTAACAATATTTTCATATTCCTTAGTAATATAGCTAGGACTAACTAGCCATTTGGAGAAAACACGTTCAGTATCACAAGGGATCCATGGTTACAGAGTAAGCAGATGACACATTTGCATAGGGTATGTGAGTGTCACGGCACTTGTGTGTAGGTCATGAGAGAGCTTGTTGGACTTACAGGAGTGAGTTCTCTCTTTCCACCACGTGGGTCCCAGGGATTCGGTGCAATTTGAAAGAGTTTTCAACTTAAAAGCAAAGCAATGAAATGAATGTGGTTGTTCCCTTGCAACTTGCCCCCTCCCCTTGTCTGTGGGATTCTTGAGGAAGCTGGAGAGAGATGCGCGTATCCATGATACTCTGCTGCCCTGGGGACCCACCATGCTTTGCTCCTCTCGATGCTGTGTCATTCCCGGAGGTCATGCTCTTCCTCTGGATCCTGTAGCCCTCTTGGCTGCTCTAGAGCCAAGGAGATTCCTCCTCATATAAAACACTCCTGGGGTGACCTACTGACCTGGATTCTCCTCTCAGAATCCCGACTCCAGCTGCCTTTGCTGCCAAAGTATGCACGGCCCAAATGACTTCTCCCACAAACAGGAATTAGAGCATTTCACTGTCAGAGCTGAAGCCCTGGAGAGATGCCTGTGGCAGGCAGGTGGGATAGCTGGTCCAGTTCAGGACCACCATTGTGCCGAGGGATTTGTCTTAACTGAGCCTTAGCCCTCTAAGCTTCCAGTGGAGAACCCATTACCTTCCTGACTTGTCTGGTGACTGCTCACTCCTGCACATCATGGGACCCAGAACCCTGAAATATCTGATAGCAAAAACTAAAAGTGGCCACTATTAGTAGGCCTGTAGCAGGTACCAGACACCCAGGAAGATATACAAGTTTTGTTGAGTCAAAATACATATAAACATCATGCTGTTTGAGTCATGACATCCTAAGTTTGAGTCAAACTTAATTCCTCCTAAAGGAGCACCGTTAATTCTGTAGAGCAATAAGTATTGAGTTCAAAGTCTTCTATAACATGAGCTTGATCTAAATAAAATTTTAGGTTAAGTTGGAGACATAGGATAATCTTCAAGGAGTGATTTCCCTAAGACCCCAAGGCCAGCAAATGACAGTACTCAGCTATCATTTCATATATATGAATATATCCCCATATTAAACTGAATCTAAACTGTGTTGCCTTTTAATGTCAAGTACTGTCTCTTTAAATGTTGCTATCTAATATATATTCTAATATATGCAAATATTGGTTATATATTTATATACCATAGCATTCTTTTTTATTTATTTATTTTTTTGAAACAGGGTTTCTCTATGTAGTCCTGGCTGTCCTGGAACTCACTCTGTAGACCAGGCTGGCCTTGAACTCAGAAATCTGCCTGCCTCTGCCTCCCAAGTGCTGGGATTACAGGCGTGCGCCATCACACCCCGCACATTCTTTTATATATACATATATTTATTTTGTTTTGAGATTGGGTCTCCCTAAGTAACCCTGGTTGTCCTGGAATTTGCTATGTAGACCAGGCTAGTCTTGAACTCACAGAGATCTTCCTATCTCTGCCTCCTAAGTGCTGGGAGCCATGTGTCTCTATGCCCAGCTGGCATAGAGTATATACTGAATAATAACCTAGAAAAGATACCATATCTTTCAGGCCTCTGTTTCTTCGCCTATTAAATAAGCACGAGAAGAATGATGGTGAAGAGCTTTGTCTTGTAAACACATAGGAAAAAAGCATGTTTCTATCTCTTCCCAATTTCTCTAAACTCCTGTTTGTTTGGGTTTTGTTTGTTTGTTTAATTGTTTTATGCTGATTCAGAGACTCTTTAGACATCTTTAGCCCATGAAAGAAAACTGGACAAGAACTGCTGTTTCTTTCAACTGCATCAGTGAAGCCACAGAGTACCACTGCTGGAAGACAAGGGCATTGTCAAATACAAACTGTGCCTTAATTTTCTTGGGCCTTCAAGTAAGAGGCAGAGATCTCCACCCCCAACTCTAAGACTTTTAAATCATTTAGGTGATCTGGGACCCTGAACACTAGTCCTGGCTCTGCTGAAAAGGGCTTTATGATACAGATGACATCCTCTGCCTACACAGACAAACCAGTGGCCCTCTACAGTTCTGAGGTTTCTCATTCAGGGGAAGGCGGAGGACAGTTCTGCCCTGGCCTCCTTTAATGATGGACTATTCTGTAGACGTGTAAGCCAAAGCTCTCTCCCCCGGCTTGCTTTTACTCATGGCAGCAGTAGAAATTCTAAGACAGAAATTAGTATCAGGAGTGGGGTGTTTATGTGACAGATTTGAGCATATTTTTGTGGAAGGATTTTGGAACTCTGGGCTAGAAGAGCCAGAGAGAGATCAGTCAGCTATTCTGTAGGTGCTTGGAGGATAGGATTGTTGAGGGCAGTGCAGACCATGGTGGCCTGGCTTGTAAAGTTTGAGAGGGAAGTTTGAGAGTGCTTTAATGGCTCTCTCAGGATGGTTTTCTATTTTGAGTTAAAAAAAAAATCTGTGGTTCTGGTTATCTGTGGCTGAAGAATCAGCTGTGATTAACAAAAATACCAGATGCACTGAAGTCAAAACTTTGCTTTACTGGGACAATTGACACTGGTCAGCTGGAGCTGCGAAATCAGTTGAAGAGACCAGCATCATCGAGCTGAGATCTTCAGGAAAGTGGTCCCCAGAGTCAGCACACACAAAACTGTTCAGAAGTGACCTTCTGTTGGCAGCCGAACTCGGAATGTGTAAGAATCTCCCAGGGGGCACCATGAAAGGGTCATACAGAACAGCTGAGATGACACCATTAGAGGCTGGGAGAGGCCACTGGTGACAGTGCACCCGGAGTAGTGGTGGGTGCTCTCTTCATTGGCAACCCGAGAGGCTACTGGTAAAAGTGCAGCCCAGTTGTAGGAGACCCCAGCATTTTGGAGGTGCCAATACCATGGGACAATCACCAAGAACAGCAGCAGCTGTTAAGGGGAGGAGTAAGCAGCACCCCTTCGTGGTCTCTATCAACGGCTGCCTCTAGGTGCCTGCCTCAGTTCCTGTCCTAGCCTTCTCCAACGATGAGCAGCAATGTGGAAGTGGAAGCCAATGAAGCCTTTCCTCCCGTCTTGCTTTTGGTCACGGTGTTTCATTATGGTAATAGAAGCCCTAACTAAGACAGTGACTTTTCGGATGAACTGTACAAAGGTGCTATTTTTAAAAAGTTCATCTTGGCCTGAGTTCAAAAGTTTTGAGCCTTGGGCATAAAAAGGTGAAATAAAAGAACAGCATATGGTACCTCAGCTTCAGTCACAGGCTCACAGAGTTATGGTGGCTGGCAGGAAACCTCATTGCTTGTTATGACCCAAGCCTTCCCTCGCTTATGGAACAGCAGTCTGCTGAACAGTTGGCTGTGTTGGCCAGTGTATGGGCAGGGATGACAGATGTTCTACACACTGGCTTATGTGTACACCAAATACAGTAGCTGGCACATAGCAGGGGCTCATTAAACATCTGTTGAATGATGGACATCAGTGTCACCTAGGAGAACCTGTAAAACCTGGGCCCACTTCAGATCTACCAAGTGACAGAGCCCAGGTGACCACCATGTCCTCCAGAGTCTGAGAGGCACAGCTACAGCATCTGAATAGATCACTCTCTCGTTATCAGGCGGAGGAGACATGCTATTTTTCCCTTTGAGGCTTTGTGGGTAGAGAGTAAAATATTCAAGTCCCATTGTGTAGGTTCCATATCCCAGGAGGAGCCTGGGGTGCTCTGGGCTTTGGGCTGGGTTGGGTAGGCACCATGCTCACTTTCACTTCGTTCAAAGGAGGCAAGGCCAATAAAAAGGCAGAGGAGGGAAAGGTGGAGCCGCATGGAGTCCAACTCTGGCAGCATTATTGCCCTTCCCGTGAAAGTCATAAACTAAGAAATGTGCCTCCAGTTGCCTTCCTCAGGGTAGCCAGCTGCTTCTTACTCCCTTCGAGGGGGCTGTGGCTCGGACCTGGCATACGCCTAGGCTTGGCCTAAGCTGGACCTTCAGGACTTGGGCTGGAGCTAGTCACTTTAACTCTTTTTTTTTTTTTTTTTTTTTTTTTTTGGTTTTTCGAGACAGGGTTTCTTTGTGTAGCTCTGGCTGTCCTGGAACTCACTCTGTAAACCAGGCTGGCCTCGAACTCAGAAATCTGCCTGCCTCTGCCTCCCAAGTGCTGGGATTAAAGGCATGCGCCACCACGCCCAGTTTAACTCCTTTTGCATTGAGTACTGAGGATTTAGGTAGGACCTAGAGTGTGCTGGGCAAACGTTCCACCATTCCACCACTGAGTTATCTCCCCAGCTTTAACCGCTTTTAAGATTTCCTTTCCCAGAGATATGATAATGGATAGCGTGATTCATCCTATTGAGGGTTGTTGAGAGATTAGTGACGGCACGCCTCAGATACACGGGAAAAGCGGGAAGTTTGGTCTGATAGAGCAGTACATTTGGGTCAGGGGACTCCACACAGCTCCGCCTAGGGCCTTTTCATTGGCTAGGCAGCAGCAGTCTGGAGGACTTTCTTCTCTTCTGAGAGAAGGCCTCACTGTGTAACCCAGGGTGGGCTCATACTTGCATTGCGGTCCCTCCTGCCTCAGCGTCCTGAGTGCCGGGGTACAGGTATGAATTATCTATCACACTGCACACTGGAGGGCTTTCTCAAGGAAGAACTCCACATTACTCCAAGGAGGCCTGGGATGTGAGTGCCGCTGATGAGGAAGCAAGCTAAACCCAGGTGGAGAAGGAGCACCTCAAATGTCTTGCTAGCTACAACCTAACCAGAGGGTCAGTGATAAAGCCCTCCAGGCTGGGCCCTCCAGGCTGGGCAGTGAGCAGTATTTCTAATACTACCACCAGAGTTTTAAAAACCAAACAGACCCTCTGAACAATGCAGTCACTCTGCGGGCCATGGCTAGAGATGACTGGCTGGGGAGGGGATCCAGTGTATCCCTTGGACTAAAGGAGGAACATCACCAAGGGGCCAAGCTGAATGGGGACAGTTCTGGAAGCCATCCGTGAGGACTCCAAATTGATCCAGCTGCTGCAGCAGCCTCAGGAAGATGCAGATCCTTGGTGGGGATGACAACGGCAACAAGGGCCATGGGTACTTCCTGTCTGCTGACCAGGATCAAGCAATTTATTTCAAACACATTGTTTCATTTGACCCTATGTAGAATAATACCGTGGCTGTCCCCATCCTGAGGCTCAGAGAGGTTAAGCAAATGACACTTTTACCTTTCGTAGCTGTTTTGATTTTCTTTCTTTCTTTCTTTCTTTCTTTCTTTCTTTCTTTTTTTTTTTTTTCCCGAGACAGGGTTTCTCTGTGTAGTCCTGGCTGTCCTGGAGCTCACTCTGAAGACCAGGCTGGCCTCGAACTCAGAAATCCGCCTGCCTCTGCCTCCCAAGTGCTGGGATTAAAGGCGTGTGCCACCAACGCCCGGCTGTTTTGATTTTCTAAGACAAGGTCTCATGCAGCCCAGGCTGGTCTCAAGCATGCTAGATAGCCAAAGATGACCCTATAAATCTGATCTTTCTGTCTCTACCTCCCCACTGCTGGAATTACAGTGTATGCCACAATTCCTAGTTTTATTCAGTTCTATGGAACTCTGAACTTTATGCATGATGGGTACATTGCTCTACTACATGAACTGTGTTCTCAGCCCTTGCCTTGTTGGTATTATTATTATTATTATTATTATTGACAGCATCTCATGTAATCCAGGCTGGCCTATAGCTCATCATCATCATCATCATCATCATCATCATCATCACCATCACCATCAACACTATTATAGACAGCATCTCATGTCATTCAGATTGGCCTGTACCTCCTTATCTAGCCTCGGATGACCTTGGCCTCCTACCTCTCCTCCTTCCCTGTCCCAAGTGTTAGGATTCCAGGCATGCATCATCACGCCAGACTCCGTTTACTTTGAGGTAACAGTAGCACACAATTAAGTTGGCACCAGGATTCAGACCTGAATGAAGCGCAAAGTTTGTTTAAGTGGTAGAGGGAAGGTAAGGCATAATGGTATTTTTCTACTCCTACAAGGGTATTTTCTCCTCCAGGCGCTTAGCAATCCCCCTAAGGTCAGGCCCTGTGCCAAGCATTTTACATATTTTAATCTCTTTATCTTCATAACCACACTATGAGTAAGTGATTTTACTATGGACATTTGTATAGGTGAGAAAACAAAGGACTGAGACCAGGCGACTTGCTGGGGGTTCAAAACCAGGCAGGTCACATTACATCCTGCCGGGGTGTTGGAACAAGACACAGTATGGGCTGGACCAGAACCCCGGGCCTCCTCCGAGGCTAGCTGTACATTCTCTCTGTTGGCAGCATTGTTCCTTAAAAGCGTGCTGGCCTTAAGCCCAAAGAGTGAAATCACACCCTGCGGTTCTGGGAACCTCAGACTGGAGAAGGAAGCTGTCGCAGAGTGGCTCAAGTCTGAGCAGGTGTGCTGGGACTGTTTCCTCTTCTTGGTGGAAGGAGCCTGCTCGCCCCCGGCAGGGTGGGGCAGCCCTTGTCAGTACCCTGTGGGAGCCGGGCGGGAGGCAGGTGTGCCCAATAAACAGGTCTTCCTGCCTTCCAGCCTTTATCCAGCCTCAGTACACCCCCGCCCCTCCCCCTCCCACCCCTACCCTCCCTCCCCGTGCACACACCTAGATGCCTGCCTGGCAAGCAGAGAAGAGATGAGAGATCAAGGTTGGAGTCGGAAGGTTTGCTTCCTGGCTGTGGTTCAGGACTCTCCTGGTGTGCACCCCTGACCTTCAGCTACCTCATCTGTGGTGGTGATGGTGCTGGCGGCGGGAGGCGAAACCTTCCAGCCTTTTCAGTTACCACACTCTTTGTTAACTACCTCTGGTAAAGTGGAGAAATAGCCAAAGCAAGGCTGAAGCCTGGTTTCTTAGACTCCAGCAAGGACAGACTGACTCAGATCAAGTCTTCCTTGAAACCAAGGGACGCTGAGACACTTCTTTTTTTTTTTTTTTTTTTTTTTTTTTGTTTTTGTTTTTTTTTGTTTTGTTTCTTGGTTTTTTTCGAGACAGGGTTTCTCTGTATAGCCCTGGCTGTCCTGGAACTCACTCTGTAGACCAGGCTGGCCTCGAACTCAGAAATCCGCCTGCCTCTGCCTCCCAAGTGCTCTGAGACACTTCTAAGGGGAGGGTAGCATAGACTTGAGGCAGGAGAGCGGCAAATGGCTCGGTGCTTACAAGGTTGGTGGGTAAGGATGCCCTAAAGATGCCATTCTCTCGGCGAATGGCTGATTGGCATAGCAGCTCCTTTTCAGAAGGTTCAGACTAAGAAAAGGGAGAAGTCCAATGGGCCCGGGGAGGCTGACAGAAGCTAGCCAATTCTAGACACTGGGCTACAGTAAAAGACATGATTGAAAATTTTTTTCATCGGGGGTTATTGGGTGGGCCTGGGGGGGGGTGAAAGACGGTTAGGCTTAACAGGAAATGGGGGGGGAACACGCTTCAAAGAAAACATACGAATGCCATGCTCTCTGAGGAGCCTCCTCTGATTTCTCCGCCTTTGACCTGTTCATGTCTCCCTCCCTCTTTGGCCTTGCGGTCTGGGTGGAGAGAGAACTTAGGCCTTCGAAGAAGCTTTCTCTTTTGCTGTTGCAGAGCACTGCGGCTTCAAGGGCGGTTCTAAGCCTCCTGGAGCCTCAGTTTCCCCAGCTGTGTAGAAGCAGGTTGTCTGGCAAGGGCCCGCCCAGCGCTAACGCAACGTGATTCGCTCTAGCAGCAAGGAGGGGGTGCCCGCATTGCTGCGCAGGCACCAGGCTGCTGGCCCGGGCACCGCCACCTGGCTGCCGGCGCTTTTTTTCCCCCTGCGGGGGGCTGCGGGACCTGGTCGCAGCGCCAGACTCGGAGCAGGAAAAGCGGGGGTTGCGACCCCAGGCTCGCGCGGCCCCGCCCCCGCAGCCAGCCCGCCTGCCGCAGCCGGGGGCTCGAGCTCCGCCCTCCACCCGCCCGCCCGGCTGCCTCCTCCCTCCTCCTCCCTCGCTTGCTCGCTCGCTCGCTCGCTCCCTCCCCCGGGCGGGCTCGGCGCTGACTCCGCCGCACGCTGCAGCCGCGGCTGGAAGATGGCGGGGAACGACTGCGGCGCGCTGCTGGATGAAGAGCTCTCGTCCTTCTTCCTCAACTATCTCTCTGACACGCAGGTACTGCCAGCTGGGAACGCAGGCCGGGGACTAGGGTGCAGAGCCGCGGGGGCTGCAGCCGCAGCTGCAGAGGAAAGGCGCGCAGCGGTGGGCGCACCGGGGCGATCGGGGGGTTCAGGCTGCAGAGCCCCCCCTTCCACGTGCCTTGCGCTGCGCTCCGTTACAGGCGTAACGAGCTGCAGGTCGCCGGCGCATGCTGTAGCGTTGGGGGACACAGCCAGGGCCACGTAGAGTCTACTGTCCCCCACCGGCAAAGTTGAGGGGTACTACGATTCCTCCGGCAGGTAGAATGCAACCGCAGGGTCGGGGGATCCCTAAAGGCTGGCTCTGGGTGTCGTAGGCGCGTCCTCGGCGCCCGGCACTTGCTGCTGTACTTTCACGTGCACTTGTGGCGGGGCTCAGGGAGGCGATCGGTAGCCCTGGAGCCCCCTCGTTCTCCAGCATCGGGCACCCCGTAGCCCCCCACCTCCTCCGGCAGCGCAGAGTTTCCTGTCAGTTGCTGGCTAGGGGACTAGGGGTCGGCGGGGCACGTGGACATGCGGGCGGAGATTGCGTCTTCCAGCCCTCACTATCCGGAGGAGACCCGCTAGGAGAGAGCAAGGCAGGATCCGGGCGGAAGGACTATCTGGGGGGGTGCCTGGGTCCCCCTGCGGCGCGCGGCCCCGGCGCGCGCTCCACGATGCAGGGGGAAGGGAAGGTGAGGCGGCGTCCCGGGCTCTGGCTGAGACAGGGAGCCTGACCGGCTACAAGCGCATGACAGGAGTGTGTGCCCTGGTGTTCGGGAGGGAGGAGGAGGAAGCTGCGGGCTTGGAGACTAAAATGGGGTTTGCTGCTGGGACAGGCAGTTATGGAAAAATGTGTGCTCGCGGCGTGGGGACCCCCCACCTCTTCCTCCGTTTCCCCTCGGCCCCTGCCTGTTGCAAGCCTAAAGTTTGGCTCCCGAGTTAGGGCTTTTGCTCCCAGCTCCTGGCTGTGTGTCCCGGAGAGGCTGGGGGGGATGAGACGGATCCCGGGAAGAGACCCCGGATGCGGGACACACGCCTGGGTACGGAGAGGGGCTGCAAGGCGGAAACCCGCGGGACTCGCGGGGACAAGCTGAGTACCTGGTGTGGAAGCGTTTGTGCCGGCCCGTTTTGCATAACACTGGAAGGGAGGGGAAGGCGGAGGAGGGGGGGGCGGGAGGTGGGAGGAGAGAGGGAAACTTTGCTTCTGGTTAGAATCTACCAGTCTTTGGGCGGTAGCAGCTGTCATGGGACCGGGTGGGCGGGGAGAGGCTAGCAAGCCGACTCCTTGCGGTGAGACGAGACTTGGAGGGGGACGCAGCGGCCGAGACGTTCTGCTCCGGGAAGACTCCCGGTGGCGACTTGAAGCTAGCGACTAGGACAGGCGTCGTGGCGGGGTGTCGCCGAGAGGAAGCCCGCAACGCGCGGGAGACCGCGAGCCGTAGCTCTCTGCAAACGCCGTGGCGTCCGGGAGCCGCGGGGCCGCGTGGTGTGTGGCTGGCGCGCTCGGGTGGGTTCACAGCAGAGGCCCAAGGGGATGGTGGCGAGTGATCGCGCTTCTTCGGGTCGGGAGGGGGTGTTAATGAGCGGGCTGTGCGCGTGTGTGCGTGTGTGTGTGTGTGTGTGTCCCCTGAGCGTGTGCACACGCCGCGCGCGCCGAGCGCGTACCTTTACCTCTGACGAAACTGCAGTGGAGCTCCCGGCAGCGTCGCCGGGCACGGTCACACGCCCGGTGTTTATGTCTGCCCAAGGCGGGCCTCAGCCTCAGCACCCCGGGAATGCATGTCGTGGAACCAGGACTGGAGGTGGTAGGGATATGGGGGTCCCGGAGAAGACCTGCACCCCAGATCTCGATTACCTGGAGTCGTGTCCATATCTCAACACCTAAGATCAGAGTAGAAAAGGCCCAAAATAGCCCATGAGACTCCTTTCCCCATACTAAGGCTGTCTGCTCTGGACAGGACCCTCCTCTTTAACTAGAACGTTGGTGCTTGGCTCACCGATAATTAACTGTTTGCCCTTTTGGCCACCAGCGTATCCTACTCGGTAGGTAGTTTTCCTTGCTTCACCCAAGGAAACTAGAAAATCAATTGGGTAATCAGTTGTCAGCAGAAGCAGTGCAGTGAAAGTTAATTTGGGACGTTTGCTCCCCCACCCCAACCCCTTTTAACTTAATCACGTGACAGGCCGAAGCTCTCAGGGTGATCTTTGCCTGGCCAACTTGGGAAATGTAATTGATACCAGGAGCTTTGCAGCCGCCCCTAGAAGGATCAGAGCGGAGCGGGAATGGGCGGGGCAGCCCGCCGCCTCATTTTACAGTTGGGGGAAGAGGTTGTGAGGGATGAGTTGCTTGTCCACGACCACTCAGCCAGGGGGTGACAGAGCCACCCAGGGCTCCTGACTCCAGGTCCTGTGTGTTACCTCGAAATAGCACTGGACTTGGAGTCAGAAGGCCTGAGTGGAGTCACCTTCCCCCGCTCTCTGGCTGGGTGATCCTGGAGCAAGCCATTTTAACTCTCCAGCCGGGGTTCCTCCATCTGTCCAATGGGGCCGGTGGTGCTGCAGCCGGAGAAGCCAGAGGCCTGCTAGTGGGGTGAGCCATGTTTGCATGTGAGCTGTCTGGCTGTCCTGCTTCTTCCCCGCAGCCCTCCCCAGACCCTCCCCTCCCCCAGCTCTCCCCTCGGGAGGGTTGGGGAAAGTGGATTGTCTTTGTTCCCCGAGAAAGAGTTCTTCTTGTCTTTGGTGGCTAACCCAGGTGTAGATTAAAGACTGTTTGAGAGACTTAACATTTAACCGTTGGGGCCGAAGTGGACATTGATCAGAACCAGGCTTGTGGAGGCTTCTTGGAAATGTTAGAAGAATGGGTTCCAAGGAACTCTGTGCTGGCTTCACTTTGGCTAGGGCTGTGCCCCTTGCTTAATGTGCCTTTTGCCCACCATCCTGCATGGCTTTCTCCCTCAGTAGGCCTTCCTGCCAGCTTGCCTGCTCTCTCTTGTGCCTTTCATAGTTAGCTATAAAGCCAAGTGCTTTCTGTGTTTGAGTCTATCCAGTAGGATCTAAGTTGAGTCTTTTATCTGTGAGCCCACATGGCACCTGCCAGCATGTGAGCAGTGTCCCTGTGCCCAGCTCTTGACGAGGCCCATGGATTACAAACAGGGGTACAGCTGAGCCTTGCCAAACAAGCTCTTGGCCTGACAGGGAAGACAGCTGGCCAGTGAACACGGGAGAGGACGACGGTGAGGGCTACAGCTGCTAGCAAAAGCCTTGACTCCAAAGCCCAGGAAATAAAGGAGTTATTTGAAATCACTCGAGGGCCTGGAGGAACAGTCACAGGGTCAGAGATGACAAGGACACCATAAATCAGCTAGTCCGACCCTTTATTTAAAAAATAATTTTAACACCATTAGAAAACACTGCCAAGCATTGTGAAAAGGGAGTCGAGTTTACTATTTTTTACATTTCTATAAATTAGCTAATTTTGTATGTGTGTTTGCATGTGTGTGTGCTGGCATGTGTGTGTGCTGGCATGTGTGTGTGCTGGCATGTGTGTGTGCTGGCATGTGTGTGGAGGTCGGAGGACAAGGTGCAGAGGTTTGTTCTCTTCCACAAAGTGAGACGTGGGGATTGAACTCAGGTCATCAGCTTTTGCCTGCGGAGCCCTCTCACCAGTCCAGAAATATGTAATATTCTCCAAAGATAGCTGCTTTAAAGTCTATCTATCTCTAGATGTTTTTCTTTCCTGTTCATATAGACCAGTTATTTTGGGGAGTAGATGGGAAGAAAATAATAAACGAAGTTATTCTGTTATTCTAATTTGTAACTTGCAAGCACACTGTTTTGTAACTTGCTTTTTTCTTCTCCTCCTCACAATATGCTGTGAACATCTTTCCTCATCAATAAATATTGTGCCTAATATCTTAATGGCTGTATAGTATTTCATGGGAGGTTGAGCCAACATGTATCAATCACTCCTCTGCTGTCGCTGGGTTGCTCGTATTCATCCTATTGTAAGCAAGGCCGAAACAAATGTATTTGTGTTCATGTGCTCTTTCCTTCATTTGAATTCCTCGAAGTGAAATTGCTCTGTCAGAGGAATCGCACAGGCATTTGGTAAACACATAAGGAAATCGTCTTCTAGAGAGATTGTATTCATTTACACACTCATCAGCATTGTGTGGAAACGCCTGGCTGGCCATACCCCAGTTATTCATGCCATTTGTATTCTAGGAGCTTGAGCTCGGTCAACAATATACTTTGTTACTCTTGCCGTTCATGTGCCCTCCTTTGATGTTCATGGCTGCCGCCTTGCATGGCTCCAGGGACTTGTGAGGGAATGAAGAAAAGACAGACACACGGAGACACAGAAAGAACTGGGATCGAGTCTGTTGGCTGGGCCGCTGGATGGAGACACCCTCAGGTGCTCAGAGTGTATTGTATATAGTTGTACAGCCAAGTGGCATTTATTGCGTACAGCCGAATCCAGGAGGTGGGATTATGCATACAGATAAATGAGGAGGTGTGGATTTATGGTCTGCTGCTGTATCAAGGGGTCAGGTTTAGCTATCTTTGGTAGGAGCCATCTCCCTAGGGGAACAATCTTCAGACTGTAGTATCTAAGGGAAGAAAAACTGGGGTGCACATTTTCTGCACTCATTGTCAGCATTCACACTTGGACTCCCAGGAAGGCTTTGCAGTGCTCAGAGCCCTGCTCTGATGGGCGTGGAGCAGGGCCGGTGCTCTGCCATTTCCCTCTGGGTCTGACTTGTGCTTCCTCTGCACCCCATGCTCAACCCCTTCCCACGGAGAATCACCTACTGCTGGTTCCAGACAGCACTATGTTGGGAACTCCATCCTGCTTGGCAGACAGATCTTTGTCTCCTCCTCACTATTAAGCAGGGCCTGAGCGCACAGAGGGGCCCTGGGCGCAGTGAGAACGGGAGAAAGGACTTGAAGGCCTAGTGCTCCTTCATAGGTCGGGGATAATGCTGCCTCCACTGACATGGAAGCCAGCTGCTGTCCAAGTCAGAGCTGCAGCTGTGTGGAGCAGGTGCATTTGCCCACCTTTGGCCTGCATGAGACTGGGGGACAGGGGAACTTCTTCATCTGAGCACATCTGGGGTCATGCTCCCTCCACAGAGGCCTGGCCCCCATGGTCTCTGGCCTCTCTGGCTGCTGCTGGTGGGGGAGCGTGGCTCAAGAAACCCAGCCTAGCAGTTGGGCCCCTGGGGCTCATGCTTCTCCCTGGCCTTGGGGCCTCCTCTCTCCAACTGGTGCAGGTCAGCCAGGAACTCCTGTCCACTAGGCTATGAGTCACCCTTTTCCTTCCCTCTCATTTAGACAGAGCACTGGCTTGAGCCAGAAGCAGCCCGGCAGATGGGGCCTCGGGCTTGGAAGTGAGGTCATGACAAGAGCATTGCAGTGGTAACAGCTGCCTTCCCTTCCCAAGCAGCAGCATTTAGAGGGCAGCTTCCCTGTCACATGGTCTTCGCTGAGCCCTCTGTTGGCCCTATTACATTTCTTCCTCACAAAGATCCTTACAAAGTAGGAACTGCTTAGCCGGGCGGTGGTGGCACACGCCTTTAATCCCAGCACTTGGGAGGCAGAGGCAGGCGGATTTCTGAGTTCAAGGCCAGCCTGGTCTACAGAGTGAGTTCCAGGACAGCCAGGGCTACACAGAGAAACCCTGTCTCGGAAACCCCCCCCCAAAAAAAATAAGTAGGTCCTGCTGTACAGTTCTTAAGATTTCATGGTCTCTAAGAACTCATTGCCTTGCCAACCCACTCACGGCCACCTTGGAATATCTGAGGAGGTGTGGGGAGAGTGACGACATGCCCACACAACTTAAAGACAGACTGCATTCTATTTGGGCTCAGAGTTGTTTCACTGGCACCTTAAACCAATGATGACACACTGAGAGAAGGTGTCGTCGTCTAAAGTACTTCTGTTGGCTCTAGGCCTCAGTTTCTCAACCTGTGAAATGGGGCTAACATAGCCTGTCAGGAATTAAACAATAATGGATGGAAAATGAGCACTGACCTGCTACAACTTGGAGTTTTCTCACTGAAGCCCTTTTATGGGGAGGGTTTAGATTTTGAGCTGGTCCAGTACATGTAGTCTTTTGGTTGGTTGGTTGGTTGGTTGGCAGTTGGGGGGGTGGGGTGGGCTGCACACAAGGCCTTGACAAGGCTAGACAAGTGTTCTACCACTGGACTCCGCCATCTTTGAAATGGGTCTCATTAAGTCGCTCAAGCTGGTCTTCAATCTGTGATCCTCCTGCCTCAGCGTCTGGGGTAGCCAGGATTACAGTGCCTCCAATCCTGGGCTGCCACCATTGCTTATGTTAAGAGAGGCATCTTTGAGCTATAGGAAGGTGACAGCGATGCTCACAGCCAGCTTCTCCCTCTGACTCATCAAGACGGAGGAGCAGCTCATAGTCGTCTTCTGGACACCTCTCGGATGTGAAGTCCGTTGTACCGGCTTGACCTTTCTGTTCTTTCTCCTCCCCCTGTCTCGGCCCTTGTCCCACTCACAGCCAGATTCCCATAACTGCCATGGCTGGGCCAGGCTCGGCCATGACAGTGTCTTCTCTCGTTTGTCCTTGGTCTTGGTCACAAGACTGAGAGCAAGGGACAGACCTTTTCTGTGTAAGCCTGCTCTCCCCTCAACATGCACAGCCCCCTGCCCCAGCTGTCTGTGTCCTCCCCAGAAGTCCACTGTCGCAGCTGACAGTCCACACACCACGATGGCCCAGAGCTCCCTGTAACCCTTCGCCTAGGGCTCACTCCTAGAGTCGCACATTCTGTGGATTGGGACAAGTGACAGAAAGTCACAGCCCTGCAGGCCCGACCGTCATCCTAAGCACCCTCCGCACCCTGCCTTTCCTTTCCCTTGCTCCTGCTGCTGCCAACCACTGGCATTTTTACTGTGACCACAGGTTTGCCCTTTTCAGAGGATTGTGTAACTGCAGTCGTGTAGTGTGTAGGTGTGAACAGGTAGTAGTGTGATTGAAGATTCCTTTATATCTTTTCATATTTTGATGGCTCAGGCCCCTATAACTTTACATTCACGGACAGACTTGAAGTTTGACGTGCAAGGGCATCAGGTCCTTGAAGTTGGAGCATAGGCGCCAGGGTTAGCCTGAGTTGTTTACTTTTCCCAAGTTTTAAACCAGGACTTACAAGCACCATGACCTTGAACAGATGTCCCCAACCACAGTCTGTTCATATTCAAAACTGGGGATAGCAGTGTACTCTCTCCTGCGGCTCCTCCCAGAATGTGCTGTGAGACTTCCTCCAAGGACCTGGGTTCGTGCTGTCCTTTGCTGTGTCCTCATGTCTGTCTGACCATTTCTATTTTCCTGCAAGAGCCGGCTCCACTGACTGCGCTGTGTATGGACTTGCCCATCTCTAAACCTAATGACTCCAGTCCTGCTTTACAGTGTGCTGGGCCTGCAGAGCTCTCAAATGATCTCCACTGGGTTTGAACTGATCTGTGGTTTGTCTACTGGGAAACCTCCCTAACCATTGGAAGTCACATGAGCTTCTAGTTTTTCTTAAAATATTACTTTTCTACCATACAATATATTTTGGCCATGTTTTTCTCTCTTCCTAACTCTTCCAGATTACCTCCACCTCCCTACTGCCCACTTTTGGTCTCTCTATCTCACTTTCAACCCTTCACCCCCCAATAAAAACCAAAACAAAAACCAATAGGACAAAAAAAAAAAAACACAAAAAAAACCAAACAAAAAAACCCAAAAACAAACAAACAAAAAAACCAAAACAAAACAAAAAGCCCACATATGCAGAAAACAAAATGGAATTTATTTTGTGCCGGCCAGCCGGCTGGCTACTCCTGGGCGTGGGTCCCGCCATGGAGTATGGGTGACACTCGAATGATTTTCCCTTTGTCAGTTGCAAATAGCTGCTTGTTTAAGGGTGGGAGCCTGAGTTCTCCCTCTCAGTGCTGGGGCCCCATCTGGCTTGAACCTGTACCTGTCTCGCGTGTGCTGCTACAGTCTCTGAGCTCATGTGTCCATCCATCCTGTCCTGCCTGAAGACACTGTTCCCTTGGAGTCATCTATCACTTCCGGCTCTTACAAGCTCTCCATCTTCCCTTCCATACGGATCCCTGAGCCTTGAAGAGAGGGGTTTGATGAAGATCCCGATTAGGACTGAGAGCCCCCAGGTCTCCCATACTCTGCACACTGTCCAGTTGTGGGTTTCCGTGTTAACTCACTATGTCATTGGATACAGAAAAGCCGACTGGTGCCACATTTGAGGCTTCAGTAGTGCTGACCAGCATTCACAGTGCCGGAATGTATTCCGCACACTACTGGAGGGGAAAGGGAATCACTGGTCTCATGCAGCTACAAATGCTACAACCTACAACAGCAACATGCCTGAAAAACAAACCAATACGATAATAACAAAAACACCATGGGAGTAACCAGGGGAATTTTGATTGGATTTAAGGCCTGCTCCATGTCATAGAATGCTTACTGAACATTGCCAAAGTGTCCAAGAGCCTGAGTCTAGAGAGTTCACAGACCGCATGGGGGAAACATACTACTGTTATTCTGTTCAAGGAACATGCAATAAGATAACTGTTTTTTAAATAAGACAACTCTTGATGACATATTGCTGTCCCCTAGAGCTTCCCCATCGGACAGCCTCCATTCTTCTAAAGAGTAGTTGCAAATTGCACAATAGCACGGGTTTATAGCACCTTGTTTGCCTGGTGGTCCAGTGCTGCTTCACCCTTTGTACAGGCCACAGACATTAGTCTTTAGGAAAGTTCTCTTGGATAGTCAGCACCGTAAAGATGGAGCTTTGTCTGTTTCTGCTACCATTTTCTCCTTGGAGAACGGGCATGCCCAGTGCACACCAAAGGTTAGTGTTTCCACACTGTGGTAGCATATACTCTCTTGGGAGCAGGACACCCACTGGTTTTCACTATGTCTTAGAGTTCTGGAGAAAGACCACTGACCCTGCTGTCATCTTTTTTTTTTTTTTTTTTTTTTTTTTTTTTTTTTGGTTTTTCGAGACAGGGTTTCTCAGTGTAGTTCTGGCTGTCCTGGAACTCTGTAGACCAGGCTGGCCTCGAACTCAGAAATCCGCCTGCCTCTGCCTCCCAAGTGCCGGGATTACAGGCATGCGCCACCACTGCCCGGCCCTGCTGTCATCTTAATGTCTCTCTTTCTAGCCAACCTGAGCTTTAAGCCCCTGACCGAGAGCCTGTCTTCCTTGTGAAGCCACCTAAGTCTCCTTCGCTCAGGCAGTTTGCCTTCTGCCATGGTATCTGGACAAGCTTTCCTCACGGGTCATCAGTCCCGTTGCCTTTGATGATGACAGTACCTATAAAGTCTTCAGTGGTGACAGTACCTATAAAGTCTTCAGTGGACTCCCCAGTTCCTCAGCACGCCCTTGTTTATTACCAGCAATATCAGGGTATCATGACATACGCTACACACCACGTCTTTCATTTGAGTGGCTCAGTATCTGTGAACAGACAGTCCTGATGAGGGTGGGCTTCCTGCGGTGATGCTGGAGGTTGGTTGTGTATTCTCCATTTTGCGAATTACAAAACCGAGGCACAGAGAGGTCAGGTCAGTGAAATCTCACAGCTGGCCCAGTGGCTGGCACAGAATTTGAACTTTGAACAGCTTCCTTTCCTCCACACTTTGGGAGGGCCCTAAGAGAATATCATATCCAGCCTGCCTTTCACAGAAGAGGGGGCCTGAGGTGCCTAGAGGTTTATTTAGTCTTTTCCTTTCCAGCTGGGTCTTGTCCAGCTCTAGGACATGGTCAGGGGAGAGGGTATCTTGGTTCAGAGGGCGGTCAGGGCAGGAAGTCTCAGAGATACTACTGCTGGACTCTGGGTGTCAGTCAGACCCTGGACTAGGATTTTCTTCCTGTTCTCACATCCCTAAATCCCCAAGACCACACAAGTGTACTGTTTGCAGTTGACCTACACGGATCCTCTCACTAGACACTCAGGCCCTCTAGCGTGGGAGATGAAGAGAGTATGAAGAGGTGTTATAGTCAACAGCTGGCTTGCAGAGCGCCCAGAGATGAGTCCTGGCTTGAGGTCTGGTCTACAGGCTTTCGGTGGCATCTGGGCTGTGGGACCCCGCTCTGCTCTTTCCTAGGACACTGAGTTGCCACATAATCTAGAGAGAGACTTACAAATGGGGAGGAAAAGTCACTGACAGTTAGCTCCACAGTCCTGCCATGGGTGCAGTGTCTAAAACAGGACAAAGCTTTGCCCTGATTGTTCCAGAAGAAAGGCTTAGAGTTCTGGGATTGGGTTCCGGGGACAGTAGGTCCTATGTATGGCCTTGGCGAGGATTTGCTTGTGTCTCCACGTTTTCGTCTGCCAAAAGGGTGTGGCGGTAGCATACTGTCATGTACTCTAAGATCTTAGGACAAATGGCCCGAGACAGTGCCTGTAGGTATGCAGCGATGTTTGGTTTATAGCTTTCTGTATGAAGAGACAGAGTACAGACGCTGCGATGTGATTTTTTTTTTCCTCCTGAACTCTAGGTCTTTGGTACTGAAGTTCCTCTGTCAAAATAACTGTTTTCCTTCTGTAAATCTAAAGAAGTGTCCCATTGTGTCTTAGCAACTGTTGCCATGCTGGCTTTTAGAAAACCAAATCCAATTGGATGCCACTTGAGGGGAGATAAATGAAGGAGTATCTGGTAATGGCTAAGAAGCCCAGCTTTAAGGTTTAGCTGCCTACATTCTAAATCACGGCTTTCCCGCTTTTTAGCTCCGTGACCTCAAGCCAGTGTTTTGCTCTCTCTCAGCCGCATTGCTTCAGATGTGGATCAGGAGATAACTGTGTGGTCTTAGGAAACCATGGCACAACTGCAGAGGCTTGTCTCCCTGACATAGTAAGTGCTTGATAAATGATTGTCACCTCAGCGATGGCAGCAGCAGAGATGGAAATGAGCATTATACAAATGTCATCTTGAGCTTTTGAGAGGCTCAGAGCACCTTAGAGATCACCTTGCTTAATTTTATTTTTATTATTTTTTTAAACCTCAAAGTAAGGAACCAGTTTAAGAACAGATGAGGTGCCTCCGGGTCATACGGCAGAGGCAGGCTGGAACCCTGAACTGCTGTCTCCTGGTCATGGCTGGCTCCACAGAGCAGGGGCTCCCCTTCCTGGGACCCACTATCTGGATACTTAGCTGGCTAAGCCCTGCCTGACTGAGATGGATGTTCCCCGACAGCTCTGCAGCCATATTTTTTCCTTGTGATTACCAGGCAGAACATAGTCATTTACCAGAGGGAGAGAGGAGACGTTAGAAACCAGGCCCTGAGCAGTTGCAGCAGCCGGCCCACGAGTCCCTCCCTGACGTTGCCATGGCAAACAGCCTTGGCAACGTGGCTGCTCGAGCCTTTATTTCTGTTCTCGGGATCCTTGTGGGGGAAATGTGGTACCTAGAACACGGAGAAGGACTCGGCTATGGCTCTTCGGCACTGGGGTGGCCCAGACTTCACGTTGCTAGAGATCTCAGGCCACAGTATCTTCTGATGAAAAACTGCAGTCCACCCTGCAAGACCTGTAGAAACAGACCTCCGGGTATGACCTTCAAGGTCTCAAATGCCCATCCAACATCTTCACTTGCCAATTGGGCTGTGTGACCTGGTGCGATAAGCAGAGAAGCGTGGTATTCGGAAAGTGACCCTGGTTTTAGATGCTTCTAGACCGGCCTCATCTTCAGCCCTTCCTTCAGCGATAATGAGGAAGAAGAGTACAGATAGCAACCACTGCCTAACCCTTCCAAAGCATTATTTGGCCCTGTGCTGAGTTCTACCCTTATACAATCTATTAACCTCAGAGGAACCCCATGAAGCAATCTCTACTAAGCCCCATTTTACAACTGGATAGACTGAGGCTGACATAGAGTTGCCCCAGTGGTGTTCTAGAATTCCTCTTCCCTGGTTGCTTCTGTGAGATACTTCCATGAGGGGTCTGACCCTCCTTACTGACCTCTTCTCCACCTATGTTCTTCAATACCCAGCTCAGATGCTACCCGCTCTGATCCCCACTCTCAGAAGTGCCCTTCCTGCTATGATCCCACAACCTATTATATTAACATTTCTTGGCTTTGCCCTGTAGTTCATCATCCTGAGAGTCCTTGGTTTTTGATTTGGTGCTAGGGATAGAAACTAGCTTGTTAAGTAGCCACTAACATTGAGAGATACACCCCACCGCCACCCTCTACCTCAAACATCCCACATGAGGAGCCTGACTAACTAGGAAAGCTTTAACTGTCTAATACACATGAGGAGTTTGTCTGGGTAAGCCTTAAGAGTCATCAAAGAGGTTTGCTATCACCATTATCATTTTTTAAAAAGGGTAATCACAAGATAGCCACCACTTGGATTTCTTGATATGCAGGAGCCTAAACTACGACCTTCAGGGCCATTATCTTATCAATCCCCCAGAAGCCTGTGAGGTTGGTTCTCTAATGCCTGAGAACAGGACTTAAGGAATTGCAGCCACTATCCCCAGATCACCAGATCCTGACTCAGGTTGACAGGGCTGGAATAGGAAACTAGGTGTGTCTGCTTCAAAGCACTTGATCCTGACAACTGCAGTGAGCTAATCCAACTAGGCACAGAAAACATTTGAACGGGGTGGCTAGAGGCATCTGAGTCGGACAATGGTGGGGTCAGGAGAATAGACAAGAGGGGACTTGGTCTGAGGAATGATTTATATAGGAAAGATGTCCTTCAGCGTCGTGTGCCACGTTGTCCTGACTCTTGATCTTCCCGTGAACTTGGTTAAATGCAAGAAGGTGGCCTCACCAGCTACAGCCTTTGTGCTCAGAGCTGTGCTGAGATAAATGGGTGAGACATACAGAGAGATTGCAATAGCCTCTGCGAGGGGCCAATGTCCTTGCCACCAAAGATATGCCTTATACACTCTAGAGAGCTCAAGGACGGGATCTTTGTGGAGTCTCTGGAACTCTGTCAGAACACACCTTCTGAGGGCATGTCCTTGTGGAATGTTAAGCCCCTAGTAGGAATTCTTCCAGTTATAGGGTATGGCTGTGGTCCGCCTGGGGACAAGCCCTGGGAGCTCCCAGATCCTCACAATTCAGGGAAGTGTCCCATTCTCTGGACAACAGGGTAAGTTTGAGGGTCTACATGATCCCTTGTCTACCCTGCAAATCCTTAGTGTAGCATCCCTAAGGAAGGTGCATTCTGTCAGAGAAGCAAGGAGGAGCAAAGCTGTGTGTAGTACAGTTTGATAATGCCTAAGCCTAGCTAGGCAGTGGTGGCAGTTGCAACCCTTTAATCCCAGCCCATAGAAGGCAGAGGCAAGCAGATCTACGTGAGTTCAAGGCCAACCTGGTCTGTATAGTGAGTTCTAGGACAGCTAAGGCTATACTGAGAAACCCTGTTGAACACAAAGAAAAAAAAAGTTTATCCAAACCAGTCAGTTTTAGGCTTCTTATAACTTCCTTTGTATGTCTCTGTTGTTCTTCTGTGCCGCCAGATAGACAAGGAGATAGATCAGTTGTCAACTTTTCTTTGAGAATTTGTGCAGTCTGAAAATGACATATGGTCTCTCAGCTTTTCAAGGCTTCTGGGGATAGTCTGAAGAACATAGGCTGGGTGATAGGGAAGTGCTAACTGCCCTCATGACCTGGTATAAACTTAGGGGCTTATGGACCTTGGTCAGTCTTAGCTTGGTGACTTTGAGCTGTGTGATCTAAGGCATTAAATAGCAACTCTGTGGTCCAGTTAGTAAGCTCCCATACAGGAGTATAATTGGGGTTTACCTTATAGGCTCAGGAGCTCATCAGTGGCTATCAGCCATGCGTGCACATCAGAATCAGCTATGCAATGAAAACATTGTGATCACACATTGGCCTGCTGTGTGTGTTGGTTTCAAGCGTCTGTGTCTTTCTTTTTGTTTGCTTATTTATTGTTTCTATGTCTATCCCTTTTTGTCCTATGTCTTAAAGGACTCCCTCTGATGATATCCTTACCCTGGTTCTAAGAAGCCAGATACTATTTGTAGAGTATCTGATACTAACCCCGTGGGTTTCCTCCCTGTTCTGTCTTTCTGGCTTCTGCTTGGAATGCTGGGTACCTAGCCCTTCATTTACAAGTGACTGGGGGTAAGTGGAGGAGCCTCGGAGTGCCTGGTTTAAGCAGGTTGGTTCCCTGGTACCCTTGTTTCTTCTTGCTTGTCACATTCCATTTTACGGCTGGGGAAATGAGGCTGGTGCTGGAAGTCGCTTTGGCCACGTGCTGCAGTCTAGCCGTTTTGTGCCTTCCGGGGCTGGAGAGGCGGCTCCACAGCTTAGAGCGCTTGCTGCCACTGAAGGACCTGGGTTTGGTTCCCAGCACCCACGTGGGGGCTCGTAATGATCTGTAATTCCAGTTCCAGGGAATCTGAAGCATGCTTCTGACCTCCACAGGTACCAGATATGAACAGGGTGCATGTACATGCATGTAGGTAAAATATACATGTAAAATAAATCAAAAGAATCAAATCAAATAAAACAACTCTCAAAATGCCCCCACATCTGCTCTCTTCCATTGTCAACCACACCCTCTTAGGGGACCACTCATGGAAGGTAAGATTATTTTAACTGGTGAGTGGGTTGAGGAGGAGGAAGCCAGAGGCGATGTATGCTACCTGCAGACCCTCTGCCTGGGGTTCCTTTAATTGTCAAGATCCTTAAAGATTAGAAAGTGTTGATCATGGTCGCAGCCATACATAAGTGTAAAGGAGCAAGAGACAAGAGTCCATATCTGGTGCCCAATGTACTGTTTTCTCAGCCTCCCCACCCTGTGTGCTCTTTCTGCCAAGTGGGCATGATAGAGCCCAAGTTAGGACTGCACTGTGGTGGGGCCTTTGTGCCTGCTGTCCCCTCTACCAGAATGTTCTTCCCTGAAGTCTCTCTCGCCTCTAGGCCCCCAGGCACCTTTTCAGACAGACTGTCTCAGAGCCTTCTTTCCTTCCGTTGTTTACCCCAAGACCCAGTCTTTTCTTTAAGGCATGTGGCACTTCAGAACACTCTCTGGTTTAGTAATGTGAATCTTCATTTTTTAAACACATTTTTACTCTTTTACGTAAAATGGGTGTTTTGTTTACACATTTGTCTGTAAATCACGTGTATGCCTGGTGCACACAGAGGATGTTGGACCCCCTGGAACTGGAGTTACAAGGTGGTGGTTTGTCACCTTGTCACAAGGTGCTGGGAATACAACTTAGATCCTCTGGAAGAGCATCCAGTGCTCGTGACCACTGACTGAGCCATATCTCCAGCTCCAGTGTGTGCCTCTTGCTTGCCCGTGTTTCCTCTGGGCACCAAGGGTCTACAGGACAGATGTTGCCAGAGCGGTGGCTGTGGCGTCTAATGGACCCAGATAGAGCTTGATACACTCACTCCACATTTACTCAATCTCCCTTCCTTCTTTCCTTCCTTCCTTCCTTCCTTCCTTCCTTCCTTCCTTCCTTCCTTCCTTCCCTCCCCCCTTCTTTCTTTCCTGTAGCAAAATACCGATACAGTTTACTATCTTAGCTTCTTGGCCAGCGTCCAGCTCAGTGATGCTCAGTGCAGCTCATCATTTTGTGCATCTCTGTAGTTCTTTTGGTCCTGTTAACCTGAAACTTTGTATCCACTGGGCAGCAGCCCTCCACTGTTACTTTCCTTTTCTGTCTTCAGGATTTGGTTACTGTGTGTATCCTTTGGTTGGACTGATTGTTTCACATACTACAGTATCTTATCCTCAAATGTTTACCTACATGGGTCAGAAATTTGTCCTTTTTAAGGCAGAATAATATTCCATTGTATGTAGGTGCCCATATTTTGCCTCTCCATTCATTTGTTGGTTTGGATTGCTTCTCCGCTGTGCCTGTTATAAATGATGGGGCCGTGAGTGTGGGTATAAAGATAGCTGCTTTGCGAATGCGCTTTCAGTTCTTTTGGGTATACACAGAAATGGAACTGCTGGATCCTGTGTCAAGTCTATTTTTAATTTTTGAGTAACCGCCGCACTCTGCACAGCAGCTGCACCATTTTCCATTCCCACCGACACCGAGCAAGGCTTCCAGTTTTTCTGTATGCTGTCCCACTGGCCATTTCCTGGGTTTTGATAGTAGCCTTTGTAGCCAGTACCTCCTTGTCATTTTGACTGTATCCCACTCCTGAGTCTGCAATCTTTTTAGGTGCTTGTTGGCTATTCGAATATCTTCTATGGAGAAGTAACTGTTCAAGTCTCCGCTTATGGTTTAGAAGCAGGGTCTCTTGTAGCCCAGGCTTGATTCAAGCTCACTATCTAGGCAAGGTTGACCTAGGACTCTTTTTGATCCTCCTGTTTCTCCCTCCAGGTGTGAGGCTGCTAAGTGTACACCACAACACCCAGCTCCTTTCTGGTCCTTTGTTCATGTTCGAATCAGATTGTTTGAAGGTTATCGCTTTCACTTGACTGCTTTCAAAGTATCACTCCTGAGCTGGGCCTTGGCGGTGCACGCCTGAATTCCAACAGGCTTTGTAAGTTCCAGGTCAGCCTGGTCTACATAGTGAAACTGACTCAAACCAGAACCAAAACCAAAACCAAAATATTAAGGCCTTATCAGGAATATAATTTGCAAATGTTTTCTACTTTTAGTGTATGTGGGGGAGGGCTTCTTTTTTGCTCTTAGAATTTTCATGAGATGCAGTTTTTTTTTCTGCCCGTGGCACTATGAAAAGAAATCATGGTTACTCTAAATCCAGTGCCACAAAGCTTTTTATCTCCTAGGCATTTTGAAACTTTAAGTCTCACCTTGAGGAATTTGATTCATTTTGGGTTAATCTTTATGGCTGGGGCTAGATCCGGGAACTCCTTCGTGCTTGTAATAGTTCTTCTAATGAATGAGGGAACTGAATGTTATGACTCCCTCAAGCTATGCAAAGCCTATTCAACCTTCCCAATAGGCTGGGCAATACATACCTCAACCAATTTTTTTTTCCTACTGGAGGGCCTAGGTCTTAAGGTGAGGATCCCACTGAGATATTCAGCTCCTTGGTTGATCGATCAAGCCCTCGAGGCTCAGAAAGCAAGTATGGCTAGAGCCCTGCCCTAGAATCACAGGTCACAGCAATATGCTTCTGTGCCCCAGTGCCCCAGTGACCTCAGGCCACTTTCTCCCTGGGGTTAGGCAACACCTTCTATCCTATGGGTGTGGCCCCTGTACCTGCCCAGAGCCTTGGGCTTCCAGCCTAGTTTAGCACTTACTCTTTGTCTTAGTGGCTGAAAGAGAGGCTGCTTGGCTCAAGCTTCTTGGTCTATCCCTCAGCAGGAATGTGGCAATGCCCCTCTGTAGCTTGTGGCTGTGCCTTCTGCGGTGTATATGTGGAAGGGTGGCTGTGGACCAGAGGTCCCTCCCCTTAGAGTCAGAGTAGACCCATAGAAGACTTGTTCTATGCTCAGACTGGCTTCTGAAGCCTGTGGGGGCACCATGGCTGTGCTGTAGCATGGGGCGAAGAGGCAGTCTCTGCTAAGATTGTCTGTTGATGGAGTTTTAACAGTGTGGTTGCCAGGTAGCCAGACTAGCAAAGGAGCAGTGTAAGCCACGTCCTGGGGAGGAACCCAGCCTGGAAGGCAGACTAGAACTGACTAAGGGCAGGCCTGAGCAGGACATCTCTAGGATCTCCCATTTTGCAGTCAAGTACCTTCCAGCGTATGGCTTATTCTGCCTGGGTCTCAGTTTCCGCAGCTGTGGCATGTTGTAACTTTATGTATCTCAACTGAATTGCTTTGCAGGGGGTTCAGATGCTATCACTGACAAGGACATTTGCCAGTGACTTGCTGGTTTGGTGACAACTCGGTGATGGAAACCAATAGATCTGCTGTGGAGCTGTGGGTAATTATTTAGTATTCTGTTCCCTGTCCACACAGTGGTCACTCTTAGTATTACCATAAGCCGGGGCTGCAGATGGGAGCAAGTGACACTATTTGCTCTGGAAACAGGTCTGCAGAAGGCCTTGGAGAGGTCAATCATGAAGCTTTGGAAGGAGACAGTTGTGGAAGGAGAAGGTTGGCTGACGTGGAGAAGCCTGCACCAATGAGGCAGATAGACATCCAGGCAGCCATTAGCGGAAGCTAGGAGCTTTCTGAGGCTGGCTCTGAGAACTCCAACAGGCAAGGTAAATGCAATGCCTGCTGGACTCAGAATCGTCTGGAGGAGCCATGAGGAAGAATGGCAAGATATCCAGCAAGAGCAGCTAGCTGCGGCTGCTCTGGAGTGGAGAGGCAGGCCTCGGGACGGGTCCCCAGGGAAGGTGATTTTGGATGATTCGGTTTTTCCCAGGGCCACACAGCAGGACAGAATGAGTGTTGCTGTCTGTGGTCTGCACAGCTCATCCACAGGCCTTAGGGTGGAGGAAGCACATGGGGATTTGCCGACAGGAAAGGCTGGGGTACAATTCTCATCTTAGTTCTGACTGGGGTCCTTGCTCAGTAGAGCAGTAACTTCTCTCGTGGCCTGGACTCACCAGGGACCTTACGGACAGGGAAGGTGGAGTAACCCTGCAATAATTGTAACAAAGATGACTGTTGCCATAATAGTTATTGCCCCTCTTTTAATGTTAGGCCCAGTAGCATATTGCTGGGAAATTCCATCTTACATCTCGAATATACATCCTTATGAATATTTCCATCACCATGCACAGGAAAGCCTAAGGCCCCAGGACGTGGAAGTGACTTGTGCAGTAAGGACATTGCATGAACTTGGCAGGAATGTGTGACATGTGACTCTCACCCCCAAATCTGCCTAATGAGAAAGGATGATGTTTGAAAGAGGCCTGGTCCTGTCTGGGCCTTGTCTAGACTGAGTTCCCAGATTGTCTTGATTTCTCTTCTCAGGAGTGATTCTCAGTCTTTTTGAAGTTGCAACATCCACTCTATTGTGTGATTTTGCAACAGTTTCAATGTAGAACCTCCCCCAGGAAAACGGCAAGTTCCATTGGTTTCTCTTTTGGTTGTGAGTTAGAGAAGGGGGAAACATCTTTAGAGATCATAGTCCCTGCTTGGGACTTAGAGTATGGTGGAAGGCTTGCGGTCTTCAAGGGTCTGGAGGGAACCTTCTTTGCTGTCATTCTTTAGCTCAGTCTTGCCTCCTTCTGGGGCTGATGTGCTCCAGTTTCTCTTCTCTACTAGCTTGTATCTCATTATCTTCCTTGCCTGGAACTGTCTTAGACTCCAGGTTTAGGATTATCAGTTGAGGGGGTTTCTTCTTTGGTAAATATTGCATGCACCAAATATCAGGCAGACCAAGAGAAGATAGCTTTCTGGGCACAGATGGATCTAGGGCACAGTCTTGTCTTTCAGGTGGGTGGTGTGCATGTGCCACCCCCATATACACTGGGGAAAGCCAGTTGCAGGTCCTTAACTCCCAAGATTGTCCCCTGTCTCTAGTGACAAGGGCTGACTTCTCTTTGAACTGTTAAGTTGGAAGAAACGTGTCATGGGATCATGTGCTTTGAGAGAGTGGGTTGGAAGGAGGAGAAGGCGGAGGAGGAACTCCAAGCTCAAATTCCTGTTCTCAACCTCCCCAGTGAATTATGGAACATTGGATAAGTCATTAAGGGAGGTGGCAAAATTGGGTGAAAACTGGAAACTTTGGGTCAGGTTTTTTTTTTTTTTTTAAAGGAACAAATTATTAAGATCTTTTACTGACTGACTGTGTGACTCTGTGTGTGTGTATGTGTGTGACTCTCTCTCTCTCTCTCTCTCTCTCTCTCTCTCTCTCTGTCTGTGTGTGTGTGTGTGTGTGTGTAGCTTCCCTGTACTATTTTATCTATCTTAAGTCTTCTTTAAAAAAAAAAACCCACAAACTGCTTATAGTTTTGGGATCTGGTTTAACTAAAAAGTGTTTTAATAAGGGAGTTAATACAGGAGAGTTCCTGGGTAATCTCTGAGTCTCTGGATGGTGATTCTTGGATGTTGGCTTGTGGTGTCTCTCACACAGAGTTGCAGCTGTTGACATGAGGTCTGCAATTATTTAAAGAAAGCTCACATCAAGTGGAAAAAGAGTGAGCATGGTCACCATACCATGTGGCCAGTAAGCAATTCAACACCCGAGTCACCCAATTCCCTCTGAGCCTCCTCAGCTGCCGGCTCGGCTACTGAAGCCAGTGGATTAGGTGACCAAGGAATGATAGACAGGACCAAGTGTGTGCAGTGGGAACCCTTACGGACTTGGCCCGTAAGCCTGGAAGACTGGGTTTGCCTATGCCTAGGAGTGTGCCACCACTGCTCAAGTATTTTTTTTTTTTTCTTGTTAAAAAGCAGTCGATGTAGCCAGGCATGGTGGCACACGCTTTTAATCCCAGCACTTGGGAGGCAGAGGCAGATCTCTTGAGTTCAGAGCCAGTTTGATCTACAAAGCGAGTTCCAGGACAGCCAGGGCTACCCTGTCTCACTCAAAAGGATACACGAGCTGTGATAATGCCCATGTGTAATCCCCAGCACATGGGAAATAGAGGCAAGAGGGTTGTGAGTTCAAGGCCAGGTTGGATAATGTACTAAGCCTCAGGCTTGAAAATACACACATCAATCTTTGAAATACATACATACAGAAAATAAAAAGATGACAGTTGTTAATCTATTGAGAATGAAAATAGGCAAAAAAAAAAAAAAAAAAAGAAAGAAAAAAAAAGATCTATCACGAGCAATGCTTAAAAATGCACATACAAATAAAAAGTCCCATTCTAGGTCCCACATTTGCTGAGCTTCTGTCCTTGGGCATACTCCCCTGGCCTTGCCTTATAGATTACATTTATGGGCTGATTTCTGCCTATGACCTTGAGAGGGAAAGTCAGTTTTAACTGTAGCTTACCATGTGACCACCTTCTACTCTAATACAGGGGAACAGCTCATCCCTTGGTAGGAGCATCCACAGTAGGTCTGAGAGCCTTGTCTCTGTTGCCCTCTTAGAGGCTGGACACGAGGCTCTGTGGCCAGCCTCACCAGCCTGTACATTCCTGGGCAGTTCCTGGAGCCCCCAAACCACATGTCAGTATTTGGTCATCTCCCAGTGTCTCCCAGGGCCTCCAGCCATTCTGTCAGGTTTTAGTCACCCCTAAGCACTGCTAATCCACCTTGCACACATACATATTTGTTAAGATGACAGAGCAGGGTAAAACACCCTTCCTGGCAGGAGAGATATGTACACCCCAAGCTTCCTAACTTAGAGTCTGTTACTCAGCCAGATCCCTGGAAGCGCTAAGGGATCCATCTTGTGATTCTGGCTGCAATTGGAGCAGCCCCAAGGGGAAGCTGCTGGGGAGGGTCAGGAGAAGCAGGCTCCCTCCCCCAGGACCCTCCAGCTGCCTGGTGAGCTGACTTCCACACTGGTTTCAAGATGCATCATGGTTCCATGAGGAAGAAAGAGATAGACTTCTGTGTGTGTGTGTGTGTGTGTGTGTGTGTGTGTATGTGTGCGCGCGAGCGCGCGTGTGTGAGAGAGAGTGTGAGTGATTGAGTGTGTGTGTGAGTGTATGTGAGTGTATGTATATGAGTGTGAGTGTGTGTATGTGAGTGTGTGTGTGTTTAGTCTAATAAGGGGCTTTGTGTAAAGATTATAAAAGTTATAACTGGAAGCCATCCTGTGTCCCTATTGTGTTTTTGTCCTCAGAGCAATTTTCACCAATGTCTGATATGTCCTTCCAGAAGTGAGCAGACAGCAGCAGTCGATGCTCTGACTTCCTGCCTCCTTCTCCCCCCACCCCCTCTTTGGCACGAGTAGTACCTAACTGAGAACATTGTTGTGTAACTTGCTCTCCCCCCAACCCCCCACTTAATAGTTTTTAAAAAATCCTTTCATGTCACTGTGCAAAGATTGACTTCCTGTTTTGGCTTGAGCAGAGCTTTAGTTATCTATCGGGTATTCCTGATGGGGTGTGGTATTCCTGATGGGGTGTGGTATTCCTGATGGGGTGTGGTATTCCTGATGGGGTGTGGTATTCCTGATGGGGTGCGGCTGGTTTTAATGTCTCTGAATAACTGTCATTTTGTATACACATTACAGTGTGCACACCTTGAAGGGAATTGCTAGGGGGAAGGGTGTGTGCACTTTACATTTGGAGAATATGGACACTTTCTTCTTTACTAAATTCTGTCCCTTTGTGTACAAAGGAAGGAAACGTGTTTCCTCATACCTTCACCAACGTGTGATGCTATTAAACTTTTAAAAGTATTTATTTTTAATAATATGTTAAATAGAATAATATGATTAGTAATTAATCACAGTTGTTGTGTGTGTATGTGGTGTAATATGTGTTTGTGGGTGTATGTGCTGTGACATGTACTTAAAAGTCAGAGGGCGCCGGGAGATGGTGGCGCACGCCTGTAATCCCAGCACTCTGGGAGGCAGAGGCAGGCGGATTTCTGAGTTCCAGGCCAGCATGGTCTACAGAGTGAGTTCCAGGACAGCCAGGGCTACACAGAGAAACCCTGTCTCAAAAAAACCAAAAAACCAAAAACCAAAACAAAAACAAAAAACAAAAGTCAGAGGGCAATTTTGTGACATCAGTTTTCTCTTTCTGCTTTTACTGGGCTGAGACTTCATAGCTGAATTTTTTTTTTTTTTTTTTTTTGGTTTTTCGAGACAGGGTTTCTCTGTGTAGCTCTGGCTGTCCTGGAACTCACTCTGTAGACCAGGCTGGCCTCGAACTCAGAAATCCGCCTGCCTCTGCCTCCCAAGTGCTGGGATTAAAGGCGTGCGCCACCACGCCCGGCTCTAGCTGAATTTTTTTAAAAATGGAATTTTTTCTCTGCTCTTAGCTGTGGATCTTAGACAGGAGATGGCTCACTCATTGCTTTCTTACACAGGACTGTAGAGAGGGCCAGAGGCAGAGCTCTGGCTTTGGGTAGGCTCTGGGTAAGGCCTTGATTAGCTCTCCTGCACTGTTTGGGTATCCTTGGGTACAATGCCTGCCCTCTCAGGCAAGAATGGGCATCTTGCCTGTTTAAAGATCCATTACTGGGCATGGTGGCTCATGACTGTAATCACAGCACTTGGCGTGGGGGTTGGGGCTGAGGTAGGAGGACTGCCATCAATTAAGGCCAACCTTGGCCACACAGTGTTCTAGTACAGTGTGGATATATTAGAGACTCTATTGGAAACAAACAAAAATAGTAGGCTTTGAAGAGAGAGGTACAACACTACCTAGGAGATACATATGAATATGTTGTTTAAACAATCCTCACTAGAGTGCTAGTTAATAGAGAGGCCTTGGGGATCAGTGTCCATCTTGATACAGATTCTGTTGTGTGACTCCTATAAGCTATAGGACACATCCTGAGGAAGCCTGGGGTGATTTCCTACTCCACAGACTGCAGATTCCTTCCTGTGAGCTGTTCTTTTTCTATAATCCTAGGAAGTCCCACATCTGGCTTTCTTCCTGCCTTCAAGTGTGGGGGGGATGGTGGTGGAGTCAGGGTGGCGGTGGCGGTGGTGGTGGTTACCTGGCTGGTCAGAGCAGAAGCCACTTCCTGGAATAGGCTGTCTGGTGGCTTGTTTGCTGCTCTGTGGAGTTTAGATCTGGCTTCTGGAACACTGGTCTTGAGTTTCTCTAGCTTATAAATTGTTCTGCCGAAGGACTCCCCTTCCCTACCAACCTAGCCCATGTTTAATGCCTGTTTTCTGTGTGCCAACCACTGGGCTTTGGCCTGGGAAGACAGAAAGCTGGAGAGGACTTCAGAGAATGACAAGCCTGAAAAGACCAGTCTGCAAGGCCATGAAGGGGTGTTGTCTGCAGCAGAGAGGGTGACCCAAGTCACTCTTACAAGGTGCTTATCCGAGAGGGTGCTGAGAAGTCAAGAAGTTAGCAAGCCTCTGAGAAAAGTGTCCTAGTCCTGTTCTTCCTTTCTAAACACATGCACACATGCATACACATACATAAACACACTCAACATATATACATTCAACACACACAACACACACACACACATTCACATTCATATACACACTCAACACACACACACCACACACATACACATATAACCCATTTACATACACACATACACACAAACCACAGCATACACTTAAGACACACTCATATACACACACAACGCATACATATACACACACCATTCACATATTCAAAATACATTCCACATACATACACCAGACATATACACACTCACTCACTCATCTACCACATACACACACACACACAAACACATTCTACATATACACATTCAACACACACAACACACACATTCACACATATACACTCACACATGCACACACAACACACATACACACATAACACACACATACACTTCACACACACCCATATACACATATACCACACACATACACACACAACACACACACATACCAAACACACATTCAACACACACACCATATACACTCACCAGACATATACTCACTCACTAGACACACACACATACTCACACACACATAAACACACTTAACATATACACATACAATACATACAACATACATACACACATTCACATTCACATACACACACAACACACATATACATACACATATACACACACATACCACACACATAAACACACATACACACACTTAACACACACTCATATATACTCACACCACACACATACACAAAAACACCATACACACATTCAACACACACAACACACACACTCACCAGATATATACACACTCAACCACACACACACACACACACACACACACGCACATGCACACGCACACGCACACGCACACGCACACGCACACGCACACACACACGCACACACCTGGCTAGAACAGGATTCACTGTAGTTACTGCAAGGCCTTACTGAGAGGGTGTAGCAGCCTCAGTGAGGTGTGTAGATCAATGCACTTTGGACCGTGGCTAGAGTTACAGATTCTACTAAAGTAAGGACATTTTATATCCTCTCTAAGTTGCAGAATCGTGGTTTTCTGAATTTAGTAACCCCGGCAGACTGTCCTGATGGGGACGAAGTTTTCCTCACCGGCCCTCCATCTAATGGTGTCAGCATCCACAGCCACCGTTGACACAAAGTCAATTTCCACTTTTGGACCTCCTATTTAACGCCCGGCTGCTTGGAGAGCTCAGAGAATGGAGGTCAGAGGGGCTAATTGGGTTGCTTAATAAACAGGAGCTTCTAGGGCTGGAATAGCCAGGCCTCAGGCAGGTTCAAGGTGCAGGGAAACCAGCATCTCCAGACCAAGGCTTGCGGGTGTGGGCAGTGCCTGGGCTGGAGTCCTAATGAAAGGAAGTCACCACCATCCTGGGGACCAGGAGCCGCCGTCCTGGCAGGGAAGCCTGGTCCCACTGTAAGTGGGCAGCTTGGTATTTCCTAGCTTGGATTAGTCTCTCCTGCTCACTACCTGGTAGGAATACCTTCCTCCTGTTTTCTCTTTAACCATGATCTTTGCCAGCTGATGCCACACGTGTGGTCAGTGCTACTGCGTGTCTGTGATTGTATGATGACCATGTGAGAGTAGAGTTCACAGAGATAAGGCTTAGAGCTCATCCAGTCAGCCTGTGGTGCATGCCGGCTAGGCAGTGCGTAGCTAGCTTTGAACAGGTCTAGCTACTCTCCCTGTTTCAGATTCCACGGGTTTATCTATCCACCATCCCCTGTTCAGAGTCAGCTGTACACTTTCCTTTGTTTATTTATTTAGCAAGTATCTACTGACCCAGTCTGAGTAGAGCTGTGTGTTTTGTTGTGTGTGGAGGACAGACCGTTCCTGCAAACTTAGAGCATAGTGCCCTCGGGGAGGAGGACAATAAAGCCTCGTGAATGGTGAACTTGCTAGAAGTATTAGGATTTTGTTACCAACACCATACACAGCAGACCCAGTTGGGAGACATGTCCTCACAGATATGTCCTGGCGCAAGCTCTGGTCAGGATGCACATGGACCCTCCATGCAGAACTCTTTGGAAAACAGCATTTAGGTTGTGTTTCCCAGGAGCTAATTACCAAGGGGTTGAAGATGGTTTAGGCATTTATACCCACATTCTAGAACCTTCCATCCAGGCTCTCTAGTGTTCTGTATTACTACTCTTTAGTTATATATTGCTTTATATTGACTTCAATAAATACTTATAATTGTCCGTTTTTCTTTTATAGTTTAGAAGATAGAGTGTCTTAGTTACTTTTTCTATTGCTGAACCAAATTGTCCTGACAAAGGTAACTTAAGGGAGAAAGATTTGTTTTGACCCACAGTCTGAGGGTACAGCCTGTCACCGTGGGGAAGCTAAAGAAGCAGCGACTTAAAGCTGGTCACATTGTATCCAAATCACTGAGCAGAGACTGGTGAACGAAGGCTTGTGCCAAGCTCACTTTCCCATTTTTATACAGTCTAGGATTCTAGCACAGAGAATGGTGCCGTCCACTGTGGGTGAGTCTTCTCATCTCAATGAACTTAAGTTAATCCCCCATAAGGCATGCCTAGAGAGACCTGTCTCCTAGGTGATTCTAGATCTCATCAAATTTGACAGTCAATATTGACTGTCACATGTAGTTCAAGAGTTGACCATCACTTTTATATATTCACAATGTAAGACTGCATGCATCTCTGTTCCTGCTTTTTTTTTTTTTTTTTTTTTGTTATCTTAGTTTATTTCTGACAGGGTCTCTAGCTTGGCTTCAAACTTTGTAGCTGAGAGGTGACTTTTACCCCTTGTCTCCATTTTTCAAGTGTCCAGCTTTGTTTATGTTTGTTTGTTTGTTTTTGTTTTTCATTTGTTGTTGTTTTTAATTTAAATAATACTTAGTTTAAATTTTTCTTACAAAGGAATTAGATCTTTCTTGAAGAAAATTAAGGAAGTTGAGCCAGACTTTTCCGAAGGAAGCCTGCCCCCCTCCACATTTATTTCTCTATTAAGAAGCATCACCCTGTGCACATTTTCCTTCCCACATCCGTTTTCCTCTGGGAAACTATCTGCTCATATTGGCTTTGTGACGTTGTTGCCACTTAGCATTGATTTTGTCGGATACTGTGGCCTTATTTGGCCCCCAGTCCTCACTATGGCTTGGAGGGGCTCTCTGTGGTCTTACAGAGTTAAATTCACCATTTTGGTGATGCTGGGGCAAGAAGAGGCGCTTCATGACCTGCCTTGAGATTTTGCTCTGTGGTTTGTTCTTCTTGTGAGCTACTTACCTTTCTCTCCTGACACACACACACACACACACACACACACACACACACACACACGGCTTCTTGTTTGTCATTAACCTATACTATTGGTAGATTAACTGTCCCTTGTTGAGTGGATGAAGTTAACACTGGACCTGGTGTAGTGGCCACCAAGGAACAGGCGCAGGGGAAGGACAGGGATACTGCCATTTCAGAGGCCAAGTCACCTGCCTGTGGAGCTATAGAGCAGCAGATGGAGGTCGGGCTGAGCCCTGGGCAGGGTGATTTCGTGTACTGCAAAGGCACCCTCCTCCCTCTCACCAGCCAGAGGAAGTGAGGATTTTGTTAAGAATGCCCCTTCAATCCCGCCACCATTAGACATTTTTTTTTTTCTAGCTATGCCTTAGATCTGGGGAGGAGCCTAACCTGCCGATAGTCCTCCAACTGGGGTCCTCCCGTACCTGGTTGTCGAGGCTCAGTGAGGTCATACCATGCAGACAGCCTATAGTGGCAGTGGTAGGATACTGAGTGAGGCTTTTCCACTGCATTGTCCATGTGAGTGCCTGCATGGGTGGGGTAGAGTGTGCATTGTATGCAAGGAGCTCTACAGGTAGATGCAACCATGGAAGCAGAGGGAGATGATACCGTGCAGAGTCGAGACACTTCAAGGGCTCAGTAGGCTGTCCACGTACCCACCTCTCCAGCACTCATGAAGGCCTACACTCTGTACCTGTAGCTGAGGGCAAGATGACCACTTGGGCTAGCAGATAACGTTTGAGGGTCTCTGGTCCAGTGGGTCCAGTGGACTGCAAATGCTGTGGAAACTTAGCATGTATTGATCTGCTAACAGTTTCATGCACCCACCGCAAAAGAAAGATCTGTAAAAGGCTCCAGGGGAGATGAGGAGGGGAGTTGTTTGTTTTTTATTTTATTTTATTTTCCTGCAGAGTGTCGCAGAATACCATTTGAACTAAACCACTGTGCATTCAAATAAAATGGGAAGATTTTGTGGGTGTGGAAAGACAGTCTACTTGGGGTTTAATCCTGCCTCTAATTTTCTATTTCCAGATTTTTTTTTTTACTTTTTTTTAGGGATGAGGGGGGTGGGGCCCACGTGTACACACTATGATGTGCTTGTGGTAGTCAGAAGACAATATGTGGGAGTTGTTTCTCTTTTGCTGTTGTCAGTGCCAGGGATCAAACTCAGGCTTGGTGGCAAGGGTCTTTATATGCTGAGCCATCCTGTTCCTTCTGGTACTAACAACTCAAATTGTAGAAAGTTAAGGTCTATGAAATGACTTGATACATATGCATACTTTGAGATGAGCATAATCAAGTAATTAGTATATCCTCATCAATGCATATATATATATATAACAATGCATATATATGTATATATATACATATATATGTATATATACATATACATATGTATATATGTATATATGTATGTATTTAAAACATTTGGGTCTCCCCTTGAAGAACACAATATTTTGTCTATTATAATTTTTACTTTTTATCTCTAGAACTTAGTCTTCCTAACTGAAACCGTGTCCTCTGTTCGGTCCTCCCCATTTCTTCATCCCTGATCCCTGATACATCTGGCTGCTCTGCTTCTCCCATTTCTGGATTTATAGCTAAGAGAGGTGAAAGCAGGTCCAAGAGGTAGGTGCACTCCTGTGGATCCACACTGTCATTTAAAGTAGCCAGGTTACATAAAGAACCCACAAAACAGATGAACAAGGAAAACACGATACAGGCAAAGATGGAATACTCTTCAGCCATAAAGAATCAAATCCTGTCATTTGGAGCAGAATGTGGTGTTGCTTGTGATCACAGTGATGGTGACATAAGCCAGATGCAGGCACATGCTTCGTGATCTTGCTTGCACGAAGACTTGAACAGCCCGTGACATTAAATTGACAGGCTGCGGGTCTGTCTTCCATCTCCTCCTCATCTTTAACCTAGATGTCTATGAGAGACCATGTGACTAAGGAATTCTCAGATTTTCATCTGGATTTCTGCCAGACCAGGGCTGGCCCTGCCTGTCTAGTAGCCTGAGGTACTCCCCAGCCTCCTCTCTGACTGGATGTTCCTCCCTGCAGGTTCATGGACTTGAGAGACAAGGTATGAGGACCAAGAGAGTGACAGCAGAGAGATAGGGCAGCAGGCTCATAGAGCCAGTGTTGGTTCTGGGTGGACTGGCCACCAGCTTCCCAGGCCTAGCCTTCTCTTTGTCCTGAGGGGTAATTCCAAGACCAAAGAATGGAAGATAGAACCTGTTACCTAGCGTCCTTTAGGGTGGGCTTGACTTGTTCACCTGCTGATTGCTGTGTGTGTGTGTGTGTGTGTGTGTGTGTGTGTGTGTGTGTGCTGGCGTTCTCTGAAAGTAAGTAGGTCATTGGTGACTGACTGTATGGTGGTCTGTGTGTGGAAATGAATCCAGCTCCTGTCCTTTGTTTCTCTGTGTGGCAGTAAAGTATTCTGGAGAGGTATGCTGTTGTCCTCTGTACACTCCCTGGTCCTTTTCCTGTCCTGGTCCTGCAGGTCCCACTGTGGAATCTGCATGACAGCCTTCTGTGGACCTAAGTCCCTGGGAGAGCTCGATTGCTTAAAAATCTGTGTTCATTTTGACTCTTCCGTTGAGGGAAAGGTGCAAGCCAATGGTGTGCTTGCCCTGCTCTTGCTGTGTGGATTTTGGTGAGGCAGGGTGCAGTTCAGGGAAAGGAGGTGCTTTGAGCCCCACTTGGAGATCTGCTCTGCTCTGTGTGGGTGTGGTTGAGTGGAATGAAGAGACGGGATTGCCGGAAGGGCCTTCTGAGACTATTGTTTTATCTCAGCTTAGTTAGATCCCCCGAGGGGAGATTGTATGCTGTGTGGGCCCCACATGAAGGGGTGGCAATGTGAGAAAGGTTCCGTGGGCTTTCTTGGACCCTAAAAGCCATGCTCAGGCCTGAAGTAAGGACTGTTGTTTCTTCCTTCACAGACAAACTGAGTCCTGGAAAACAGCCTGTGTTCATAGTCACTGATGGGTGGGCAGCTGGGGCCTCAGAGCAGCAGAGAGGAAGGCTCGAGGCCCTGTCCCAGGACTGTTGGCCTACAGCCCCATACAGGAACCTGAGGTGGGCTGAGAGACTCTGAAGACATGAATTAATGGTGGATGTGTGTAATGGGGATGACAGGAGCTTTGGCTAGCTAAGTTCTGAGACCTAGGGATACCTGGGATGGGCTTGAAAGACTTCAAGTATTCTACTGCTTTGGTACATCACAGAAGAGGAAACTGAGGCCCAGCCAGGTCGGGTGACTAGAATCAGGTCAGTACATGTAGATGACTTTAATCAAAGGCACAGTGTGTGTTTTGGAGAGTATGCTTGGTATGTGGAGTGGAAGCAACTTAGTTTGTTTTGATAGTAAATGTTTATTTTTATGTTCGTGGGAGAATATACTGCTGGAAACATCTAACTTATTGTTAAGGAGAAGTCTAAGAGGGGAAAATGGACAAAAAACATTTTTAAAGGTCTATTTTTAATTAGTTAATATAGTACGTATGCCCATATACTACAGCATGAATGGAGATCAGAGGACAGCTTGCAGGAACTGGCTCTCAGTCCTGGGATTGGTGGCTGGTACTATTATATACATACATATATCCCAATAAATAATTTTTTAAAGGTCTGTCTGGATGTATGATAAATTTGACCCTGGCTGGTCCCTGAGTCACCATGGGAGCGTTCCTTAGGGCAGAGGAACAACCCATACACTTTTGCTCCCTGCCCCATTCCTGGAGGGGGGCTGGGCTCTTCCCAGGAGCAGGGCAGAGTGGGAGGAGCCCAGGGAGTGATGTCACTCTCCAGAGATGTCTTTCCACTGGGACTTTGCTCCGACCAACTCCAGCGTGAGTAGAGTAACATCTCCAACCAAAGTCCAAACACGTGGGACCGGTTTCAGCTGAAGGCAGCTCCTAGCCACGAGACTGAGAAAATGGAGCAGGCTGTGTTCCATCCCCTGCTGGTCTGTACCAGATGGTGGCTGTGTGGAGCTTGCCATGTGATGAGCCAGGACTCAGGGGTCCTAGGGTGGCTCTGTCCACCCTCCAGAACCTTCAGATCCTTATTTCCAAAATAGAGGAATACAGCCCAAGCCTTTGAGATTAGCTTTAGAATTGAGTTTAAATGTGTCGATGTATTTAAAGCCCCTGACAATACCTTGCACATACTCGATTTATTTAAAGCTACTATTTTAATAGAGCTCTGTATGCGTGTAACTCCTTACAGAAGTTCTGGGATCTGTGTGACACAGCAGAGGTGCTAAGTCTGAGTCTGTGCAAAGCTCGGGTTTCTCTTTGACCTGCCTCCAAGCAATCTGCCACCTGGTGACATTTTACCCAAATTGCAAGCTCAGTGTTCTGTTTTTGTTCAAAGGCAGGCTCTTCCTTACTATGTAGATCTAGTGGTCCTAGAACTCACTGCGTAGATCAGACTGGCCTTGAACTGAACTGACATCATCTGCCTGTCTCTCCTCCCAAGATGGGATTAAAGTCTGGCTAGTATTGTTTTTTTTTCCCCAAGTCTTAACCTCACGATGATGGTGGTGGTGGTGGTGGTGGTGGTGGTGGTGGTGGTAGTGGTGGTGGTGGTAGTGGTGGTGGTGGTAGTGGTAGTGGTGGTGGTGGTGATTATCATTATTTGCTAAGATGAGATAGCCCGAAATAAGGGATCAGTCATAGAATTTAAAAATGTTGTAGTTGTGGAGTAACCAGGAAAGACAGGCTGAGTCCTTTTCCCAGGCTACAGAATTCTAGGCCTGGTGGGACTTTAATGATCAACCATCTATATATTCAAAGTTATCACCTATTAGGTGTGTTCCGTAAGCCAGACAATTTGATTAACACATTGAGTCTGTTATTTGTAAACCACTTTACGAGACATGTACATATCACTAGTGTTAGATTTTAAGACGAGAAACCGTGACTTAGAAATAACTGAAAGACCTTTCTGAGGATACATGATTTGTAGGTTGACAGGGCAGGAACTCCAGCCAGACCATATGGTTTAGCTTTTTAGTAAATAAGTAAGTACGTTAGTAAGTAAGTAACCTTTCACCAAGACCAGGCCAAAAAATCTGTCCTGCCCCAGGTCCCCAGAGGGTTCAATGGACTATGCTCTTGGTCTCTGCTACCAGGGCCAGGTTTGTGACCTGTGAGCCCTGCATGTGTCTATCACTGAGCCTAGTGTTCAGTTGTGGCATCCATGTGGTTTCTTGCATCTCCCCCCAAATCTGGGATGGGTGAATTGCCTCTCCCCATCCAAACCAGTTGGGAGGATTTATTTTCATTTTCTTGAGCAGCTCTGAGGAAAGCAGGGATCTGACCTGTGCTTAGAGGGCCTGGGTCTGCAAACATCCCAGAGGGCAGGGGGCGGGGAGCGGGAGCGGAAAATGGAACCAGTGACTTCCTTTCACGTCCCTTTGGCCGGTGATCCTGGCCTGATTGGCTATCGTGAGATGACGATCCTGTCCTCTGAGTGAGAAGCTGGCCATCCTGACCCACTTCTTACACTAGCGCCATTGGAGGGATGGGTGTGGGGTGGGAGATGAGCTCTGGCTCTGGGGGGTGAGGTGGCATTGTGCAGGCAGATACGGCACCCCACATGTGTGTTCCTCCGTCTCCCGTCACTTCCACAGCCTTATAGGATGTCGTGTGCGACAGGCTAGAAGACTCTATGATTATGAAATAATTGTTTAGGAGTGGTGGATTATTTGGGACTCCTGGGGGATGTCTTCCTGGTGTTTCTTCTGGGTCTGAGGAGATACCAGAAGGTTCTGAGGGGGAGTGGTAAGGTGTCCTTATACGCTCACAGGCATGGGTCTAATCATGATAGTGTCATGTTTTGAATTAAATAAGTTATAGCCTTGTTCCAAATGTAACTGAATTCTGGAAGTCTAGAACCTGCTCAGATCATGAATTTTTCCAGCTTTCTCTTGACCCATCTTTGCTTCCCATACAAGAAAGTCCCCCCCCACACCCCCATGGTCTCTGTGTGCTGCCATGACTCAGTCTTACAGCCCAATTGTTATCACATTGCCTTGGGCACATCAACTCTTCAGGCTCTCCCTTCAGGGAGCTGCAATGACTCTTGCCTCCTTTTGGCCTTTCTCCCTAGTTGAAGGCTCTGGCCACTTTCTCCTGCTTGTGGGGACTTCATGTCATCATTTACCCAATGAGCAGGGGTTGTATTAGCTTTCTGATGCAGCTGTAATAAAGCCATCACTAACTTAGTGGCTGGCGATGTTGCTCAGTGGTAAGCCCCTTCCCCACCTAGCATGCTCGAGGCACTGGGGAGCTAGGAGTTGTGGGGTAAGGAGAGATTAATTTATGTTACCCAATGAGTAGCTTTTTTTTTCTATTAATGTTCAGGCAACCATATGCATGGCCTTGAATAAACTTCACCTCTCAGACTCAGTTTCTTCATTTGTTAAATGGAAATGTTAAAACTCTTGGCAGGGCTCACTGAGGGTCTGTGGGAAGGGGCTGCAGCGGAAGTGAGCAGGGCTGCAGTGGAAGTCAGCCGGCTGCACCAGAAGTGAGCAGGGCTGCACCAGAAGTGAGCAGGGCTGCACCGGAAGTGAGCAGGGCTGCACCGGAAGTGAGCCGGGCTGCAGTGGAAGTGAGCCAGGCTGCACCAGAAGTGGACAGGTTCTGCAGTTTAAACATCCATCAGCTCCATTTCCAAAGTTTATGTTCTAGAACCCTGAAAGCATTGGGTGGTTGCTTTGTGGAGCCAAGACCGAGGAGGGTCCTGGGGCTTCTAAACTATGTATGTTCCTCATTGAACACACCTTGCTGGGGATATTTCCAGCAGGGCCAATTTCTGCCACCCACCTGACGCCACTGCGCTTGCAGCACCTTGGCTTCACAGTCTCATTACAATCCCTAGGCGGTCCTATAAATTAGGTGCTATATTGCAGAGTCACACACAAGGCCATGGGCATTCTGCTCAGATCAGTCTGCTAAGGCCGTTGTGTGATAAGGGTCGGCCACATATGGCACAGAGTGTGGAGTGGACAGCCCGACTAGGCAGGTCTTGTAGCTTACTCACTATACTTGGGGGGCAGGGGGTAGCAGAGGTTCCAAGGGAGAGGCCAGCCTCTGATAAAGCAACTCTAAGAGCATACAGTAGGTATTGGATCATGCTTGGTTTCCTCAGCTTTGGTGGTGAAAGTCCTCACTGTGAGCTCACTGGTCTGACCAAGATGACATGTTGCTATGAGGTGTTTGGCAGGGACATGCTAACGCCGTGTCATGGTGGGCTGGGTGTGATGGTGCTGTTGATGGGCTGACCATTGGGGGACGTTGTTTGTGTGAACCATGCAGCCAGGCTTGCTAGGTAGGAGTGAGTATTTGGTTGTGTGGGAGGTGCTGTGCTACCTGTGACTTTAACAATAGAAATGTATCTTTTCATGTTCCTAGAGGCCAGACAGCCATCAGGACTGGTTTCCTGAGGCCTCTCTTGTTGGCTGTAGGTGGCATCTTCTCTCTGTGAACTCCCATTCACCTGACCATCTTATTGTGTGTTCTGGAGCAGCTACCCATCACACTGGCCGCCATGTTTCCTGGCCGTCAACAAGCACCTGACAAGAGACCAAAGAGATGGGCTCCTTAAGTCTAGCCTGGCGGACCAGTGATTTTAACTAGAGTTACTGAAGAGCAGCTACATCACCAAAGAGAACATCTCACTCTCCCTATCGACTGCCCATAAATTTGTAGAGAGAGGGGCGGGGCTTATGAGCATCTTTCCCAGTCCATAATAAATGGGTAGGCCCCATCTTGTGCAGACCTCTTATAGGTCATCCCAGCTTCTGACAGTTCAGAAGGCAACAGTGTATCACACCCAGGGACAGCCTAACTATAATGTCCCCCTCTAAAGACCCTCTCCAACGTGTCCTTTAGTATGAGCTTCAGTCTATTGGGGCTGGCCTTGAGGCTGTGCTTTCTGTAACTGTAACTACTGTGGTGTCGGTGCTGGGAGAGTGCTATTGACCTTGTGGAGCAATTATGTTCAATGTGGTAGCTTCCCATGGTCACACTTAGCTGTGAGCATGGCTGCCTCATGGGATGATGACTGGCTGGGCTGAAGGGGGCAGCTGGATTGGATGTGGTGATATCTGTATGACGCTATTTCTGTGTGTTGGGCAGTTCTTGGTGCTTGGAATGACCACACAAGTGACCTGTGTCGCTCGGCCACATTTGCCATGGGTGAAAACACATGTCTGGCTCTTGCAGACCAGAGGTCAGGGGTATGTGGTTTGTGTGACAAGGCGCCATTTAGTCCCCAAGGTTGCATACTAGCCTGGCCCTTGCCTATTAGCTGCCTGTTCTCTTTTGCTGGGCACTGGCGGCTGTGCTGGGCATTCAATGTTGCAGCCTGTGCTTGATCACTTGATCATTTTAACCCAGGTAAGAGTATAAGAGGCACTTGTCTTGGGTTCCCCCCTCGATGGTGGCCTGAATTTTTTTTTTTTTTTTTTTTTTTTTTGAGAGAGAGGTCATGGTGATGTGGGCATCTGAACACTAGCAGGAAGGCTATAGGTAGTATCCCACAGCAGCAATAAAGAGGGTAGAGGCCTGTAACTCTCTGAGAGGGACACTGTAGTAGAGTCCATCAAAGCCAAGGGCATAGGTCCTGTTAATTCTACTTTACCTATGCTAAGATCCTCAATTCTGTTAAGTGGGAAACAGAGCCAGTGATACTGTGTAGCCAGGGGCCATGGCCTAGAAGTAAACCCATATAAGGCCACATTGTTAGCTGGGGTCCTGGCCCACAATAAGGGCCGTCGAAAGGCTTGCTGTTTCGTCGTCTCCTTCTCGGTTCTGCTCTGTGTCTACCACATAGACAGCGTTATCACAGCCCAAGCATCTGGTTGGGGAAAGTTAGGAAAACCCTTCAGTTTTGACCTTCATTCATTCAGCATGCAAACTACACCTTAAGGAGGGCAGGCCCTACTGGGGGGTTCCAGAGCTTCAGGGATGGGCATAGTGGGGTTCCTGCCCCCATGTGTGGTCTAGCTGTTGGACTGAGCCTGAGTTTCACCCACTCTGTCTCTGCTCCTGTGCTGACCATAGACATTCCATTTGCAGCCAGGTCCCGTTGGGCCAGAGTAACCGGGATTCTCTAAGAACCGCTGGGGGAGTCATGGAGACCAGCTGAAGCTGCTGGTTGGGGACTGAATACTCAGTGGCTGGGCTCTGATCCTTTCCAGGATTTAGCTCCCTTCATCTGGGACAGGCCCCCACGGTCAGAGAGCAGGAGTAACTACAGTGGGTGCAGGCAGGTGTGGGTGGCGGAACTGTTCTCCCCTCAACTTGAAATCATCTTCCCGCCTTCGGTGGGTGTGTGCCAGGCTCCCAAGGCGTGTCGAAGGGGCATGTAGAGTGGGTCTGGGCACAGCCAGTGGTTATCCAGCGTTAGGAAAATGTACTTCTGAGCTATGGAGGAGTCAGGGAGTCTGGTGCATGTCCCAGTCTGCAGGACGGGCTCTCTTGCCTTCTTCCCTTCCCTTCCAGGGGGATGCACATGGTGGTCAGTGGAGCCTGCGTGGGTGAGGGGATAAGGGCGGGGCTGAGGCACATAAGGATCTGGCACACAGAGCTCATCAGCTTCCTCACTTTCGAGCCTGAACTTTGGCAGGCTTCAGTCTCCCCAGCAAGAGGGTCTAACGTTGCTTAGAGGTGGTGATCTGGGGCCCGAAGGCACATGCTCTGGGCCTAGAAAGGTTCCTTGGTGTGGACATTCCAGCATGACAGCCACTTCTGGCCAGAAATCCCCAGACTTTGGATCGTGTGTGTGTGTGTGTGTGTGTGGGGGGGTATTTCATGGAATCAAGGTTGGCCTCCGATTCACTATGTAGCAGAGGATTATCTTGAACTCCTAACCTGCCTCCTCCTTTCAAGAGCTGGGATTACAGGCCTATGCCACAGCCTTCTCTCCATTTCACCCTCTTCCCCCAAACCTCTCTCCCAGGCAGCTCTAGAGGTGAGCTGGGCTGTCTGTAAGGGAAGTAAATCAAGAGAGACAGAAATCAATATTCAATACAGTCTGCCCATTTCTGCTTCTCTCTGGCCTCCTCTTGACATTGTTCCAACACAACCAAGCTGTCTGAGGCCAGCAGTGCCCCCTGGTGGTTAGTGGTCAAGAGCCAAAATGCATGTACCTTGTCTGCTGCTGCTCTCTGCCACCTGCTCCGTTATCGTTCTCAAACAATTATGTTTCTTTTGGACTCCATCTACACCATGCTCTGACTGTAATAGGCAGCACAACATATGTATGAGTGTGTGATATGATACATATGTGACATACATGATATCTGTGGTATATATAATGTGTATATACATATATGTATATATGCATAGATATATCAGCTTGTGGGTGGTGAAGACACTGGTCTACGAGGACAAAGAGCTGAGTCATGTGTAGCTTTATCTCCATTTTTAGGTTGTCATGTGATGGGACAGATTCCTTTTTCTCTCTGGGCCTCAGTTTCCCCATCTATATACTATGAAAAGTTTGCCCAAATGAGATGTTTTTCAAAAGGAGTAAGAAAAGTGTTTCCCAGTTGGATGATTTTCTTTGGTGAGGGAGTATCCCATATATTTGGGACAAGAGAACATATACAAAAATGCTTACTGGCCAATGTACCGCCTGTGGTCGGCAACCCTGAGGTTTCTGATTGTGGATGAGGTGGCTGCTGGCTGGGGGAGGGCTGGATGGGCTGCTGGTAGCAGATGTCTTGAAGGTGAGTTGCAGACTTCCATGACATGACTCAGCGAGAGGCCCCAGTGTTCGGTAACAGAGGAGCCCCTGGGTTCAACTCTCCGCCCTGACCCTGGCACCCTGTTCCATCCAGCTGGAACAGGATGGCATGTGTGGCCCAGGAACCTCTTCTGTTTGGCCTCATTTTCACACTGGATGAGGCTGGGCAGGTCCCTGAACTGCACAGAGGCATGTTTACCCTCACTTTGCCACCCGCCCGCTTCCTTGAAGGCCCGCTCTCCCCCTTCTACTCTCCCATAATAGTGGCAGACATTCCCTGACTGGAAAACCATTGTAGTTCACAGGAGAGAAACTATAATTTTCATTTTGCAAACGCCAGCCTCAGACTCAGATGGGGGTCATGACTTAGGTAGAGCACAGAGACAAGGGTGCAGGTCAGTGTGAATGTACCCTACGTCGTGGGACAGAGGCAGGGTTGTAGTTTGTTCCATCTGCTATTAAGTACTTAGTCTGTGCTCTGGCTTTAGAGTCATGTTATGTTAAGCTAAACACACAGACACACACACACACACACACACACACACACACAGGCCCAACTTACAGAGGTGGAAACTGTTCTTCAGAGAGAAATCCAGAAACAGATAATCCTGGTTGACAGTGAGTGTTTCCTGTCTCCAGAGTTCGTTTTGCACCAACCCTAAGCATTTTCAAAAGCCACCAACCACCCTCTAGGCCAGGAGCTGCCCTGTATGGTAAGGTGGGGCCTAAGCAATGCCGACAGCCAGGAGTGGGAGGGGGCCGCCTGGCTTCAAGCCCAGGAATGCGTTGGGAAATTCCTCCGTCCGCCCACTCTTGGATGCTGCACAGGAAGAGTTAAGCGGCTGCCTCGTGCCCAGGGATCACAGAGGCCTCTTCTCTCCTTTTACAGCCCGAGTCTTCTCAGGAAACCGATGGGCAGTGTCTCCCCCTTCCCCCTCCATCTGGATTTATTTCCTTCTTTGGTCCTTTTTCCCCATGAGAGCCACAGAGCTCTCTAGCTTCCCAGGAGGGGACACTGAGGAGAGATTTTAAAGCTCTCTTACTAAAAACTGTGTGTGTGTGTGTGTGTGTGTGTGTGTGTGTGTGTGTTACCCAGTCACCTGCATGCCGGAACGTTGATGCCTGCAGGTGACTTGTGTTCCTAAGTCATTGCAGAAGAAAAGCAGCCTGAACCCAGTGTGGAGGACCAGATTCCTGGCCAGTGCCTCAGGCTGTCGCTTCCCTGGCCTGTAACTTAGTGAGGGGAACCAGGTTGGTGAGTTTGCCTGACTTGGTCTAGATTTTCAGTGAGCAGAAAAAAAAAAAAAAAAAAAAAAAAAAAAAAAAGCTCAGAGACCACAAGGAGAGGCCCAGAGCAGAAGCAAGGCTCTTCAGCTTGATAGGACTAGGGGAAGTTAGAGGCTACGGTGTGGAGGCTGCTGGCCCACCCCAGGCAGTCTGTGTTTGCACACACCCTATCACAGAGCCTCACCACCTCCTGGGCTGCCTGTGACCATCTTTGGGAAGTTCTGACTGTCATCCTGGCTTCTACCAGTGGCCCTGGGCTCAGTTTTGTGGGCCTTCATAGAGCAAGGCTCACCTTCCTGAACTATTGGGGAACACACACGCACACACACACCTCACTTCTTGGTTACCTCAGAAGCACTGAGGACTGTCCGGCTGCAATAGGGTGGCTTCTGTTTTTGTGTTGTTGAAAAGGGAGAAGCTTGACAGACTGTCTGGTCATGAACCCTTCAGTTGCCAGGATTCAGGAAGGAGACCAGCTAGGAAGTTTTAGAACCAGTTCATAGGGGCTGTGGCTTGGGCAGCGCCAGGGCTGGCGAGGGGCTTTATCTCTCTGTCAGTCTTTTCGAGAAAAGGTTCCCCGAGAGCTCCAAGTAATGCCGGCTTTTTGAGCATCACAAGCATGAAGAACCCCATCAGTCCCTCAAGGATCTTCCTGGAGTTTCTCTGAGATCCTGGGCCAGGCCCAGAGTTCTTAAGGCCAGCGTCATCTCATCCCAGCTCCCGTCCTCTCCACTCCTCAGTGTAGATCCTGGGCGCAGCTAGGCACCCCAGTCTACACAGATCCCTGACAAAGTCTCTCTCTTGGGTCTTTTCCACCAAGATAAAGGGGCTAGTATATGGCTTGGAGGCAGAGTGTTTGCTAACATGCTTGAGGCCCTGGAAAAAACACACAAATGAAGAGATAAAGCTTTGGGGATCATGGACTTGAACAGGTATATGATTGGCAAGTTCGTCTATAAACTTTACTGTTTCGGCATGTGGGTGTGGTGGCGGGGGGGGGGCGCTACCTCTTCTGTCCTGAAGGTCAATCTTTAGGACCTCTCACAGGCCCCAGTATCTATCCCTGGACTGCCACAGACACCATGGCAATATTTATGTCTTTAGGAAGTTTTTATTGAGCATGTACTGTATACCGGAAATGGAGGGTCTACCTAGGACCAGCAAGATGCCTTATTTATAGCTCTGGCGACAGAGACAAGGAGACAAATCAGAAGACGGGGACACAGGGAAGGACAGAACAATGAGAGGAGGTACATCAGGAAGGACTTGGTCCAGGAGTGAGCAACTATTGAGACTGCTTGGCAAAACAGAGCATTGGAGATGCCTGGGGGGGATGAGAGAGGCTGGTGTGGTGAAGGACTGTGACACTCAGGAGGACAGGATAGCTGCACCAGGTCCTGGCTGTGCCTAGGACGGGTGCCACTGCTCTGTGATACTTGATAAAGGAGGAGGAGGAAGCCTTTTCCAACCCCTCATGCAGGTTGGCGCAGCCAGATGGTTCCCATGGCCCGCCGGCGGTGTTTCCTAACACTCCCTGGCTGGCAGGAGCCACTGAAAGGAGATCTGGGTGAAAGGGTGTCCTTCCGTGCTGAGTGGAGGGATGGGGACCCAGGATGAACTCCCAGGCTCGTGTTGCCAGCTGCCCTCACTGTGGAGTTTGGGGGGCAGTTGGGTGGGGAAGTGGAGCTGTTTGAGGGTGGGCGGTGTGAATCTGCAAACACAAAGCCCTTGCCTCTCCCACTGCAGGAGCTGCTTACCGCCAAGGCTGGCGGGTTCACGGTCTTCTCCTCACTAGGCACCAAGGCTCAGATGACCCCCTTCGCCCTCCCGACCTTGCATTGGGTACAAAACTTCAAGTCAAGAATCATCTGGTGCTTGGGAGATACAGTTAAACCAAACAGAAGAGCAGTCAGTGCTCCTCACCTCTGAGCCATCTCTCCAGCCCTGTAGTTTCTCCATTTGTACAGTGAGAGGTTTGAACTGGGTTCTCTGAGACCCTTCTGTCCTCTCTGCTCTTCTGTTTTAGAGCTCTTTGCTTGGCAGGGGCAGGTATTGGGAGGATAATAAATCTCCAAAGGAATATATTTGTAACATTGTGCTACATGAACAGAAGTCTGGGCGTAGACCTAGGGGGCATTCTAACACGCAGACACACCCACCCTCGGAGCATCTGTGGCCCATAGCTGTCAAGGTGTGTGCCCCGGAAGACATAAGTAGGAGAGATCATGAAGGTCATTTGAAAATCTTGGACACAGAAGCGGAGAATGGGAATCATGGGTAGAGATTCCAGTGTGGGCTTGAAGGGCCTTTCCGTAGATCTGGCTCTAGCGGATGGTAGGGAGTTTCTCTCCAGTGAAACGTGGGAGAAGGCACATGGACGAACGCCTGACAACTGTTCTTTGCCCTCTGGGGCACTGGATGGGGTGATTTCTGCTGGCTCAGGCTGTGCGCCATTTTGTGAGCTGAGCCCAGGGGCTCAGGCACAGTCCTGGCAAATAGCACTGTAGCAGTCATGACTTAGTTTCCTTCTGTGAAAAGGAGACAGAATGTCTGTTTGCCTGTGTGGCTTCTTGAGGGGGTGACAGAGACTTCATTATGCTCCAAGGGAAGAGGTTGACTGCATGCCACCATGCTGGCTCTTAAGTGGTGGGCACGAAGAGGGAAAAATCTATTTCCAACCCCCTGAGGTTAAGGCATCTGGTCTAGATAGCCGAATCACTGCTTTCAGAAATTTAGATTTGAGAAGAGAGGTATAAAGGGTAAATACTAAACATGGCTGGGTATAGTGGTGTGTGCCTGTAATACAGGGACTTGGGAGGCTGAAGCAGGAGGATTATGAGTTAAAGGCTATTCTGGGATATAGACCAATCTAGGGTATAGAGCAACTTAAGGTAAGCCTGAGGTACATAGTGAGATTCTATCTAAAATACAAGGGCCGGGGATGTCACTCAGCGTAGAATACCTACCGCATATGCACAAGACCCTTGGCTCCATGGCCAGCATCACAGTAAACAGACAAGCCATCAAGGAGAGCCAAACTCGGCATGCGTGGATGGCTAAGCCACGTCATCCGCCCACTGTCCTCTCCGCTGGCTGGATGGCATCATGTTCTTCACCTGCGACAGCTACTACTTACTGCTACGCCTTGACCTATGAGCTGGACTCAGTTTGCCTTGGCGGAATAAAAGGAAATAAGCAGGAATACCAATCTCTGTCGCCATTAAGCAAGTGACTCAGCCAGTGGATCAAGGGGGAGTATTCATGTGTTGGCAGGGATTGGGTGGGGTTTGGGGCAGATGTGACTTCTTGGTCAAGGTGGTCATGGGACAAGCCCAAGTAGGGGAAAGAAGAGGTGCAGGTTGATTGATGTTGTTTTTTTGCAGAGACTGTGTGTGTGTGTGTGTGTGTGTGTGTGTGTGTGTGTGCGTGCGCGCGCGCGCGCGCGCGCGCGCGCTCTTGGAGGTGGCAGTCTGTGAAAGAGAGATCAAATGGCTCAGAAATGTGGGGGCTGGGAACAGCAGCTATACCAGCATAGTTACTGCAAAAAGAAGCCAAGATGTGGGCTAGAAAAGGCCTGTGTGGCTGATAGATGCCTTCATTTTTAGAGAATTGAATCAGCCACCCCCCAACCCCCAGGTCAGCAGAAAGTTTGGGCCCAGAGTATTAGAGTTGGTGTCCAGGCCTCTGTGCTACTGCAAGGCCACGTTTATTCTTCCCTGAGAGGGAGGGGAACCGGTGTGGGCAGGGGCTGACAGGTTCCCATATATTTATTTATAGCTGGGATTTGGGGTCATGTGGCCCTGGGTACTGGCCCGGCTGAGTGCCTCATCTTGCTGCCTGTCTGTTGTCACCGGCCCCAGTGTCCTGCAGATTAGCAGGTGCCCTAATATGAACCCACAGTGCGGGGCTGGAATCTCACCAAGCATTCCCTCGGAGTTCTCTCAAGCCCAGCTCTAAAGGGCTAAGAGTCCCTCCGGGACAGTGGAGGGGAAAGAGGCCTGTGTGTAGCCACCAGGGATCCTGAGCTTACAGGGCAGAGCCCTGGGGTGTGCACACTGGCACACGCAGGTTCTGGTGCTGAAGTCCCATGGAGCTAAGAGAGAGAGAAACTGCTCCTTTAGGCCATCCTCATTTTTGGTGCACGCTTGGCCCTTTGTGCCATACTGGGCATCCTGAAGGCCAGTTTGTCACTTTCCTGAGATGTGCAGCCACCAACGAGACTGTGTTCTGACCTAGTAGCCCACTTGTCCTGTTACGCTCTGTGGAATCTCAGCTAAGGGCTGTGTAGCTTGTTGTTGTTGTTGTTGTTGTTGTTGTTGTTTCACTTGCCTTCCCCTCCCCCTCCCCCCTTCTTTCCTTCCCTCCCTGCTTGAGGCAGGGTCACAGGATGTAACTCTAGCTAGCCATGAGCTCATGTTTTCCCTGCCTCGGCCTTCTGAGTACAGGCGTGTCTTCATGCCCACCTGTGTGGCTTTTATTTCCCCGGTGGGTGTCAGGCAGGGGGGATTAGTCAAGGACAACTACAAGGGACTGAAGAAACAAATGAGCTGAAGTCATGACTTTGGTAGGCAACTCTTTGGGTCTTGAGCTCCTCATCTGTGAAATGGAGAGAGACGAGGCCTCATGGGGCCGTTTTGCGGTTCCGAGAGTCTATTGTGCTATAGAAATGTACCGTGCCCTGCTGCTTACCCATCTCTGCCGTAGAGCACACATGCGTGCCGGCTGCCTGCACGGACCAGGTGAGTGTGAGACCCCATGGTGTGGCTGCCAAGGCTAGTGGCTCTGTTCACCTTCCTCAGCTGGTCCCCAATCCCATTGTTACCTACCGGCCTACAGAAAAGCCACGTGGTTGGGACATCTGTTTTTGTCCCCATTCCGTTTTGTCAGCCAGGTTGCAATCTTCCTGTCCCTGTCCTAAGGAGTCCTACATAGGCTCCCTCAGTAGCCCAGTGACAGCCCATCAGGATCTAGTCCTTAGAATGTCACCCTCATTCTACAGCACCCCCTGCCCCTGCTGTCCACTCTGGCCACCTGAGTTCCTCTCAGTTGCTTCCCATGGGTTCTAACTGCTTGGTGTGCGGCCTGATGCTCAGACTGGATAACAGGGGAATCTTTCTCCTATGCCTGCTCTTGCATCAAGCCTCAGATAAGACCTGGCATTGCCTATTCTCAGTCATAGTCTCATATAGAGAGTTTACATGCTCTCCGACGACTTTGGGCTCCAATGACGAGAAGTCATTACATTGATATTCAGGAGTCAGATGACAGAAAGAGGAATCCCAGGTAGGATTTTTGCCTGGGGTCAGCTCCTCTCTGGTCTTCCATGTTTAGTGTACCAGGGACTGGGCCAGCTGCTCTCCTCTATGGGACCCACTAGTTCTACAGGGAGCACAGGAAAGAGGCAAAGGCGAACATGGCTTGTGCAGCTTGCTGGAGCCAGGTTGCAGGCTTGCTCTTGTCCCCTGCACTCTGGGTGGCTTTGGGTCTCTCTGACACCTTTCTTTTTTCCTCTTCTTCCTCTTCCTCCTCCTCTTCCTCTTCCTCCTCCTCCTCTTCTTCCTCCTCCTCCTCCTCCCCTGCTTCTTCTTCTTCTTCTTCTTCTTCTTCTTCTTCTTCTTCTTCTTCTTCTTCTTCTTCTTCTTCTTCTTCTTTTTCATCATCATCATCATCATCATCATCATCATCATCATCATCATCAGATTTATTTCATATTATATGTGAGTACACTGTAGCTATCTTCAGATGCACCAGAAGAGGGCATCAAATCCCATTACAGATGGTTGTGAGCTGGGTGGGTGGTGGGTTGTGAGATGTGGGTGCTGGGAATTGAAATCAGGACCTTTGGAAGAGCAGTCTGTGTTCTTACCTGCTGAGCCATCTCTCCAGTCCCACCTACTTTTCTTCATCTGTGAAGAGGGATGGGATAGTTGGGTTCCTTTTTCAATGTGCTAGGACAACCAAATGAGACAACCCACTCTTGATACTTAGTAAGCATAAGAAGACAGTGACCCTTTCTGACCTGATGATGGAACCAGGAAGCTTACACGTCTCAAGTCTTCATCAGCAAGAACTTTTGGCTCCTCTCCTCGATTTTGTGCTACTTGACATTTTTTAAAAGGTTTATTTATTTATTATAATTAAGTACACTGTAGCTGTCTTCAGACACACCGGAAGAGGGCATCAGATCCCATTACAGATAGTTGTGAGCCACCATGTGGTTGCTGGGATTTAAATTCAGGACCTCTGGAAGAGCAGTCAGAGCTCTTAACCGCTGAGCCATCTTTCCAGCCCGTTACTTGACATTTATAACAGCCCACCATTCCACTTTTTTCTGGCTTCTGGAAGCCCAGTCTTCTTCACATGCAAAGGCAAGACCCTTTCTCTGTATTTGAAGGTGCCACTAGAGTGTCCAGCTATGTCTGGGAGGCTAGAACTGTGACTGGCTCCAACCCAGGTTGGCACTAAAGGGGCCAGAGAATAGACTAACTTGCTCATCTTTCTGCACATCTGTATGGTTGGCTGCCTGAGACTTACTCCACGCTTGTTTTGGAGCAAAGGCAAAATGAAGGTATAAGCCAGCACCCTTCTTCATGGGAAGATGCCTGAGGCAGGAGCCACTGTACAAAGGCAGGCATCTTCTACACACCTGCTGTCCCAGACACCCTCAACCACAGGGTAGCTTCCTGTTGAGCCTTTCCCTGTGTGTGTGTGGTGTGTGTGTGTGTGTGTGTGTGTGTGTGTGTGTGTGTGTGTTGCAGACTGTCTGCAGAACTGAGGTTGAGGGTTGAGGGTTTGGGAGAGCGTCTTTGGTAACAACAGTGGGGAAGAAGGATGGGAACTACCAGACAGCAACAAATGCTGAGAAATGAATGAATATTTCTTTCTAATAGAAGCAAAAGTCTGAGAGCCGAGGACTAAGCCTTTTTGGCTAACCAATTTTATTAGGTGTCCAGGGTTACTAACAGACAAGATATATCAAAAGCAAACCTTAAGCAAAAGGTCAAGCTCAAGCTCGGAGATTCCCATAGCTCTTGTTTGTTCTGTTTTGTTTTGTTTTTGTATCACAAACATGGTTGGGAGCCAGGCTTGGGGACCAGGTAGCAAGATGGTTCAGCAGGTAAAGCCTGACAACTGAGTATAGTTTCTAGAACCCACATGGTGGAAAGAGAGAACCAGCTCCTGCTAGTACACACACACACACACACACACACACACACACACACACACACACAGAGAGAGAGAGAGAGAGAGAGAGAGAGAGAGAGAAAGATAGATGTAAAAAGCCAGGTTTGCACCAGTGGTAGGCGTGGAGAAGAAGCCACAGGAAGGAGTAGGGCTCCAGTTGAGTTTCTTTCCCATCCCCATGACAATATATTTAGCTGTTAGATCTGTTTTGGTTCTGAGTGGCAGAGCTGATTCATAAGCACCTCCTTCCAAAAGAAACCAACTGATTCCTACATTTGGATACAGGAGCATTGCCTCTCAACCTTGCCTTCCTTTATGACATTTTTGTTTTCCCCGTGGCTCCCCCAGTCAAAGGAGGAATGGAAAAATGTTTTTCTTTTTTCCTACTGTTACTGGGGATTGAACCGAGGGCCTCACACACACAAAGCCAGCACTCTATCACGGAGATATCCCCCGTCTCTTTCAATTTTACATGGAGACAGGGTGACGCCTTTTAAACATGCCACTTAACCCAGGCTAGATCTGTGCTCTAAAACCCAGGCAGGTCTTGGATTTGCTCTCTTCCTGTGACAGGCCTTTGCTACCAGTGTGAGTGCCCAGGGGGCTTCAGGTGAGTCGGCCTGGTAATGATGGGGGAACGCACTTTCCCAATAGCATCAGCCTTGCTCCATGGCTAGCTCTCACTGTCTGATAGGACACATGGTAGGCCTTGAGCTCATCATGGTCGATGAGAAAGATGGCTCTCTGCTAGCTTAGGACAGTGTTCTAAGCCCACCACTAGGGCAAGAACGTGTCTCTGGCTCAGCCTCCCTTGACACATGAGACTTCAGATAGGAGGGTGATGATGAAGAGATGAAAGCCCTGCAGCCCACAGAGACTCCCCAACTTTAGAGTAAGCACCCCACTCGCCTTCCCAGTTAGGACTTAAATGTAACTAGTAACAAGTTACACGGCACACACTGGGTTACTGTCCATAACCACAAGAGAGCCTTGCTGCTGCAGAATGCTGAGAACATCTCCTGCTGTGCCTGGGTAGTGGGTAGTGGGAAGACGAGGCTATGAGGTTGAACTAAGCAAAGTGTCTGTCGAGAAGTCGGGATATGGAGAAAGGTGGGTACTGCTGTGGTACTATTCTACACACGGGCCCCTGTGATTTATCATGGTGTGTGTGTATATATATATATATATATATATATATATATATATATATATATATATGAATAAACGGGGCTATATGCACCATTTCCCTGCCATACCTAGTTAAAGAAATATCCTGAGTTTGGGGGGGGGCGGGGGAGGTTGTGAAGATTCTTCCTATGGTTCGGAAAGGTCGGGTTTGATCATTGTCCAGCTGTGCTTGACTGATAACAATCCCTGGAAAATTCAAAGCAGTGCTCTGATTTGGCCAGAAAGAGATCTGCTGTTGACTAGTAATGTCTGCAATGGGCAAAGCTCACTGTGCTGGAACCATTCATGTACGTGTCTCCAGATCTGTCACCTCAGACATGAATCAACAGAGCAAAATTAAGAATCACCTCAGGGCTCAAAAAAGAGAACCCGGGTGAGACAGAGGTGGGCCTGGGAAGTGTCTTGAGAACTCTGAGTTATAGTCACCGGGTGTGTGACCTTGTGGAAGGCATGCTCCTCGCTAAGCTCCTTTTCCTCGTCTGCAGAATGGAACAGGCCATTCCTTCCTGTGAACTAAGCAGGGTGGTTAAGGAGGTTGAAATGAACTCATAAATGTGAAGTCATTTTGTCATACTTAAAATAGCAGCAAGCCGTTTTATGTGCTAGCCACTGTTCTAAGTGTTTTGTTTATAACCTCATTTAATCCTCAAAATAACCCTATGAAGTATTTACTATTGTTCTCTTTGGTTTATAGAAAATGGCACTTGGGCATAAATGCCAAGTCACATAACCCAGATCACAGAGTTGTAGAACACAGTTTGGGCCTAGGGAGCCTGGCTGTGGGGTTGACCCCCAGCCCCTTCCTGGTGGCGCTTTGCACTCCAGAACCTATGACCATGCTCCTGGAAGGCTACGCCCTTTTGTGTTCAGGAAATGACCTTGTGCCTTTAGTCACTCATTGACACCCGTGAAATTAAAAAATGGGTTTGCTTTTTTTACCCGTGCCTACTCTGCAGGGCTTAGTGATACTGTCCCCAGGCTTCCTGGGTAGTGAGGGAGGGGAGGTGGCACAAGGTTAAGGATCTCTCTGGTCACCAGCCACACTACCTGTGCTCACCTTCTGGCTCTATGCCTTCCTAGCCGGGTGACCTTGTGCGCGTTCCTTAATGTCCCGAAGCGTTAGTTTCCTGTTTGAGCTCAGATGGCAATCATATGTACTATCCAGGGGCCAGGATCTTGCTGCAGCACCATTTATAGCGTGTCCTAGTCAGCTGTGAGCAGATTTCTCCTTTGCTGGGGACCGGAGGAAACTACCATTTCCCTAATCCGTGGGAAAGCTGACCCTCTGGGGTGCTTCCTCCCTTAGAGCCGGCTCCCTTTACCTGCTGTGCCCGGCCAGGCTGCTGCAGTCGACAGCTGGCACCTGGAGCCTATCTCATTTCTACAGCCTCAGCCCAGTCCAGTCCAGAAGGAGCTGGTCTGCAGGCTGCCCTTGTTTCCCGGAGGCCTCTCCTGCTTAAGAGATTATAATGTTAAGGGGCCCGTCGAGAGGTCCGGCTCCGACTCTGGTGTGAGGGGCGTGTAAAGTGCCTGTGATTGAGCAAAGGCAGACGAGAGCACACCACGGGTCTCGCCTGCGGTTCTGCTGAGTGCATCCCTTCTGGTGGAGGTCTCATGAAGCCTGGTTGTATAGCACGGTCTGGCACTTGTGGTGGGTATGTGTGTATAGTCGCACACTTACAGTAATGGTGACTTTTCTGCTTGGGGCCTTGGATAAAGTACAGATTCTTGGACTTCCCTGAGATGGGTTCAGTACCTCTGGGGTCCCTGGGATCTGTGATTCTTGATCTCTGCTTTCCAGACAGATTCTCCAATGAGTGGCTAGGGACCAAACTTGGAGGGATGGATACTGGCAGAGCCAAACCTTGAAGAGCAAGCCTGTAAGTGAGCCCTGCTACTTGGCAGTGTGAAGCAGGAAGATAGCAAGTTCAAAGCCTGCCTGGCCTGTGGAGCAAGTTCAAATCCAGCTTGGGAAGTTTAGGGAGTCCTTTTCTCTAAATGGAAAAAAACACAAAAGGGGGCTGGGGGCACAGCTCAGTGGTCGTGTGCTTGCTTAGCAGGCTGAGGTTCTGAGTTCAATCCCTAATATCACCAAATATATATATATATATATATATATATATATATATATGCATATATATGCATATATATGCATATATATGTATACACACACACACACACACACACACACACACACACACACACACGAATAAGACTAGGTGTGGCGATCCCCTCCACTCTATAGTAATCCCAGCACTTGGGAGGCAGAGGGGGAGGAAGACAATGTCAAGGCCAGCCTAGTCACAAGAGCAAGGAGACAATGGCCAGCCTACCGTCCTGCCTTCTTGTAATGTTTTATAGATTAGGATATTGAGGGCCATATCCCAGCGCTGCATGCTGTTCCTGTTTGTATGGGAAAGGGCACACCTATGAAGGCTTTGCTAGCAAAATAAACACAGGACAAATGGGCCCTCCCTCAGCCCAGGGCACATATTGTAAACTCCTGCCTTGAGTCTAAAGCTTCCTCCTGGGGAAACGGTGCTGAAGCCTGTGGAGAGGGCACTAAGAAGGCACAGGCAGCCTTTAGGCATGTCAGAAAGAAAGGATGTGGAGGAGGCACAGACAGCGATCACCTGGCAGGGCGGGGTAGGAGGGAAAGATGGCGCCTGCTGCTGTTTGGAGTCGAGGGTGGGGAGGCTGTAAAATGGGAACGGCAAGTAGACTTCGATTGGGAGTCCTCAGGAACTCCCACAGGGGAGTTGTGATCTTTTGGGGGCAGAGTAGGAGAGGAGATGTTGGACTCTCTATGCCCCACCCCACCCCACCACCACCCCCAAACATCTCCCCAGAGGCAAAAGGGGTCAAATAAGAGCAAGGATCTTTTCCCAGAACCAGTTTATTCCATTTTGGGGCCTGGCTCAGGCAAGATGGTAAAGAGAGAACCAGATTCTTGACTTTGTTTAAGGAGTGGAGATTCTATTTATATCTATCTCTGAATGACAAGGTCTTATACAGCCCAGGCTTGGGCCTGAACCACCCTAGAACTCTGTGTAGCTGAGGGTGACCTTTAACTCCTCATCCTGCCTCCTCTACCTCCCAAGCTCTAGATTACAGATGTGCACCCCCGTATCAGTTTTTTGTGGCGCTTGTTACCGAACTCATGTCTTCAAGCAAGCTAGGCAAGCACTCGTTTAACTGAGGTATATTCCTAGCCTCTGGAACGGGCTTTATGCAGAATCTGAGCTCCTAAGCTCAGATTCTGATTTTGCCCCCAAGGGACTACAATGCCCGTCTATAAGGTGGGCTGATGCCAGTTCCCACCTCGTGAGACTGGTGAAGGACATGGACCAGAGCAGACACAGAAGTGAGTCTGTGCCAACTTGTACTTTCTCACTAGGTTGCTGGGGTTTCACCTTCACACTTGGCGACCATCACCCTGTGGACAAGTCACAGCAAAAAGGAAATGGTTGACTTAATCGCAACATCCTCCCTTGTGAAGAAAAAAATAGGCTGTTCATTCGCTGGTATCCTAGGTCCACCCTTAGGACTCTGCAGCGGAAGTTTGCCTCTTCTCCCAGAATTTCGCAGATGGAATGACAGGCCAGATGTGCTCAGCTGCCTTCCAACTCACCTCCCTGTGGGTCCCCATGTCTGTCTGCCCTTGGTGGGTCCCTGGAGCTCTCTGGCCTCTGGGGTGGCTGCTATTGTTTTTGTTTCCTCCTGGCCTTCCTGGGAACAGGTGGAGGCAGCTGTGCTCGGCGTAGGTTGGACTGTTTCTGCCTGCCAGGAGGAGTCCCTGACTCAGAGGAGAGGGTTCTTGCCAGCAAGGAGAAGTAATTAGATCATCAAGGCCTAGGGGAAGAACAGAAGGATATTGGTTGGATGAGGGCTGCTTCTGTCTCCTGATAGATCCCGCATGCTGCTTAAAGAAGTGCCTGGCACCAGTCGGCTTGACAAGCAGGCCGCAAGGGCTTGTGGGGAGGCAAGGTGCACCCCAGCATGCCCCATGCAGCAGCCTCTCGTCTTCCTGAATTGAGCGAGCCATTTTGTTGGGACCATCACAGAGACCTCAAATTGCTCTCCCCACAGAGATTTTCCTTCAGAGCATAGAGTCTTTCATTTCAGATACTGCCTATGTTTGCAGCAGGGTAGGGAAGTCACTACAGGAGGCCAGGGATGGCACCTAAGCAGGGAGCTGTGGCATTTCCTGAAGACAGTGCTCTCGTTTCAGAGAGGAACGTTTGCTGGAAAGATGGCAGCTAGAAGCTCTGCCTGAGCAGAGCAGCTCCTCTCAGTGTCTGGAAAGCAGCCTGGGGCAAATAGAAGACCTATTGTGTGTTGAGAGGCTGGGACGATGGTGATTCCAATGGTTAGCAAACTTCAACAACTTCTTCTTCTTCTTTTTCTTCTTCTTCTTCTTCTTCTTCTTCTTCTTCTTCTTCTTCTTCTTCTTCTTCTTCTTCTTCTTCTTCTCCTCCTCCTCCTCCTCCTCCTCCTCCTCCTCCTCCTCCTCCTCCTCCTTCCCCCCTCTTCCTCGTCCTTTTTCCTCCTCTTCCTCTTCCTCTCCCTCCTCTTCCTCTCCTTCTTCTTCCTCTTCTTCTGTTTTGATTTTATTTATTTTATGTACATTGGTGTTTCACCTGCATGTATGTCTGTGTGGGGGTGTTGACTCCCTTGAGAACTGGAGTTACAGACAGTTGTGAGCTGTCGTGTGGGTGTTAGAAACTGCACCTGAGTCCTCTGGAAGAGCAGTCCATGCTCCTAATGCTGCGCCATCTCTCCAGCTCCCCATTAGCAAACTCCTTTACAGCCCTGTAAGCTAACTCCTGTCAGCAGCCTGTTTTTGTAAATAAAACTTTATTAGACCCTGCCACGCACATTTCTTTATATGGGAACAGCTTTTACAGCACAATGTACAATGGTTGCAGAGGCCTTCTGGCTTAAAAGTCTAAACAGAAAGACATGCTAGCGCTTTTTGATCTGAGCTAACAAAGGAGAGGTAACAGTCAGCTTTAGGTGAAGAAAGCCAAGAGAAGTTCCTTGGAGCCTTCCCAGTATGACAAACGTCGTCAGCCATATGTCGAGACCTTAATGAATGGGAAGCTTGTCTGGTTCCATAGATTTAGTGCACATCGGGGTCAGATGGATGACAGACAGGGCCTAGTTTGAGTTGTGCATATTCATGTGGAAGAAACTAAGACCCATAGAGGCAACAAGACTTACCTGGAGCAGGTTCAGGGCACTTTGTTCCGAATGGCTATTTTAGTGTAAGATGTATGTATACACATGAATGGGGCTGGGAGGGTGGGAGAGAGAGAGAGAGAGAGAGAGAGAGAGAGAGAGAGAGAGAGAGAGAATGGATTAATCTGTAGTAAAATGGTAGAGCTGTGCTTGCCTCTAAAGGGCAGTTGGTTATAGTTTTCCCTGTGCTTATGGCCTTTGAGTCAGAAGTGTGGACACAGATTGTCACCTTGTCCTATATAAGGAGGCTGTTGTCCTGGCATGGGCTGCCCCATAGCAACATGGCTAAAATGGTCACAGGCCTCCCCAGCAGCTGCCCTCCCTGCTGTCACCAGATCGGAATGCAAACCCTATCCATTGGGCCTGCCCTCCTAGAGTGTGTCCATGGTGGGGACCAGTGCCCCAAGGATATGTGACCCCCATATACCTTGACTTGTGTCCGAGGCCTTGGGGACACAGCAGGTAGCCTTTTGGCTACAAGGGATGCCAGATATTTCACCAAAGACTTTCTCAGCGAGGCCTGGTGACATGGGTCTTTAATTCTAGCTATTTTAAGGGACTGAGGCAGGAGGATGACAAGTTCAAGGCTAACCTGGACTGCCTAGTGAAATCCCCTAAATGCTGTTTGAGTCCAAAGGGTGCAAAGTGGGTGGAGGCTGTAATCAGTGGTGGGACATTTGATTAGTGTACACGGTGCCTTAGGTTCAATCCCAATTACAAAAACACAACAACAACAACCAAACAAACAACCAAACAAAACAGCAACTGGGCATCAGTGACTTCCGACCATGGGAGTTAGACCTGTTGAGGCAAAGGTTGCCTCTCACTCCCTGTTCTGTATAGTTCTGCCTCCTGGGCATCTCTGGGAACAGCTCTGAAGCAAGAAGGGTTTTGTTTCTATTATAGAAGAGAGGGTAAATGTCATGTGTAGGGTGTTAGATTTCCTGGTCTCCTAGTTCAGTTCAACCTCCTCCCTAGCTGGGTATTTCCAAAGGAAGTCGGTGGACCTCCCTGGGACTCAGGTGTCCTCACCCGTGCAGCAGACATAAATGGGGTCCTCCCATCAGCACCTGCGGCTGTCGTGGTTAAGCTGTTGGGTAGAGACTGAACCAAAGGTTGTGCTGCCTACCAGGACTCTGCAAGTATACCTCCACACCCCCCCCCCCGGGTTCTCAGGCAGGCTTGGCTGGGCAGTTAGTTTCCCAGGCAGAGGACACTTCAGAATTCTGGAAACCTGACCTGGAGATTAGAGGCCTAGGGATGGTGAGGGTGGAGAGTGCAGGCGGGGGAGGAGGAAACAAAGAACAGGGAGCCGTAGGAAATTCCCAGGATTCTACTTGCAAATGTGAATCGAAGTGTGGCAGGACAGCCCGCTACCTCCTCTGGGCACTGGGTGCCCGAGTCAGTGGCGTCCAGGCAAGACAAAGTTGCAAGTTCATTAGTCCTGCTCATGAACTTGCAACTTTGCTACCTCGGTTCCATCCTTCCGTGTTTTTCTATATGATCCTCCCTTATCTTTAAGATTGATATGAGTAAGTGTGTGTGTGTGTGTGTGTGTGTGTGTGTGTGTGTGTGTTGAAAGCAAAACGATACAGTGACTAACAACCTGTTTTTGAAGTCAGGCAGGGGAAACTCAGTTTCCTCCTATATGCAATGGGAACGATGCCAGCTGAGGGCTTGTGTGACATCATGCCTGTAAGGGCTCAGCTCACTTTCCCACACACAGTCAGCCCACTCGCTAAAATGTGAAGAGTACCAACTTTGTGTTGAGTCGCAATCTGTGGGAAGCAAGACAGCAGCTGGGAGTTTTCATTCTAGTGGGTTTGGGAAGATAATAACAACAGTGAACGCAGCGGTGCGGTTCAGGAAGAGAGTGTGACTCAGTCGAGGGTCACAGAATGTGACGGGGGGGGGGGGACAAGTGGCCACCGCAGAGCCAACCGCTTCTTAAAATGGGTGTCATCTGATGAGAAAATCAAGCAGGAGACAGACACAAGCAAGTGGCTTGTGCAAAGGCCATGGAGCACTGAGCAGCTGTTGAGCTCAATTGTAAAGAGCTGGCACGGTTGACAGCGGCCTTGCGAGCCTTGTGTCGTGAGGGCTTTCGGACACTTCTGACCTGAAGGTGAGGGGACATCGTGAATTTGCATATTTTAGGGGTGATTTTGGGGGACCACGGGAGAGACCATGTTGGATGGGAGGGTGGTGGGCAAATGGGAGACAAGTTACGAATCTTTCCCCAACTCTGCAGGAGATGAGGATAGCATAGACCAGTGACAGCAGAGATGGAGAGCACAGGATGGCTGATTACCCCTGTCCTGGGGGAGGAGCCATGGGAGCACGATGCGAAAGGATCCTCCCAGGTATAGGCAAGGACACACACGGCTGCTGCACGGAAGGGTACAAATCGTTCTTTAAAGAAACATTTTATTGGCTTGGAGAGATGGCTCAGCGGGTAAGAGCACTGACTGCTCTTCCAGAGGTCCTGAGTTCAGTTCCCAGCATCCACATGGTGGCTTCACAACATTCTGCAATGGGGTCTGATGCCCTCTTCTGCTGTGTCTGAAGAGAGCAACGGTGTACTCATATACATGAAATAAATAGATAATTTTTAAAAGATATTTATTTATTTATTTATTTATTTAGTTAGTTAGTTAGTTAGTTAGTTAGTTAATTAGTTAGTTAGTTAGTTATAGGCAAGGAAGGTCTTACTATATAGACCAGCTGCCTGGAACTCACAGAGAACCTCCGTCCTCCACCTCCTGAGTGCTGGGATCAAAGGCATGAGCCACCATGCCTGATTCTCATTCTCTCTCTCTCTCTCTCTCTCTCTCTCTCTCTCTCTCAATCTCTCTCTCTCTCACACACACACACAATATGATACAAGGTCCTCTGTAGCTCAATACATAGCCAAGAATGGCCTTCGCCCTCGGGTCTTTTGCCTTCATCCTCCAGCTGCTGAGACTGAGGCGTGTGTAGCCATGCCCAGTTTATACAACCTTATGGATCAAACCCAGGGCCTCATACGCACTTGGCAGGCAGCCTTCTGCCTGAGCTACACCCCAGCTCGAGAAATGCAGCTTTTTCTGTGCTTGTCTGTCTGTTTGACAGAAGTTGAACCCTCTGCTGGCCTTAAGCTTCTGGATCAGCTTTGAGGCCCACAGTCCTTACCCTGCCACTGCATGGAACCCACGCCCTACCTAGAGCCCCTAAGACCCAGAGCCACTTTGAGCATTTCCTCTGCTGTACCCTCAGTCCCTTCAAAAGACCTCTGACATGGTGTGTTAGGTCATAGAGAATGCCCACCTCTGTGTAAAGTGCTGGGCAACCACATGCTTAGGAAGTATGGGAATTTGGAGGAAAAAACTATATTTGTTTTAGCATTTCCTTTAAATATGAACATAGGTGACAAAAAAAAAAGCCTTAGTGGTGCCTGTGACTTGTCAACAGTGGAAATCACAGTTATTTCCATATAACTTCACAGTTGTCAATGTTCCCTGGAAATATTTGGGTTTATTGCTAATTAGGAGTTGCAGGCAATTGCTACACTTACCACTGGCTCTCATTACTTAGTATGTTAATAAGGAAACACTGTTAGGGTAGGATTCACCCTTCCAAGTAGTTTTTAAAAATTTAAATTATGTGTGTATGTAATGTGTATGTATCTATGTGTGGGAGTGTGCACGTGAATGCAGGCGTCCATGGAGGCCAGAAGAAGGCACTGGATCCCCAGGAGCTGGGGCTGGGCACTCCCTGACAGGCACTTCAAGAGTAATATACGCTCTTGCTGGGCAGTGGTGGCTTACACCTTTAATCCCAGCACTTGGGAAGCAGAGGCAGGCAGATTTCTGAGTTTGAGGTCAGCCTGGTCTACAGATTGAGTTCCAGGACTACACAGAGAAACCCTGTCTTGAAAAACCAAAAAAAAAAAAAAAAAAAAAAAAAAAAAAAAAAAAAAAAAAAAAAAAGAAAAAGAAAAAGAAAGAAAAGAGTAATATATGCAATATATGCTCTCCCATTGAGCCATCTCTCCAGCCCCACCTTTTCAATATTTTATAAGTGCATTTGATATTAACTGTGTTTTCTTTATAATCCTGTGTTTTATTTTTGCTTTATGCATTCACAGGCGTTCTGAGGACTTTATAATCGTCACTGTATTGTGTAGGGGCCTGTGGCTCAGAGAAGGCTAAGGCCTCTTCCCCAACTGTGTGAGAGCAGCTGAGGCACAGAGCTGTTGATCTTATCTTGGTCACATGCACAGAGCTGGTGGGGGATTACACCCAAACCCATGCGGTTCCTTCTGATTCCTCTGTGTGGTCTCCTCCCCTTTCTTTGTGCATGCGGGAATGCATGGCGCGCGCGCGCGCGCGCGCGCACACACACACACACACACACACACACACACACACACACACACACACATATTGAGGTCAACTCTCCAGGCAGATCTCTATGAATTTATGGCCAGCCTGGTCCACACAGTGCGTCTCAGGCCAGCCAGGGCTCCATAGTAATTTGTAGGAGTTGGCTCTCTCCACCATGTTGGGAGCCCGGATTAAACTCAGTTTGTCAGACTTCGTGTCAAGCCCCTTCTCCCTCTGAGCCATCTTGCTGACTTCAGATTGGTGTTCTGTGCCTGTCAGTGCCTCCAAGTAGCCTCATTGGCTAAGCCTACAAAGGCTTTGAGCACAGTCCACACAACATTGCCTCTCAGCCTTTTGCCTAAGATCAGGTACAGAGTAAGTTCAAAAAAGGAGGGCAATGGGGAGGTAGAGACAAGACAGTCTCTGATGAGCTCCAGAGATACTTCTTGTCTCAAAGGAAGCAGGCAATAATTCTGAGGGTGGCGCCTAACATTGTCCCTGGCCTCTGTACATGCACTAAGTGCTTGCACATGAGTACATTTGTACACACACACACATACACACACATGCGCGCGCGCACACACACACACACACACACACACACACCTACATGCATGCACACTCCCTGCAGGATCCCTGTACTTAAGAGGTAGAGGCAGGTAGATCATGAGTTCAAGGCCACCTTTAGCTATATAGCTATTGAGCTATATAGCTAAAGCAATGGCAATGAAAACTGACAATACAAATAAAAAGAAAACGCAGCTTTTGCATCTGATTCCCTGTCATGCCCTTGTTTCCTGTAAATAGAGTGATGCTTTCTTTACTGGGGAAAGGATTTTTCTTTCTTCTTGGGAGTCAGAGACAGGCAGATCTCCATGAATTTACAGCCAGGCTGGTCCACATAGTACATCTCAGGCCAATCAGGGCTACAAAGTAAGACTGTGTCTCAAAAAAGAAAACCAAAATAAGGGGGTGCTGGAGAGATGGCTCAACAGTTAAGTGCACTGACTGCTCTTCCAGAGGTCCTGAGTTCAATTCCCAGCATTCACATGGTGGCTCATAACCATCTGTAATGGGATCTGATGCCCTTTTCTGTCTGAAGAAAATGACAGTGTGCCCACATACTTAAATAAACATTTTTTTTTTTAAAGAGAGAGAAGGAAGAGAAAGGAAAAAAGAAAAAAAGAGGATCTATCATTCTGCTCTGGTAGATCTCAGAAGGAATGAAAATGGATATTTTTTGCCCCTACTTCATGCCCCTTGAGTGTTTGAACAGCGATGAAGAAAATACCCTGGGCTAGGTGTAAGCGGGCAAATAAGTAAAATGAGGGTGAGATTGTGGGCAGCAGCTCCAGCCGTCAGGCTTCAGTTCAGGCCTTTGTCATCTTGGTCCAGTCCCGACCCCGGTAGCACTGCCAGCTTGAGCACATTACTTCCCTGAACTCAGTTTCCCAAGATGATCTGGACACTAGATCTGCCTTTATCTGGCTGTCAGACATTAAAGTAAGGTGTCTCCTAAGGTGCTTGGTACCAAGAGGTCCTACAAGGGCAGTGGCTATTATGAGACGGTGCCCAACTCTCCCTGATGTCAGGGAGGGGACAGACGCCTCCTTGCTCCATGAGATGGCATGATCATTAGGCTCCTGCTGAAACTAGGAGCATGGGAGATGAGCCCCCAGGGAGGATGGTCCTTCATCCCTGTCACCATCCCTGTCCCAGTGTGACTGGTGATGCTCCTATTTTACGCACTCTCTATTTAATAAGTGGGGCCCTGATGAGTCTTGGTGACTTAGGACCTAGATGCACTGTCTCTTGGCAGAAGCTGAACTCGCGTCATGGCTTGGGAACAAGCACACAGCTGGCCGCCAGAAGCAGGATTTATCTCAGCTCCTCTGCTCTCTGCCTTCCCTTCTCTCCCCAGGCTTCGTTTTAGTGCTTCTGACTGATTTGGGCTTTTCCCAGGCCGCAGACCTAGACAAAAAGCTGATGATCATATACCAGGATCCTGATACCTGCCCTGTGTTCCACCCCAAGCAGAGGCCCTTGGGGTGGGGAGGGTGGGGATAAGTCCTGAGCCAGGTATTGGTTCTCTGACTCCCAGCAGGGAGGGCTCTAAGGTATGTCTATAGGGAGGACCAGAGGAAGACCTAGAGGAGGGACAAGCTGGGACAGTCAGGGTGGCTATGTGTGGGGTAGAGGATAGACTTAATATACCGTAATTAAAAACAAAAACCTTCCACCTGCGAAGGAAGGAGATAGTCTCTGTCCCCCTTTCTCTAAGCAGTCCCTTTCCCCCATTCTCTCAGGCCCTTAGTATTTTCTGTGTGTTCTTCTCACAGCCGTGTGCAGTATGAAGGGCTCACCATGCATCGGTGTAAAACAACCACAGGCAGAGTCATACAGAGACAGCCCTTCCCTTCCCGTAGCCACTTTGGCAATGGCTATGAAGACGGGAAGGGTAGGTTTGTTTGTTTGTTTGTTTGTTTGTTTAAATGTTTTTAAAATAAATAAATACAAATTTTAAATAAGTCTTTTTAAAATTATTTCTTTTCATGTGTATGGTTGTTTTGTCTGCATGAGTGTCTGTTGCCCCAAGGAGACCAGACAAGGGCAGTAGCTCCCCGGGGACTGGAGTGACAGACAGTTAGAAGCTGCCACATGGATCTAAGACCCAGAACCTGAGCTCTCTGCAAGAGGAACAAGCGCTCTTAGCCGCTGGGCCATCTGTCCACCCGCAAAGAGGGAGTGTTTCTGTTGTTGTTTTGTTTGTTTATCGGTAGTGAGGGAATGATGGGGGAATCATTGCATGTGGCTAGAAAGATGTGTCCTGACATTCAGAGATGCGAGAAAACCCACAGTGTGCAGAGGAACTTGGATCCAGCTAGGAAGGCCACTTGTAAAGGGCTAAAGAGCCTGTTGTTTGGCACTGGAAGATTTGGTGTCAAATCCCAGTTCTACGCTTCTGTGTGATTCAGAATCAATCTCTCTCTCTCTCTCTCTCTCTCTCTCTCTCTCTCTCTCTCTCTCTCTCTCTCTCTCCCTCCCTCCCTCCCTCCCCCTCCCTTTCTCCTTCTTCCCTCCCTCCTTCCCTCCCTCCTTCTCCCTTTCCTTCTTTCCTTTTCTTCTTATTTATTTTATATGCCTAAGTATTCTATTTGCACATATGTCTGCACCAGTGTGCCTGATGCACTTGGAAACCAGAAGAGGGCAATGGCTCTCTCGGGACAGAAGCTACAGACAGTTGGGAGCCGCCATGTGGGTGCTAGGAATAGTTCCTGGATCCTCTGCAGGAGGAGTGGATGCTTTTAACCCCTGAACTCTCTCTCCATCTCGAGACAAGTTTCTTTGCCTACTTGAGTCCATTTCTGCATTGCTACAACCCTTTGGGGCTGCTGGGACCTGTCAGTGAAGTCCCCCGCTCCCCCTGCCCCGCCCCGATCTCCCTCCCACACAACCCCCTGTTCTCCCCCCCTGCACTCTTCCCAAGGGCACTTGATCCACAAGAACAACCTCCTTGTTTCTGCTGCTCTCATCCTGTCACTGATGGGTGGGGCTGGGGAGCTGACCCCTGATAGGTAGGCCAGGTGAATTCTGGGTGTTTCAGGAGTAATTTTTGGAAGGAGGAGAGCCAGCCAATCGATCTGCAGCTCAAAATAACTTGGAAGTGCAAGAAGAACAGTAAATAATGGGTTCCGGATGCTTTTAAACCTTGGCATTTCCTGAGCTTGGCTCAGCTGGGCCAGACAGCTTCATCAGCGTTTACTGAGGAGGCCAGCCACACACGCCTCCCCTGGCCGTGGTCCAGGTCGAGGCTGCTTTCAAGAAAATCAGATCTAGAAATGTTTGGACCTCTGGCACAAGTCCTTTGGGTCCTGGACGTAGACTGAGGATCAGACAGCATCTGGGCTCGTCATGGGTGGGACTAAAGGGAAATGTGGGGCAAAGAGGCTCAGTTCTATGGAGCAAGTGGGTATGACGCTGGCTCAATCTTAGTCAGGCTCCTGATCGCTCTAAGTATTTACTGAGCACTTACTATGTATCAGGTACTAGGGATATCATGCAGATAAATGTTTAATCTCTCATTATAAGTTATAGAAGGCTCAGGATCGAGAAGGCTATGAGAGGATACAGTTGGGGTTTTAATGTGATCTGTAGAAGCTTCTGCAAGGAGGGAAGGAAGTAAAGAAGGAAGGCAGACAGACAGATAGGCATTACCTGGGTTAGATGTCCATTCTAGAAGTGTTTCCACAGAGAGAGAATGGAGTGTGTAAATCCTTACAGAGAGAGATCCTGGGGGAGAGAGATCCTGATGGAGGGAGATCCTGATGGAGGGAGATTCTGATGAATCAGGGACAATTGGCCAAGGCTGGGGCCTGAGGCAGAGGAGTGCTACAGCTTTTAAAATGACCCAGGAGAGGTACACAAGAGCCAGACCCACCCCCACCCCCAGGGCCTATGGACATGAGAGGGTTTAGTCTTTCCCTCAGAGGTCCCTGGAGGGATTTGGCAGGCTCAGATCTGCATCTCACAGTGATGCTTCATCACTGGAAAAGCCTTAAACTGCTGGAAGGGGGCCCAGGTGGAGGCGAGAGGCCTTGGCTACCTTTGAGATGTGAGGAGAATCTACTGCAGACTGGGCCATCCTTAGACCCGATAGTTAACGCCGTGTCTGTGTGGTGACTGAGAGGCAGAGTCACCCTCAGCCCTAGCTGCAGCTGTTCCAGGACCAAGCTGAGATCTCGCTAATGACCATTGTCTTTTTTTTTTTTTTTAACCTTCAAAAAATTTTAAGTGTGTGTGTGTGTGTGTGTGTGTGTGTGTGTCTGTCCGTCTGTCTGTCTGTCTCTGTGCACCTGAGTGTAGCACCCGCAGAAGCAGAAGCTAGAGGTGCTGGATCTCTTCCAGCTGGCGTTGCAGGGCTGTGATCTGCATGCTCTGGTCCTCTCCAAGAGCAATACACATTCTTAACCTCCCTCCATCTTGGCCATCTCTCCAGCCTAGCCTTTGTCTTTTGAAGACCGACTTTGTGCCAGATACCATCCAGAGATCTCACTCAACCCTCATAGGGACCTGAAGGAGCCACATATGATTCTTGCTAATGCCCCATTATCTAAAAAACAAGAGTGGCTAACTCTTTCGGCCAGAATTACACAGCACGGGACCTCCTATCTCACTAGACAAACTAGAAGTGTTTGACCCTGTTCGGGGCAAGTCATCACCCAGGCTTCAGTCCGGTTGCTCTAGTGACCCTCAGCATTGTGTCTGCCCTGTGACAGCCACATGAACCAGTTCAGAGCCAGGCCTAGAAAGGCACTGTCATGTGTGGCCTGAGGGGACACAGCTGCCTGGTTCTTGATCCTTGCTCAGGCCTGCTGGCTTCTGGCAGCTCTTGCTGTGAGCTGAGCGGTGTGTCTCTGGGGATCGGATGGTCTCTGCTGCTTGCGTTTTTTGTTGTTACTGACCTTCTGGGCTCTCCTCTGTCCTCTCTGTTCCCACCATGTCCCCATCTGTTGATGCCCGTGGGGTCTTGGCCTTGCTTCCCAGATGTACAGGGAGGACTTGGAATTGAAGCAGGAGCTGGCTTCCTTCTGGCCTGAGGAAGGGAAAGAGGAGTGAGCCTCTGTTAACCTGCTAGGTTAACATGGTTGTTGGTCTCTGAGGTCTCACCAAGCCTTGGGCAGTACCTAGAAGGTTAGTACCTAGAAGGAAGGGTACTCGCATTATCTGTTCTCACTAGATGGGGATTGCCAGGTGGCAGAGTTTAGACTCCTGTGTTAGGCTCTCTTCCTGATTTTAATACTCTTGCTTGAACACCCTTGAATGCGCATGCGTGCTACCAGGATCTTATTAAGGGCAGGCTCTGATTGAGGTCTGGATCAGCATACTCTGGGGGAAGCTGTTGTTGGGGGGACCCCAAAGCTAGGAAGCAAGTAAAGATGTGCCAGGTGTGTTCTCCTTGGCCCAGGACGGACTCCATGACATACTCTGACACTTGGTCCCTGGGGACTCATGCCCTCCATGCGTTCTTCCTCATGGGATGAGTTTTACTTATGGGGCTTCTGTTGTGCCCAGGGTATGACTTGTTGACCCCATGTGTACCAAGGCTCTGGTGACTTCTCCTGGTCAGTGAGGTTGAGATATGGGAAAGAGACTCAGAGAGAGAGAGAGAGAGAGAGAGAGAGAGAGAGAGAGAGAGAGAGAGAGAGAGAGAGAGAGAGAGAGAGAGAGAGAGAGAGAGAGAACCAGTCCAAGATTCAGGCCACTGCAGAGAGCGTGTTCTCCAGCACCTCACGTGCGTTCCCTGCTTCTGCTTCAGCTGGGAGCTAGAGGTCTAAGGAGGGCCCCTCTTCCTCTCTGACTTACCATGTGGCTTGTAGAAGTCACTTCCCCTCCTGACACCTCAGCATAACCATTGGGAAACACTTTAACTTTCGCCCTGCTGGGAAGAGCGAAAAGGAGCAATGTCCACGTGAGAACTCAGAATTCTCACAAACTCTGGAGGAGGGCAAAGGGATTTGTTCCTGGTGTTTAGTGTGGATGAGGGCTTCCAACCTCTCTCCTCAGGCTTGAGTGACTCCCGGACAGTGTGTGCTTCCTTTTGACTGCCTCTGTGGGCAATGACACTCCCACCCTGGGTCACCTGCTTCTTAAGAAGGCAGTGAACACTTGTGGAGTGATAGATCTTTTGGTCTGTCCAGTTCTTCAGCCTGGACATTCTGCAGAAGGTAGATCTCCCGACTGTGACTGAAAAACCTATCATCTGTGCCTCAGCCTGTGGATCTTCCCTAGCCGAGCAGCCCCCGCCTGGCCTCTGGCCCTCCCTATCCACGTGACTGAGGAAAGCCTATGGGACCAAAGGGAGTCTCTTTTCCCACCAGCTTTATCTGGGAGTCTGTGGGTCTGGATTTCTCATCTGACCCACTGAAAAGGAAAGAAGTTTCCGTAGGGAATACATGGATGCAGAAGCCATCTTTTGAGGGGAGGGGGGAGTATGAGGGAGCTGGTGGCTGTCACAGGAATGTGAGGCTGAGATAGCAAAACTGGCCAGGGAAGTGGGCGCTCTCTCCTCAGCCTTCCCATAAAGACTAGACACTATTTTAGGTGCTGGGAATCAGCCCAGAGAAGACACAGCCAGACCCTGGCCCCTGCACAGTAGAGGCCCTGGTTTGGTGCTATGGCCAAAGTACAGTGCTATAAGCCTCACAGAATGTGTGACTTGGGGGGGGGGGTGCTCAGGAATCTCCCTGATATTGAGTGGTGGGACAGTGGCCGGGACATGGCAGAGTTCCAGGGTTCAAGAGCTGTGTTCCAGAGGAAGGATGGCCACTGTTTTGAAGTCATGGAGAGGTGGACAGGAGAGACAAGCTGGATTAGAAACCCTGTGAAGCTCTGGTGCACGGTACAGTTCTCAGCCAGACAGAACACCCGACGTGGTTTGCTGGGGTGCTGCTGGGCAGCCCTGAATTCCCTTCCTGGAGTATTTCTCTGAGGTGTTGCCCAGGTTCACAGGGGTCAGCAGGCACTGAGAGCCCAGCAGCCCAGAGCCAAGGAGACTTCTCTCTGCAGTGGCAGTCGCAGCACACCGTGGGTCAGGCCCAATAGGGCAACGAGGAATTTGGGCTTAAGTCTGGACGCACATTCCTGCTCAGCAGGGCTTCATTCCCTCCCCTCAGGTCTCAGGTTCTCTCTTAAGATGGAGCGTACCCACTTAGCTGGGATCTCGTGGGCCACTCAACCCCAGAGTGATGGAGAGATCCCTTCAGGAGTGGTTGCTTAGTCTGCAGTCTGGATCAAATGAACCTCATAAAAGCCTTGAGATCACCACCGAAGTGTGTGTGGGGGTTAGGGGGTAGTGTGTGTACGTGTCTGTGGTGCAAAAATATGTACCCTATTTTTCATAGTAGCGTGGCCAGGCATATTGTGTTGAATTCACTAAGGTTAAATGGTAACGCGGCTATTTTATTTTATTTTGGGGCCAGGCATATTGTGTTGAATCCACTAAGGTTAAATAGTGAGACGGCTTGCCACTCTATGGCTCTCAGCTAATAAAAATGGAAAATCTAATTAACTCCCTCGGAATTCCTTTCTCTTCAAAGCCCAAGGACTTACTGGGGCTGTGGGGGGGGAAAAGAACAGGCTGGGGGTTCCCCAGGGAGCCCAGCACGGGAACCACAGGACCAGATGGGCCATGTGGCCCTCCAGCTTCCACACTGTGTGGCAGCAGGGGCACGGGTGGGCTGAACACTGAGTCACGCTCCCTGGGCGGGTTGAGTGGAGGACTGGCCAAGAAGCCCCGCCTGGTAGGAAGACCTGCTTGTCTCAGCTTGCCAAGGCCCCAGCCTGCTAGGAAAGGCGTCCCCTCAAGGGGACCATCCCAGCCCAGAGCCCCACGGAGCCGACCACCTCAGGGCTGTTGATATTAGGCAAGCCGCGGCAAGGCCTCGGTCCACCTGGGCAGATGGGAAGAGATGTGAGCTTGCACCTCGGTGGCCTGTCGAGCATGACATTTCTTCAGATGCTACATGGGGCTGCCTGACCTTCACTCTTCTGCCAGAACCCCTTTCTGGTTATTTATAACAGTGCTAACGGGCAAAGGGCTTTTCAAATGAGCCCCAGCCAAGACTCTGCCATCTCTGCCGCCAGCTGGGGCAGGAGACAACACGGACAAAACTAGAGAAAATGGATTTCCAGGACCCCACAGGGCCTTCAGATGGGGTGATGGCTTTTCTCCCCCCCCCTCCCTCTTCTTAGTCTTCTTATGTCTCTGGAACTTTTAAACATTCATTTTGCTTCTTTTAGCGTAAAATAAAGCACTGCTGTTTGTGCATGCAAACATATTCATGCAAAATATATGTACCGATGTATTCAAAACAATGGCATTAAATACAGTGATTACTCTGTACAAGCTCTCCAGTCTCCACCTCCCAAATGTGTGTGTGTGTGTGTGTGTGTGTGTGTGTGTGTGTGTTTATTGTTTCTTTGTTTGTTATGAGGCAGGTCTCACTATCCGGCTGTGTCTATACTGGAACTCACTATGTAGACCAGGCTGGGCTTGAACTCACAAAGTTCTTCTTGCCTCTGCCCCTTGGGTGCTGGGAATAAAGGCGTGCGCCATCATGCTTGGCTGACTAGAATGTTTTTGTCAGGTCTTTTCCAGCAACCTAACCCAGGAGGCTCTAGCCCTGCCCCAGATATACTCTAAATTTGGGGAACCCTTTTGAATGAGGGAAAGAGCTAGGCAGATGGTCGCTAGGGTCCCAGTGGCCTCTATTTTTAGCTATAGAGGGGTGAAAAGACCTGGTTCCCTGGCCCAGCTTTCCGTATTAGTAAGTGAGAAGGTGAGAAAAATGCCTTGATTTGGGGAAAAAAACCAGGAATCTTCTCTCATCTCTCGGTTTTTTTTTTTAATCCATTTACTTATTTATGTAGGCGTGTGTGTGTGTGTGTGTGTGTGTGTGTGTGTGTATCTGTGTGTATCTGCCAGTGCCATGGCACCAAGGTAGAGGTCAGAGAACAGCTTTTTGCAGTTCTCTATCTTCTACCATGTTTGTCCCAGAGATCAAACTCGCCCCCCACCGCCCCCCCCCAGGTTTAGCAGCAAGCGCCTTAATTCACTGAACCCTCTTTGCAAGCCCTCTACTCTGTTTAAATGAACTCGGGTCATTTGCTAGACCCCATTCCTTTCTAAATAAATGGAGGGTGTATTTTATTATCTACTTCAAAATTAAAGCTGGGCATAGTGAGGCAGGCCTGTTCATCCAGCTGTTCAGAAGCTGAAACAAGAGGATCAGACATTTAAGGCTCACCTGGGCTACAGAACACTTTCCAGTCCAGCCTAGGCTACGTAGTGGGGCCGTGTCTCAAAAACCAGACAAACAAGGGCTGTGGAGATGGGGAAGGTGGGTGGGGGGTGGGACGACAGTGCCATTCGAAGTAGGCTGCCTGAGTTCAGTCCCTGGGGCCCACTGAGTTGTTCTCTGACCTCCACACATGCGCTGTGTGGACACACATGCCCACAGGATGCACACATGCAATAATAACAAATAAAAGCATATACATACATGACTGTAGATGTGTGGATGTAGCTCAGTGGTAGAGCATTTTCTAGAAACCTGAGTTGAATGGAGAGAGAGGGAGATAGATAGATAGATAGATAGATAGATAGATAGATAGATAGATAGATACACAGATGATAGACATACATACTCATAGACATACATACATACAGATATGAAGGGAAGGAAGGAGGAAAAGAGGGAAGGAGAGACAGGAATAGACAAAGACAGAACAAAAGAGCATGAACTTCTGTTGGCCAGGTGTGGTATTTCAAATATGTCATGCCAGCCTTCATGGCATTGGTCTTCTTGGCAGGAGACCAAGAGTCTGAATCCAATCTGGGTACATACTGAGAACCTGTTTCAAAAAAGCCAAGCCCCAAACGGAGTGGTACTCACTCCTCTTGTTAGTCCTTTTGCTACTATGAGAAGAGTTTAATAGCATTTCCTATAGAGAGCATTTCATAGCTTTCCCAAAGACTTTTCCACCCAAAATACTTCACCAAACAGATTAGGGCAAGTCCATAGTCAGTGACGGCTTAGAGGTGCCATTGCAGAGAGATGGAAATGCAGGTCCCCGGTCTCAGCTCAGACATGACCTAGTGTACCGGCTGGTTCTGTGTCAACCTGACACAGGCTGGAATTATCACAGAGAAAGGAGCTTCAGTTGAGGAAATGCCTCCATGAGATCCACCTGTGGGGCATTTTCTCAGTTAGTGATCAAGGGAGGAGGGCCCCTTGTGGGTGGTGCCATCTCTGGGCTGGTAGTCTTGGGTTCTGTAAGAGAGCAGGCTGAGCAAGCCAGGGGAAGTAAACCAGTAAGTAACATCCCTCCATGGCTTCTGCATCAGCTCCTGCTTCCTGACCTGCTTGAGTTCCAGTCCTGACTTCCTTTGGTGATGAACAGCAGCGTGAAAGTGTAAGCTGAATAAACCCTTTCCTCCCCAACTTGCTTCTTGGTCATGATGTTTGTGCAGGAATAGAAACCCTGACTAAGACACCTAGGATGTAATTCTGTTTCAGTCTTACTGCACATATAGTAAGTCCTTCATCGTATCTTGCCAAGGCAGGGCCAGGTTAGGCCAAGAAGGCCCTTGGCTCCGGTGCCAACAATTCAGTAATCAAAATAAGTTGCATTTCAATTCATTGTTTAAAAAAATCCATAAGTATAAAGATACCAACTTTAAAAATACAGACAGGAAAAAAAATACAGGCAGGAACCTGGAGTGCCAGGATGGTTTCCCCAGGACATGAGGCAGAGGGATAACTCAGAACTCCCCACTCCACGGAAGGTGAGTTCCGGTGGATCTCTTGTCTCTTCTCCCTCCTCCTCTCCCACCCCCTTCTTGATCTACCTTTATAACCTTGGCTTCCTAAGTCACCCTCTTCCCAGCTATGACTCTGCCTTCCTGTACATTACTGTGACAGACCCCCCTCTACCCCACCTCTCCCCCCACCCCCAGGCCTCTCAAGGCCTTTCAGCCACTCCTGAGTATTAGAAGAGCAGCCCCGAGTGGCATTTGATCCTAGTGGTTTATTTTTGGCTCTGCCCTTCAGCAACTGATAAATGTAGCGCCGGGCAGAGGTGAGTGCTGACATCAGCCGCCTTGCGTGTTCACAGATCTCCGTTCTCCACCTCACGGAGAGGGGCCTCGAACCAGGAACGGAAGGGAGCACAAAGCAGTTTTGTCCCCACAGGGGTTGACAGAGGTGAAATTATTATGTGATAACCGGGGCCGGAAGAACAATCTAGCTTCGTTTGGGGGTTGTCTGGGAAAAAATTAACACACGCTCTGTGGCTTGCGCGCTGCCCTTCACAGCTACAGGGCTCAATTACACACATCCTCATGGAGCACATACTACATGCCACACATCATGCCCTGCACTGGGGGGGGGGGGTGTGGCAAGGGGGAAGTAGGACCAGGCTCTGCTGCCAGGGAACTCCTGGTTAAGAAATAGATACATTTAAAATAGGGAAAGTTCAGAAAGTGGGTGGTAGTGGTGGTGGTGGTGGTGGTTGTGCAACAGTGTGGATGCAGTTAATGCCACTAAATTGCAGGCTTGAAAGTAGTTAAAATTATTCCAGAAAAATGAAGTGCTCACGGAGAGAATCTCAGCAGCAGGGTGCTGGCAAAGCCGGAGGTGGGGTGGTCTGCTCAAATGGGTTGGGGACCACCAAGGGGAGGTAACCACCAGTAAATGAGGGGTGCCAGTCCAGAGGGCCCCAGGTAGAAACCCCCATGCCTCCCTGCTTCATGTGGGTCTCTGGAGATGTCCAGAGGCGAAGTGGTTTCCTGTGAATAACAAGGCTCAGGCAGGCAGGACTAGCCAGCTCTGCCTCGGGTGCCTCTGGTGTGTGTGTGTGTGTGTGTGTGTGTGTGTGTGTGTGTGTGCATGACTTGGCAGTTGAGCCAGTGTCTTTCCTGCCACTCTCGTGGGAATTCAAGAGGCCCTTGAGTTCAAGTGCGTACAATCAGCATCAAGGACAGGCAAACACAAAGTGCAGAGTTAGCCCAAGTCACAGCACACACTAACCTTTTATTGCTTAAAAACAAACGCTGCCTTCCAGGACCTGGACATCAGTGTGCCTGCTGAGAGGTACTAATGGCATGGACCCGAATCCATGCTACCATGGGTAGAGAGGAAAGTACCCTCCCAGACTCTGGTGCCAGACACCAGGCTCTGCAGGAGCTCCGAACCTCCAGGTAAACCCACCTTGCCCAGCCACCTGAGCTTGAAGATCTCAGAGGGATAAGAGACCGCTTAGAGGCCTCGGGAACGGGCAAGGCGGTGACTAAGCAAGATAGCACCCACCCTGTGGACCTCTGTTCTCTTTCCTTCCCCTCTTCCTGGCAGGCAGGAATCTGACCCAGACTTCGGGAACATGGGTCCCAGCTGGTGAGGAAGTTACCTGCTGTTTTGAAAAGAGCTTGAACAGAAGGTACAGGGACATCCTAGTTGTATGATCCTGCTAGGAGCTGCCTGTGTGGATCTTGGGTGACTCCCCTCCCGGTCCCCTTCTACTTGCCTCAATTTTATCACCTACAATATAAGAGATTTGTCTGGGTAAGTGTGGCCAGGGACCATTCTAGCACTCCACCCCGATAATGTTCCTCTACTGATAGGAGGCTGTTTCCAGTGCAGCACAGCAGAGGTGAAATAGGTGTACATCAGTTATGTCTTATCTGGTGTCAGACAGAGGGGCTTTGTGGGGGATGGGAATTCCTAGGAAAAAGATAAGTTATGGAATGCTGAACCTACCTACCATCTTAACAAAGCCATGTGTTCTATGCTTTCATCTTGCCTCTGGCTAGAGGACTATGGGTACCAAAATGATAATCCCAGTCATTCCAGCACAGCCCCCACCCCGCCCCAGTGCCTGCTTGGGGAGCCACACACTTGAATCCAGATGTTTGCTGGGTAGCCAGTACAGAGTCCACCATCTCCTCATCTTTGATTCTGATCTCCCCATCAATGTGTCTCATCTTTGATCTGATCTCATCCATATCAAATTTGACAGCAGTTTGGTTTTTCAGTAACTTGAGCTTCTTGGCTTTTCCCGAAGCCTACAGCTTAGTTTTCACGAACACATTCTAGTTAAGAACTATTTCAGTTTTGTAAGGCCAGTAACAAATGAGTTTGGGAGGAGGCAGGGCCTAGCAGAGCACAAACCCTGGGAAAGCAGGTTGGGTGAGCGGTAACGGTGTGTAGGACAGAAGCAAACCGGCTACCCTGGTTGGCTGGTCAGCTGGAGACCTGGTATCGCTATACTATAGGTCTGGTAGGATTAGGTTTGTCCACAGCCTATGGAAACTAGCACAGCAAGAAGTTCTGAGTGGAATTGGGCTGGGACATGGAGGCTGCTGTCCAGGCTGGTTCTGATGTCCTGTCTCTGGAGCAGAGCTGTTGTCCCAAGCACACTATATCTTGGTTCCTTTACTGCTGACGGGTGTAAGCTTGTAACCAGTCCTGAGTACCTGACCCTGCCTGGCTCTCTGAGCTGGATGGAGGACCCGTTCTTATCAGACTTTCTCTCGGGTTCTTTGACCACTTTTAACCACTTTGCTGTTAGAGCATGGAACCTGGCTATAAAGGGCTAAGCATCTTGTTGTGTTCAGCTGGCCTAAGGCCAGACACTCCCATGTTTGCCTAGCCCAACTTTAGGCCCTTCCAAGGATCTCTGACTTCAAACATTTCTGGACTTTTCAGGCTGGGCTTAGAGCATCTTTATCTTATCTATTTTTCCTTGCATTTGAGTGCGCGCGCGTGTGTGTGTGTGTGTGTGTGTGTGTGTGTGTGTGTACACGCGCGCATGCATGCTCGATTTCTGATGATGCTGTTAAGTATTTGGCAGGGAGGGATACAAAGCCTGTCTACCCTTCTTACTGTTCTAGACTTCTTCAGTTTTGTATTAATTTGGAAGACAAGAAGAAGATTGGATTTTTTTTTTTATGTAAGAGAGATGAATTAGCTATCACTTTGTCATTGATAGGTGATACAAACTGACCTTCACACAGTTTAGAAGGGGGATTTATTCACTTGTACAACTGTAGAGCGCAGGGAGTCACTGCCTCCAGACCCAGCTGGATCCAGTGCGTAAATTACCTTGTTGGAATCTGACTCTCCGGGCTGGCTCTGCATGGCCCTATCTTGCTGCTGTTCCTAGGCACTCAAAAAGATGGCAGCCAGCCTGTCTAGAATAGCTGCACCCTCTTAATCAGATGCTTCTCAAAACCTGAATCCAACCTTGCCCACTTGGCCAGACTTACTTACCTGGCTTTAGGGGAGGGGTAGTCAGTAGACTCCTCCCCCTGGGGAGGGGATTGGTGAAATGCTGGCCAGACTTACTTACCTGGCTTTAGGGGAGGGGTAGTCAGTAGACTCCTCCCCCTGGGGAGGGGATTGGTGAAATGCACACCGATGTCAGAGAAGGAAATGGCTTTTGTGGGGACCTTGTATGGATTTCCTTTCCTCCTTTCCCAGAAAGGCATGAAGGCTCAGGGTCATGGTCTAGACTAGGCCATTTGTAATGGATTAGTAATGGCTGCTACGGGGCTTCCTGTTCTAAGGACACTAATCTCACTCACAAGAGCTCTACCCCGTGACCCAGTCAACCCCCAAATACCCCATCTCCTAATGTTATCACCTTTCACTTTGGGGAGTAGAATTTCAACACGTGAATTTGTGGAGTCGTATTCAGTCTACAGGGACCTGGGGACACCCCAAGTACAGAAAACACTCAGTGTAGCTTCCTTGTTTTGGTAAGAGGCCTGGAAGGTAGGACTCTCCTTACCATCATTATTTGTCTATAAAAACAAAGCCAAGGTGACTGTCTCGATCTCAGAGGCGGACCAGCGCCAAGGCCTGCCTGCCTGCCACCCACCTTTGCTTGGCTGCTTCTCAGGTCAGTACAGTCCTTCCTTTTGTACTTGAACTTCCACTCTGGAAGATCATTCATTAATTCACTCGCTGATGTGTTCATTTAATTAAATGCTGAGTTCAGCCTAACTATTACCCCAAAGCTTGCATGGTTCTGAGACATTTGATAAACTCAAGAACCGTATGAAAGATTTGGGTAAGAGGGGGCCCTGTGGTCTGTCTGTCTGTCCAGTCTCAAGTTCTGAGAATTCCCTGAAAGACCCAAGATGAGTACAACATAGGTCCAAACCCCAAGCTGTTCCCTGCAGCTACCTGCCACAACCCCTCCTCCCTTCCACTCAGGAATTCTGAGAATTTGCTCTGGGCCATGGAGGAAGCTTGGAGATTTGCTGATTGCAGGCAGGAAAACTAGACTGAACATTTTTTTTTCTCCTGAAGATGCATTCTTTCTGAAGCAGGGGATCGATTTCCAGCAAGATACACAAGCTTCCAATGAAGCCACTTATGTGAGTCTGGAGTGAAGCCGGGCAAATCCTCTGCCAGGGTCATTTATCTCCCTGGCTCAAGGAAGCCACAACCCTTTCAGATGAGGGGTATGGTGTTGCCGGAGGAAAGGGCATAATGGGACAGCAACTTGATAGGAGAACGGATGGGAGGCATGCATAGGAAGCTAGGGAAATGGTGCAGTGTCGCTGTCCCTAGTCTGACCTTGCTGACTTGGGTCATTCCCAGCCCCCTTCCTGTCAGGGGGAGTGGGTGGTCTGCAGTGTTCCTCTCACACTCCCTGACAGTAAAGGGGGTAGCACAGGCTTTTTAGAGGAACGACTTGGGTTTGACTCAGCCTCACTTCTCTGGGACCTTGGGTGCTATTTGGAGATAAGGTTATTTACAGAAAAGATCAAGTTTAGTTGAGGTCAATTAGGTAGGCCTTGATCTGATGTGGCTAGCATTTTATCAAAGGGGGGAAGCGAATGCAGGAAAGGAAGATAGCCACCGCCAAGGCAGAGAGGAAGGATACGGCAGAGCAGTTCTTTCCCTTGACACCCTTGGAAGAGCCAGATGGCAGTATGGTGTTAGCCCGTCAGCCTCCCAGACGCAGATCCTGATTTTCTGTTGATGCCATGCGCAGGTAGTATGCCATCACTTGCAGCCATAGGAATAAACACAGGTGACCCTCCCCCCACCAGTCTCCTGACTGTGGAGACAGTGGCACCCACTCTCCTGGGTTGCTTTGGGACTCTGAGGTGAAGGTGGACATGAGACACTTAGCGTGGCTTTTGGCATATCGCGAGCACTCAATAATAGCGGTGGCTCTTAGTCCTGTGCCATGACCTCTTGGCTCTACCAGGAGAGCTTGCAGAAGGTAGACAGTGGGACAGGGCCAGAAAGCCCCCTTAGAGACCTTTCCCAGGGAACTGGGTCACCTTACATACCCCTTCAAAAGCCTGTAAATGTAGAGGAGGCCAAGAATGTCCCATTAGTGCAGCACCTAATGGTTTTCAGCTGGAGAGTGGTCTTGGGCCTAATTGACGGAGCTACAAAGCTGAGGCTCTTTATTTTTATATGCTGGCTGTACTCTGAGTATGTTGGGCTGCTATGAGGATCAATATGTGCGGCCTCCACGGGCATTTATGGGCATTTTGTGAAGGAGGTAGTGTGGTCGCCAAGGAGGGATAGATGGCCTCTGGATGACCCCGAGCGGACCCCCCTTACCTGCCTTGAGCCTCAGTTTCCACATCTGCAAAGTGAGTGAGGTGGGGCCTCCAGTGCAGAAGCCTTTCAGCTGAGCTGTGTGAAGGCCACAGAGTTGCGTGTGAGTTCTGTGTGCACACAAGTGTCTTGGGGAAGAATTTACGTTATGCATCTCTTTTTGGAAGTACCGGAGCTTGAACCAAGAGCTTTTGCATATGCCAAAAGCAGTCACTTCACCACTGGGCCATTCCCCCCAGCCCTTTCATCTGGTTCTGGAAGGAGTCTCTACCTCCCAGATCACCTACCACCAGGATCACCTTTCAGGACCACTGACTCCTGGCTGAACTGGGCTTCTTGATTCTAAGGCTGCTTCTAAAAACCGGGTGCTATGGAGGTAGACACTGTGAGTTATTGGGATGTCTTAGTCAGGGTTTCTATTCTGGCACAAAACATCATGACCAAGAAGCAAGTTGGGGAGGAAAGGGTTTATTCAGCTTACACTTCCACATTGCTGTTCATCACCAAAGGAAGTCAGGACAGGAACTCAAGCAGGCCAGGAAGCAGGAGCTGATACAGAGGCCATGGAGGGATGTTTCTTACTGGCTTGCTTCCCCTGGCTTGCTCAGCCTGTTCTTTTATAGAACCCAAGACTGCCAGTCCAGAGATGGCACCACCCACAAGGGGCCCTCCCCTTTGATCACTAGTTGAGGAAATGCCCCACAGCTGGATCTCATGGAGGTATTGCTTCAAGGGAGGCTCCTTTCCATGTGATAACTCCAGCTTGTGTTTGGCACACAAAACCAGCCAGTACATGGGGTAAGAGAGACCAAGGACGAATGCTGATGGTTGAAGGCGTTGCTGGTCAGCAGGCTCCTGTTGTCTAGCACCCATCTGTCTCACCTGCAGGCCCTCCTTGCTATTCGGCAGGCCCTACATGATATCCGAGGGATGGCTGTCCAGCTTGCCACCTCGCCCCACCCCCATCTCCTGAATGCATCCAACAGCCTAATGCTGTTGCTATGCTGACCCTACCCCCATCACGCTCAGATACTGTTGCTATGGTGACTCCACCCCCATCACGCTCAGAGTGAAACCCAAATCTCTTACAATCCCCACCTGATCCGGCTTCCACCTGCCTGCCCACTGCCATCCCCTGCCATCCCCCGGCTCCTGTCAAGGATCTGCAGCTTGCTGAGCTCAGCACTTCCCCGGCTCCGTGTTACCAGGCCCTAGGCTTGTCCTCACTGAGGTCTCAGCCCTGACTAATGCCTGAAAAGCCCCTCCTGCCTCTCCCATCACCTGGCTTCTGTCTGTCCCCACCTCACACACGCCTTCCCACATCTAAAAGAGCCAACCCCCGTGCTCCAAGTGACCCAGCAAACCCAGACCTAACATTTACCCCCCAGAGAAATAAAGACAGTGTCCACAGAACGACTTACACACATCTGTTCCAGACTTACAATGGCCCAAACCTGGAAGCAGAGCAATTGACCGTCCACAAAAGCCAAAGCCACCCATATTGTCACAGACTGAGTGGGTGTATAGGGGACGGATGCTTCAAGAGGCAGCCGGGAGTCGCCACCTTCGTGAGTTCCCTTCAGTGGCAGCAGCCGCTGTGCATTGGTGATTCGGAGCTGCTGAATCAGTTAAGGCAGCAGATCCCCTCTCGCCGTCAGGCCCCCAGCTAGGCCCAGAAGCGTCGAGCTGACCTCGTCACAGTTCCTGCAGTGGCCCTTCTCAGTCCTCAAGTTTGTACTCGAGGTCCCGAGTAGACGCCAGAAGCTATAGTTAACGCCAGGCCCTGGATGATGTGCATTGTGTTCTACTCTACGTGTGCACAGAGTGTGACGCCCCTTCTTCTCTGCCTTTACTTACTCTGAACTGCAGCCTTAACTGTAAGAGTTTGAGGCGTGAGGGCAAAGCCGGCATGAGTTCTTCTCCTCGTCACAAATCCTAAGATTGTCACTCGTTCTCTGTAGGACTCTTCTCCTCCCCGATTAGAACGCTCGCCTTTCCCCCTCATGGCTGCATGTTAGAATGTCATGACGACGGCACTGCTGCTCGGGAACTTTGGGGGCATTTACCGGTGAGATAAAAGAGTTAACTGAACTGCCATGCTACAGCAGTCTGAGGTAATGAGGGTGCCTCTGGAGAGCCTATTGGGCTGGTCATATATAACCTGGACCCATGAAGGACCTCGAAACTGGGCCTGACTACTTAAGATTTCATCACGCTAATCAGAATGGCACATAATTTAAAACTTACCAATTGCTTACTTCTGGAACTTTCTGTGCAGGTAAGAGGAGGTGACTAGAATCACATCTTCTGGGTGATTTGCCTAACTCCATCCTCCCTTGGCCCTAGCGGTCCACCTCTGAGTGGACAATGGTTGACTTTGTCTGTCCCACCCCCAGCGGTTGCATGTTCTCTGAGTAACCCATCCCTGGAGCACATGTGCTGGCCTGGTGCTGCTTGGCCTGAGACTCAGCTGGGGGTGGCGTGTGCACAGAGGCCCGGTCCCCATGCTGCTCATATAGGCAGGATTCTTGCAAAATGCCAATTAAGATATTTGACCCAAATTTGGGTAAAAGCCCTTTTCCTGTTTCAAGTTGAGCTAATTATACACATTTAATTCATAATTTATGAGGCCTGGTAAGTGGGAACAATTAAGGAAAAGGCCCTGGAAAAGCCCATTTCTCTCGTGTCATATTTGCTTTGGGGGTGGCTGAGGCCGTTCTCTCCCATACGCCATGGAACGATGCTGCTTTTGTCATGACCATCATCTTTCTCTGAAGTCACTACCCTAGTTGAGTACTTGGTGGACCCGACTGTAACATCACCTCAATTGCTCTTGAGCCTGAAAGGCAATTACTGATGTACCCATTTCATAGGAGAGACAGTTGGGTGTCAGAGGGTCAAGTGAAGGGCCTTCCCTGACAGACTCGTGGCTGATGAGTGGAAAGTTAGACTTTGGATGGCCGGCCTCAGCTGCTGCCTTGACTCTGTGACAGCCCACCCACTACAGTGTCGTCTTCCTGCCTCAACAATTTCCGAGTCTTCAGGGCAGTCCTACAATTGGTGATGGGTAACCTTGGGTAGTAGATGAGAAAGTCAGCAGCTTCTGACTCAGCAGAGGTGGGCTGGCCCGAGTGTCTGCAATAACAGTAAATCCCCAGGAGATGAGGATGCAGCTGGCCCTGCTACTTTGAGAGCCACTGGTCAGGATGGTGCTGCTACCCAGAGTCCCTTCAAACGTCCTCCCACCCTGCCCACACTAAGGGTGGGGGAGGGGCTCTGTCAGCCTCTTCCTGTGAACTTACATGGATATTATCCCAAACTGAGACGCTTCCGGCTCGGCTGCCATTTCCTCCCCCACACGTGTGGATTGTGGATTGCCTGCCGCGCATGCGCGAGGCTATTCTATGACTTAGCTTTTCTCTGACACATCTTCATAGATCTGCCTCGTTCTTTTCGGCAGGACTGCCATATTCTGTAATAGAACTGTGTCGACGGCTTTATTTCAACCTATCCTCTGCTGGGTGGTCTTCTATACTTTAGATATTATAAATAGCTCTCTGCCACGCCCGTGGAGTTAGGTGTTTTACAAAAGCTTGGGAATCACTTGTTATGCGTCATTATCATCTCTTTGTTCTGTTCTGGGATTAATATATAGACGGAGCATTAGCTTTGTAGCAATGCTTTTTAGGTAACGGGCTCATACGTAAAATGGCAACTGTTTACAAGTTCTCATAAAGATTCTAACAAAGTCCTAGTTAGAAGAAAGGCATACTATGTGGGTGGGGCCTTGAGGGACATGTTGCAGAACAAAGGGAGAGAGAAGTGGGGCTTTATGCCCAGGGTCCATCTTATCTTCTAGTAGGCTCTGCAGTTTCAATGAATAGGGCAAATCTTTACATTTATTGGTTACCTGGTAGATGTGGGTATTCCTATAGGGTCCAGATGTACAGCTTTATGTATAATCAGGCTCCTGATGGGTATGGCCAAACTCAGCTCTGATCACCTCTTTCCCTTCCTGTCTCCTCAGGGTGGGGATTCTGGAGAAGAACAGCTGTGTGCTGACTTGCCAGAGCTTGACCTCTCCCAGCTGGACGCCAGTGACTTTGACACAGCCACGTGCTTTGGGGAGCTGCAGTGGTGCCCGGAGACCTCAGAGACAGAGCCCAGCCAGTACAGCCCTGATGACTCCGAGCTCTTCCAGGTGAGCCCTGACTCTCAGTCCCACCCTGTGTTATCTTCTCCGTCTCCCACCTTCTGTTCTTGTTCAAGCCAATGTGTACCCACCTACATAGGCACTTGGGTTCCTGTTTTCCTCTCTTGATCTACGCCTGGCTTAGACCAGCTCTTGCTCCCATACCTGGACTGTTTTGCCACCTCTAGAAAGTAGGGTCTGAAATGAGCCGCCCCTTCTGTGCCTCACAGGGGGAAATGAACTCCTCTGGCGGTCAGGGGTTCTAAATCCTGTGTGCCCACATTATTTCCTCGCCCCCTTTCCTGTGAGTCGGGTGTCATTACTTCTTGGTTTTATAAATGGGGAAACTGAGACTTGGAAAAGTTGGGAGAGTCACTTCCTCGGTAGCTGAATTAGACTTCGACTCTAAGCCGGGCATCGTGATTCATACTTGCAAATTCCAGTACCAGGGGTGCTGAGACAGGAAGATGGCCATGACGTTGAAGCCAGCCTGGGCTTCCTTCCATGAGTGAATTCTTATCTCAAAAAACAAAAACCAGGAGCTGGGGAAATGGGCCAGCAGTTAAGAGGTTGCTGCCCTTCTGGAAGATTCAAGTTTGGTTCTCAGCACCCACGTTGGACAGCTCACAACCACTTGGTAATTCTAGCTTCAGGGGGTGTGACACCCTCTTCTGGCTTCTATAGACACCGGATACATGTGTATGGACACATACACCTAAATAAATTATAAAGAAAGAAATCTTAGCAACAATATCAGCTATCCAAGTCAAGTGCAGCCTGCCTCCTGAGCCATAACTTTGAGGTGAGGATCCCAGTGCGGAGCCTGTGGTGTGGAGCATCTCTCTGCAGTCCTGGGTATGCCTGTATGCACAGCCTCCCTGTTCTCTCAGCAACTCTTAATAGAAAGGGCACCCAGAGGTTCAACCAAACCAGTGCCCAGAGCCATTCTGCAGAGTTCACTCAGCTCCAGTGGCTTGGGGGGCATCCATCCCCAGGTACATGATTACTGATATTCTTGTTAAGGCCTCTTCTGTAGAATAATAGCATGAAATGTCTAGGGTGATCTTCAGAATAAAGCAAGTTCTGTGGACTTATGTGCTTATGTGCATTGGAGGGAGGGGTACAGTGCAATGGATGGCCACAGAGGAAATAAAACTCCCCATGTTGAAGCTAGGTGATGGAGCCTTCAGACTCACTGGTCTTTTCTTTTCCCAAAATCGTCTTTCCCATAGTGCCTCTGTGCTAGCCAGGCAGCGGCACTGAACTATGCCCATGCAGAGCTTGCCTGCCACTGTGCCTTCCCAGAGAGTCCTGCAGATGGAGCTTGTCGTCAGGGCCCCTGTGTGTCAGGAGCTGAGGTCATCAGGAGACTCAGTCTGGAGGGAGATCTCCCAAGATTAGCAAACCCATAAGCCAGCAGCCGGGACAGCCAGGGCACACGGCAGAGAATGCCTGCAGCATGGTGTCAGGAAAAGCCTCTTGGATTTAGCTGGGTGCAGGGTGTGGAAGGGTAGACACTGTGTTCCCAGAGCAGCCACTGGGAGATTGTGGCGCTGGGAAGGAAGCATGAGTGTCAGACATGTAGTCGGGGTCTCAACACAGAGTCTTGCGCATTGTGGTAGAGAGTATGGATTTTCCTTGAGACTATTCCAACCTGTAAGTTACGCATTATTATCAAATTGGTATAGGTGCACAGAGAGCTGAAGCAACCAGCTCAAGGTCGCACAGTTGGGAAGGGTTAGGGCAAAGGCTCTGGCTTTGGAGAGCCCACAACCCACACTACTGTGTGGAACCCCCTTGCCAATCCTGTGAGTGGGGTCCTGGCCCTGTGTGGGTCCATGCAGGATGCCTCTGTCTGTCTGTCTGTTTGTCTCTCGGGATATATCTGTCTGTCTCTCAAGATCTCTGTCTCTTTCTAGCTCTCTGTCCCTGTTTATCCTGTCTCTGTCTCTCTGTCTCTGTCTCTCTGTCTCTTTCTAGCTCTCTCTGTCTCTTTGTCTCTGTCTCTGTCTCTTTCTAGCTCTCTCTCTTTGTCTCTCTCTTTCTCTCTCTCTCTCTCTCTCTCTCTCTCTCTCTCTCTCTCTCTCTCTTTCTCTCTCTCTCTCTCTCTCTCTCTGTTTATTCCTGTGGAAGCCAGAGGACAACCTCTGTGTCATTCCTCAGGCACCAGCCACCTTGCTTTCTGCTCATGTTTGGTTTTAAGAAAGGGTTTCTTCATGTATCCCCAACAGAGGTCCATCTGCCTCTGCCTCCTGAGTGCTGGCATCAAAGACACACCCTACTACACCCAGCACATCTTTCTTTTTGGGACAGACTCTGTCCCTGGCCTGGAGTTCCCCTGTCTGTCCTTCCTAACCCTGGAATAGCAAGCTCACGCTGCCACTCATGGCCTGACCTCACTCAGTCCCCTTGCTCGCAAGGCAACTCTGCTTTACCAACTGCCTCACCAGCCCTCTCCATTAACCAACAAAACAAAACAAAACTTAAAACACAGCGCCAAAATAACGTTGCTCCCTCCCTCTTAGGGGACAGCTTCTCAAAAATGCTTTCAGATTGTAGAGAGCTAATGGACAAGCGGGCCCAGAGTGCCGCTGGACTCTGTTCCCCGGAGACTGCGCAGGCCACACACCTACTCCTCCCAAGCTAGAGACTCAACAGGCCTCTGGAGAAGCCATGCCCTGGGTGACATGGATTCAGAGCTCAATGAGTCTGCAAAGGCTGCCAGCCCAGTGAGAGCAGTTAGCTCAGTGGGCTGGGCTCTTACACCCGTCCCTCTCTGCTGCATACCCTCCTTCCCAGACCAGGCCGTGGCACACAGATGCAGCTGCTCTACAGGTGATGACGTGGTTAGAGTCTGCTGCTGTCGTTGTCTGTGTGGCATCTCTCTGTCCCTTCTTGAACTCTAGGGCTACGTCACTGTTGTGCATAAAGTACCCCAGGGCTTTACCCTGTCCGTGTCTAGCATTGTATCTGGCCCAAATAAATAATAATCGCGTAAACAGAGCCATGGGTTGCTTCTCCTGAGGCGTGTGGTCACTCCTGCTCGTGGACACTCATCTTTTATGTTCTCCCTGAAGATGATGGTTTATGCATTTCTGAAGCCCTTGTAAATGGTAATGGTTCAATTAGTAGGTCAAAGGAGCTTTCAAGGGCCAAATATGAGCTCTTCCAACACCTTGAGTGGAGAGGCCCAGGTCCTACTGGTTCTGGTCCTCTTTCTGCCACCAGTGGGCACCATGGAGCATTGTGTCAGAGTTCTTTTCTGACCATCTAATGGCTCCGTTGCTATAGGACTTGCTACAGGAACAAGCTAAGAATAGTAAGGTATAGTTATAAGGGTTGACAGAATCTGGGGACGTGAGCATTGCATTCCATTTTCTGGATGTCCCAAAGTCTTTGGGCCAGGGTATGATAGGCACTTAGTTGGTTGGATGGTCTAGAGGAAGCGGGTGTTTGGCTATTTTGTGCTACGTGGTCTTGGCCTTTTACCGGGCCTCAGTTTCCCCTTGTGGGGAATGAAGAAGGAACATGGATTGTGTCTTGGTGTGTTAAAGATGGAGGAAGAAAGTTAGCAGTCCTTACGGATGCTGGGAACTCACAGGTTCTCTCAGAAGAAGGGTCTGCGGGGCCCGTGGGTGATTTCCTGGGTGTCTCCAGACTCATGGAGGCCTCTTGGACAGGCAAGGATCTCTGTCTGTGTGTTCTTCTGGCTCCCCTTCATGCCACTCCAGTTCCCAAACACAGTCTTTCATTAAGGTTTCTCCAAGGCTCCTTTTCCTCTAGCTCGGAGATGAGCCTGGGAAGGCTGGGGGGTGGTGCAGGTCTATTAATATCCCTCTCTCAGCTGATTAACTCGCCATTAATTTTCACTCCATTTCTAAGCTGAGCAGGGGAACAAGCTAATGGGCCCAGGCAGGATGAGTGGCTAGCTCCAGTGATATCCAAAGGCGCCTACAGGGCAGCCAGGAGACCTGGAAAGAGCCACAGCAGTGGGGAAGGGGGCCCTTCTCCCAGCCCCACCCAGCCGTCCCAGAGCTAGGCTGCCCAGGGAGAGGAGGTGAGGAGCAGGTCTTTTGCTGGTCAGTGTAGGTTACATCCAGCCTCATCGTGGTCTCTGCCATTTGGTCCTCATCCCCATCCAGGCCTGTTCTCTGTAAGTTACCGTTCTCTCATCCTCGGCCCCGCCCTGGCTTGCCGTGTGACTTAGATGGGTCTTTGTCTGAAGCTTCAGCCCACCTGTGGAAAGGCTAGCAGGTGGGCTTCCCAAGAAACACCAGCTGTGACTGGCAGAGGCCTCAGAGCCACGTGCCACCGGGACTCTTGGCATGACGTCATCCATGCCGCAGGTGAGCTGCAACAGACATGTGGCTTGTTTGACATCCGTGGCCATGGATGACCCTGAACGCCCTTACAGTTTTGCTCTATGATTTATGGCACCCTGGGGATTCTCATTCCACCCAGCACTAATGACATCATTCTGAGTGGCTTCTTCGGCCAGAGCCCAAGAAACTGAAGTTGGCCAGCTCCCTCTCGCCCCTCATCTTTGTTCTGCAGTTTCGCTGCTTCCCGCACCCAAGCTTGGAACCAGGAACAGTGCTGTAGTTATGTCCTCACGTTCAGTGGAAGGACCCACCTTGCCCAAGGCCACCCTGGTAGTGGCAGAGCTTTGTGTGGCCACCCCCCCAAATATCACTGGGTCCCCAGTCCTAGGATCTTTAAGCCCCCATCAGAGCTAGGAAGCTGTTATAGAAACCGAGCATAGTGAGTCTTGCCTGGAGATTGGGGGAGTCTTTCAGGTAGAGGCAACCACGTGAGTCCTCATAGCTTTCTAGAGCCACAGTCCACAAAACCCTGGCTCAGACCCACTAACTTCTGACTTTTTGTTTTGTTTTGTTTTTTTATTCTTAGCTCTGTTCTAAAAATTACCAACACATTTATTCTCCTCTCCCTGAGTCCCCGATTGAGTTACTCAGCTGCCGCTCTGACTGTAAGGTTTCAGCCTGGAACAGATTTAGTGCAGCCAAAAGGCCATCACGAGATGTGTATTTCAGACAAACTTCCTGAAGAAGGATGAACAGCTGGGCCCGGGATGGGAAAGCGTGCCTCCGAAGGGACCATGTGAGAGCTTGAGCTTCTGCCAGTGCAGACCCGGGGACTCAAGGGTTACTGACTGGGGTGCGTGACCCAATCTAGAAGCTGTTTGGTCTATACTCCCAACCTAGAAGTTGGGGGCCCTGCGGGGCTGGGCGCCTCAGGGGTTGCAGACAGCGGAGAAGCCGAGCCCTGGTTTATTTGTGCATAGGCATGTGGTTCAAGCCCTGGCTTTGCCTGGCACATTCTGGGTGATCGGTTTTCTCTGCAAAATGGAGATTAGACCCACGCTCCCCTCACGGTGGCGTTGTGTGAGCTCCTCGGTGCTATTGACAGCTTTCCGGTCCCTCTCAAGACCGTCCTTCACCCGGGGAGTCCCCTTGGCCTGAGCGTTGCTTTCTTAGTCCTTTGCTGGGCTACTGAAGTTTAAGCATCGGCTGCTCAGCACTCTAGGCAGCCTACAATCTTGTTCCTATCCCAGGCTCTCTGTCTTCCCCCAAGTCTCTCTCAAGCTCAGAGATGCACTCTTGGCTTGTTCTCTTGTCTAGCTCAACTCTTCACAAAGGGTTCTAGGATGGTAGGGAATATGGCAGTCTTGGTAGGCTTGAATGGCCAGCGTCCAACACAAAGCCAGATGCGGCACAGCATCTGTTGGGAAGGAAAGAAAGGAAGTGGCGGGGGGACTGGTCCTCATCATTGTCTCCGAAATGGCGGCCGCATAGTAAGTATAGTATAGCAAGTAGTCGGGCACTGGTTTCTAAGCACCTGCAGTCACCTGCTCATGTCCAACAAGAACTCTTTGGCTTGGGTCCTGTCTGTTATCCCATCTGGCAGGGGAAGATCAACTTGCCCTTAAGAAGCCACATTGGTAAGTGTGGTCTTTGTGAGTTAACAGCTCCGGAGCCCAAGCTCCTAACCATAGCACCCACTGCCTCTCCCCGAGACGCAGAGAACAAACCTTAGGGTCGCACGGGAAATCCAAGCTGCTTGCCATTGCTCTAGTGATGACTGCCCCATTGAGCCCTGGGGTATCCAGTCTCTACCCTGTGTGGGTCTCAAGGGGCTGGGACCCTGCGAGCCATGATGGAGAGGAGCTTGAGTCTTTGGTTGAAGAGGCAGGTGTCATTAAACAATCTGTCTTCTGCCCAGGGCACAGCTCAGTGAGCCGCCGAGCTGGGACTGGGTCTTCAGGCCCTTCCCATGGCCTGTGTATCAAATTCTGTGGCTCTTGGACTTGACAACCTGTTTACTGAATATTCCAGAAATTCGGACCAGATCTCTTGAGCTAAGGGGCTGGTAGCTGCGGTTCATCGGGGTAGGCAGCTGGACACCCCCATCCCCCACCCCCCACCCCCGCAGTGACTAACCCCCTCCTCTCCCCCTCTTTGTTTCTTCCATCCAGATTGACAGTGAGAATGAAGCGCTCTTGGCTGCGCTTACCAAGACCCTGGATGACATCCCTGAAGACGACGATGTGGGGCTGGCTGCCTTCCCGGGGCTGGATGAAGGCGGCACACCATCCTGTACCCCAGCCTCACCTGCTCCTTTGTCTGCACCTCCCAGCCCCGCCCTGGAGAGGCTCCTGTCCCCGGTATCCGAAGTGGATGAGCTTTCACTGGTGAGGACCGTGGCCTGGGGCTGATGTCAGATTGTAGACCGGTGAGGACTGAGCCGTCAGTTCAAGCTCAGTCAGGGCCCTGAGCATCAGGACATGGTTTCTGCAGAGAGCCTGGGGTATGAGGCCTCCCTGGACCTTATCCTTCCTGCCTGGGCCGTGGCATTAGACTTCATTCTATTTCTCTTTTAAGCCTTAAAACCACACACAAACATTTTCACAAAGATAGCACACGTAGGATAAAAACCCAAGCAGGAATCGGAAATGTGGACAGTTAAAAGCAAAACCTTCCGAGCCCTCTCACAATTGCCTTCTTCTTCCCCAGAGGTAACCATGGTTACTGATCTGTTACATGACTTCCCTCTTCACCTTTAAAAAAAAAAAAAAAACTACAAAAACAACAGAGCCTGCGTTATAGCCTGTTCTGCACCTTGCTTCCTCCCTGAGATGTGTGTGTGTGTGTGTCCTAGAAACTCTTCAGATGAGGATGTGGAGCTCTGTCTCCTGGGTAGGACTTCCAGGTAAGGATGTCCCATCCTTTAACTATTCCCCTCCTGATGGACATCCACTGTCACCTGCCCCACTGTCACACATGGCACTACAGTCATTGGTGGCCCCGTGTAAGCAGATCCAAATGCTAGAAATAGAATTTCTGGGTCTATGGATATGTGACTTCCAATTTAAAGAGATCCTTCTAGGTTATGCTTCAAAGACATGGGACCAGTATTCACACTCACACGTACATGTTAAATGTATGAGTGCTTGTAGAGGCTGTGAAGAAATGAGAGGAGAGGATACCAGCTCCGACTACCCTTAAAAGAGTCTGGACCTCCCAAGTTACTGAAGACACTTGCCCCGGGCTCTACCTGAAGACAAAAGCCCAGGCTCCCGGAGTCAACTTTGTGCTGCCTCTGAGAGTTCCTTCCTTTCTTTTGTAGCTTCTGGGGGTTTAGAGCTGGTCAGAGCTGGGAGGGCCCTTATATCCAGGAAAGACGCTGGTGAGCATGCTATTCTGCTCTGGGGAAAAGAAGGCCTAGGACATGAGTCTCCTAAGTTGATATGATAACCAGGTTAGATCACATGTGTGCTGACTTGCCTTCCAAGGCCCTGTGGCTTCTCTTCTGCTGCCTTTGAGGTCCTAGAGTATTGAGGGGCCATTTACCAAGTGTCTACTGTGTCCCTGCCCAGATTATGTTCTGTGTCATAATATAGGCTCCCTCCTGTCGGGTCCTGCATCCTTCCAGACTGGAAGAGGTCTCTTAGATTTGAACCCCAGCTCCACTAGTGAGAGCTTTTGGGTCCTTGGGCACACACCTTGTCTTAGACTCTCTATGACTCAGCTTTCTGATGCATGAGATAAGAGGGCCCAGGGCAAAGGCTGTTGGGAGGGTTACAGTGGATGATACCTGGGGAGCATTGGGAACAGCATTGAGAACATTGCCCGGCATACAGGCCCACCTAGGATGCCGCGGCTGACTCAGCCCTGACAAGGCCATCAGAAGTAAGAATTCTCAGTGCCTTCTGCACCAGGCTGCGGCAGGAGACCTTGTCAAGAGAAAGAGCGGCCCCTGCTGGTCAAAGGCTGTCTTAGTCCTGAGCCTTCAGGTCTGCCTACACTTGCCTGTGTGTTTTCCAGCACCATGTTAACATACGGGCAGTAGGACTCAATGTCAAGTCTCCCAGCATAGTGATAGTTTTAGAGAGATCCAGAGAAGCCATGCAGACCGTAGGCCTTGCCTTGGATTCCAGAGGGCTGGCCTGTGGATTTGGAGAACCTGTGAACCTCTATAGGTCTGTATAAATCCTGAGGTCTGCAGTGTCTGTTGAACTCTCAGAGGTGTTTTGTTTTGTTTAGTTTTGTTTTGTTTTTTTAAAGACTCAGATCCAAAGGTTTTTTATTTTGTGTGTGTCTCCTTCCTGCCCTCATCTTGTGTCATTGTATAGAAGGAAATAGATTGTCCAGGGTGTGGCCTGAAATGGGGCTGAGGTAGCCCAGGATCCAAAGTCACAAAGTGGTGCTCGCTCACAAGTTTTTGTGTGTGTGTGTGTGTGTGTGTGTGTGTGTGTGTGTTCTAGATAAGGTGTCCAGGGGTCCTGGGTCACTCAGAGTGTGGGGCGTGGCCTTTCTCTAGCTGGGCCTTTGGTGCTCTCTGCTGGGGTGCCGGGAAGGCGTGTCCCCCCAGGAAACACTCTGGGCCATAGAACCTCTCACCTTGTTCTCTCCGTGGCTGTGGTGGAGCCTGAAGATAATTTCCTTCAGTCTCTTTGCTCTCAGGGTAGATGAACTGTGCGCCTGCCAGCAGGGACCTGGAGCTGGGGAACTTCGGCAATCTTTTTTATTTTTTTAAAGTTATCTGAGGGCTGGAGGGGGTATTTTGATAGGGGGTGAAATACTTGCTTTACTAGTGCATTATGAAGCCCATAAAACTGGGTATGGGGTGCATCCCTGAACTCTCAGCACCTGAGAGGGAGAGACAGGAAGGTCAGGTATTCAAATCATCCTTGATTACATAGTTTGAGGATAGCCTGGGCTACATGTGACCTGACCTCCCTCAAGGTCCCCATACACACAAAAATAGTTGAAGAAAAGACAAACTAAAGATTAGCATTTTTTTACTTGTATACAAACAGCTGAGTGGGTTGAAGGTAGCATATACCTTGGATATATTCTTGTATGATAATATATTCTTATGATTAAAGCCCACTTCATGAAGGCTCACAGGAAAATAGTGGCAGTTGCATCTGGGAAGGAGGAAGGACCTTGAGAAGGAAGGAGACTTGCTTTTGGCAGGGATGGGGGTGGGGTGAGGGTGTTTTTTCTAGACAGGGTTTCCCTGTATCATAGCCCTGGCTGTCCTCTAAGGACCAGGCTCGCCTCAAACTCACAGAGATCCGCCTGCCTTTGCCTCTTGAGTCCTGGGATTAAAGGCATGTACCACCCCTGCCTGGCCAGGAGACTTGCTTTTAATTGTCTACCTTTTAGAATTTCAGGCACACGTGCACCCATGTGTGGATACTATGTACTTAATTAAAGAAGTACATTCTTAAATGTCGTGGACAGAAGGGAAGTCAGCTGGATCCCATATCAAGCATCCTTTGTTTTATAGCCTCTCCATCAGTGCGTCTATATATGTATACATATGTGCCTATTACGGGCATGTGGAGTTAACTGACTGCGTAGACTGAGGTGGGCATCACCCAGACTTGTGCCCTTGAGTCACTGGCTGTACTAACAATGATGGAATAGCTTTTGGAAGTTTCGTTGACAGCTATCTGTTTTCTGGCCAGGGTCTGGTCAGTGGGCATGTGGTGCCCTGTGTCTCTGAGTGTGCCTGGCCCTAGTCTTTTCCCTCTGCCTCTTCCCAGCTGCAGAAGCTCCTCCTGGCCACATCCTCCCCAACAGCAAGCTCTGATGCTCTGAAGGACGGGGCCACCTGGTCCCAGACCAGCCTCAGTTCCAGAAGTCAGCGGACTTGCGTCAAGGTATTTCTGCATCTGCCCAGAGGTGACCTGGGTCCCCAGGGAGCTGTCAGCTGTGGCTAGGGATGGCAGATTCAGTCTACATCAGCCTCTCTCTCTTCCTCACGGCTCTGGCTGAGCCAGAATCCTAGGCCCTGCTCCTTGAAACAGCATAGTTTGAGTCTCTTAAAAAAAAAAAAAAAAAAGAGCTCTGTACTTTCCCATACTTGAGTGTTCTGAGCTGTGAGATATTGACACAGATCTTGAGCAGAGACTGGAAGGTGTGGCCTCCTAGTGTGGCCTCCTTTGGGGCTCATGATGGGAACATCATGCTGTGGAGACCACAGTCCAGATCATACTAGGGTTTCGGGGTTTCTGAAGGCCCTGTGGCCACTTTAGAACGTTGCACACAAAAGGTGACACCCTGTCCTGGCTGGGTCAGAGGAAGCTTTGGTGGATATCTAGAAGGATCCACAGTGGCTCCAAGGCTGGGAGCCCTGGAGAAGTCTGGCTGGCTGTTCCTTCCTCCCAACTCAGTTTGCTAGGTGCCAGCCCTGCTGGGGTCTAGGGATGAAGTGGAGGAACACGCCATTCCCACAATCCTGAGAGAGGTGCTGGATCTTCTGGCTGCTAGAGCAGGCTTGGGGAGAAGTATTGTGCCCCTCTCTGCTCACTCTGGTGTATTTCCATCTCCAGGTGGATGGCACCCATGACAAGAAGACCCTCACGCCCCGGTCTCAGAGCCGGCCTTGTACGGAACTGCATAAGCACCTCACTTCAGCGCTGCCCTGCCCCAGAGTGAAAGCCTGCTCCCCCACCCCCCACCCAAGTCCTCAGCTCCTCTCCAAGGAGGATGAGGAGGTGGGGGAGGATTTCCCAAGCCCCTGGGCAACTCCAGCCTCTCCTCAAGACTCCCTAGCACAGGATACAGCCAGCCCCGACAGTGCCCAGGCTCCCGAGGAGGACGTGAGGGCCATGGTACAGCTCATTCGCTACATGCATACCTACTGCCTGCCTCAGAGGAAGCTGCCCCAACGGGCCCCAGAGCCAACGCCCCAGTCCTGCAGCAGCCCCTCCAGGCAGGCCCCACCCCGATCCCGGCATCCCCCCAAAGCCTTCTGGACTGAGTTCTCCATCCTAAGGGAGCTTCTGGCCCAAGACATCCTCTGTGATGTTAGCAAGCCCTACCGCCTGGCCATACCTGTCTATGCCTCCCTCACGCCCCAGTCCAGACCCAGGCCCCCCAAAGACAGTCAGGCCTCCCCTGCCCACTCTGCCATGGCAGAAGAGGTGAGAATCACTGCTTCCCCCAAGGGCACCGGGCCTAGACCCAGCCTTCGTCCTCTGAGGCTGGAGGTGAAACGGGACGTCAGCAGGCCTGCAAGGCAAAAGCGGGAGGAAGAGGAGGAGGAGGAAGAAGAAGAGGAGGAAGAAGAAGAAAAAGAGGAAGAGGAAGAGGAAGAGGAATGGGGCAGGAAGAGACCAGGTCGTGGCCTGCCATGGACCAAACTAGGGAGGAAGGTGGACAGCTCTGTGTGCCCCGTCCGGCGCTCCAGGAGACTGAATCCAGAGCTCGGCCCTTGGCTGACGTTCACTGATGAGCCCATAGGTGCTCTGCCCTCGATGTGCCTGGCTACTGAGACCCACAACCTGGAGGAAGACCTGGGCAGCCTCACAGACAGTCGTCAAGGCCGGCAGCTCCCCCAGGGATCCCAGATCCCCACCCTGGAAAGCCCCTGTGAGAGTGGGTGCGGGGACACGGATGATGATCTAAGCTGCCCACGGCCCCCTTCCAGAGGTAGTCTGTGGTCCACCAGAAAGGGTGGGGGTGGGCATAGCATCCCCACTGGGATCCGGGAGCACTCAGTCTTGTGTGTTGAGTGAGGTTTGGATCTGGTTGTCCACTGCCCTTTCTGTACAATGGGCCATTTGTTAGACCTTCAGGAAAATATCTAGTCATCTTCAAGATTTTCATCCTGCATCTCAAATCACTGCTTAATGAACAGAAAACAAGAGGCCGTATCCAGGCTTGGATAAGGGCAAGGGCCAGTAAAAAAATAAAGCTAGGCACAGTGATAAACAGTACTTAGAAGGCAGAGACCGGAGGATAGAATTTGAAGGCAGCCTGGGCTACATAGGCAGACCTGTTTCATACAGCCAACAGAGATGGAGACCCAAGGCTCAGAGCTTTTGAGTGAAGGACCCATCACCAGAACCATCTAGAATCACAGCTTGGGCTTGGAGGAGCCTCGGCCTCTCAGTGCATGGCTACTGTGCTGCACTGTTTGGCCAGCAGGGGCTGCCCAGCCCATCTGCTCTTTCTGCAAAGCGAGATCAGCGGACTGAGACCCAGCCATGCCAGGCAGGTGTGAATTGCACTCCGTCCTTCCCTTAGACAGCCAAGGCCGTACGTCAGCTTAACGGGCATCTGTCCTTGGTGCCCCCGGAAATGTGAGGGCTCCCCAAACGGGAGAGTGTTTATAATGGTGTGTATGGGGAATCTTATTTTCTTTTTTGTCTTTTCAGACTCCCCCAGGTGCCTCATGCTGGCCTTGTCACAAAGGTAGATTTTTAGAAATTATTGGTCTGTCATACCATGAGCTTTTGCCTTAGATGTGTGCACTTGGGTGGGAGGTTACCGGCCCCTGAGCCTGGCTCCGTCCTCAGGACCGGCCTTTGTTGTCACCTTGAGCCCTCAGGACCCAGATTCCTTTCAAAGGAGTTTTAAAGGGATTGAGTTTTAGAAGGGGGAACCTCTGTGAGCTGAGGAGAAAGATGGAGAGTCAAGCCATTTCATAAGCTGGCATCTCTAGGACTCCAAAGAGTGTTCTTTGGGATGGGGACTGGGAGCCTTTGGTGCTGGGGGACTAGAAGAAAGTTCCTTCCTTCTCTGGGCCTCAGTTGCTCCATCTATAAAGCAAGGAGTCTACATCAAACTTTGTACCTTCCAAAAACTGCAACTTGAGTTTCTTTAGCGGTCAGGATGGGGCCCCTCAGGATGTTCTCTCTAGACCTCTTTCCCTGGCAGACCCAGGGTCTATCACAGTACCTTTTACTCCCCTCAAAAGTCTGGGTCTGTGGAAGCCTCCTACTGACCAGCCTCTTCCCTTTCTCTCTTCCCTCCTCCCTGCCTCTACCAGCAACCCTCTTGGCAAGAAGAGCTTTGAGGAGTCCTTGACAGTGGAGCTTTGTGGCACAGCAGGTGAGCCAGGGGTTCAGGTGGTGGGGTCCCCCGCAGGGAGCTCGCACGGCCTGGGCAGGAGAGCATCTCCTCAGGAACTGACCACTGCCTCCTGAACTACTCTAACATTAAGGTGCACAGGGAGCATGCTGGGAGGAGGGTCAAGGCCTAGGGCCAGCCCTTTGCCTGCTGAGGGGGGACTGAGGGCTCTGGAGGGAACCAGAGTCTGCTGAGATTAAACCTTCAGAAGGATGGTTAGCCATGTGCTCATTTCTGCTTGTTAAAAGCAGAAGGTCAGTTTGGCCTGGTCAAATGGTAGAGTGCCCAGGACAGGGGTCCTGAGTAGTTGAAGGCCCAACAGGCAGGCATTGGGAAACAAAGAAGGGCGGACGTAGTTGAAGAATTGGTATGAGTAAAGATACAAAAGAATGGAAGTACAGGGTGCATCCGAGTTCCTGGTCCGCTGGTCCTGCTAAAAGTGAGAAGTAGGGAGAAAGGAATAGCAGTCCCCAACGAGCCAAGGCATAGAGGCGCCTGGCACCAGCCTGTGGGCTTCGCAAGGCACGGCGAGAAAGAAATGGGTAGTTTTAGCAAGTTCCTATGGTGTGCTGGGAAGACCAGAAAACAAAGGCAGATGGAGTAGCATCTCGAATGGTTGGTTTTACCAGTGGCACTGCCTCCTCTGTCCAGGGGTACCCCTGAGGCAGGGCTCTTTAAATGGTTGGCAGTAGAGCAGGAAGAGAGATCTCTGACCTGGACACATTAGCTGCCATCACCAAGTCCCGAAGGGATGCTCACTGGCTCTCATCTCACGCCAGCTCCTGCGAGCAGGCGGGTCCCTGGGCTACATACAGGCTTAGGCAGCAGCACGGTGACCAGCTAGCAATGCCTGCCATCCGCCTGTAGGGATGTCATGGCACGCAGCCACCTCTGTGTCCTTGCAAACGGAACTCTTAATGTCCTGCAAGAAGGCCTGCCTTTCCCTCACCTGTTTTTCCTCTTGCCTGGGTAGGACTCACGCCACCCACCACACCTCCATACAAACCCATAGAGGAGGACCCCTTCAAACAGGACACCAAGCACAGCCCAGGTCACAACACAGCTCCCAGCCTCCCCTCCCCCGAGGCTCTTCAGCTCACAGCCACCCCAGGGGCGTCCCACAAGCTGCCCAAGAGGCACCCGGAGCGAAGCGAGCTCCTGTCCCATCTGCAGCACGCCACAGCCCAGCCGGGTTCACAGGCTGGCCAGAAGCGCCCCTTCTCCTGCTCCTTTGGAGATCATGACTACTGCCAGGTGCTCAGGCCAGAGGCTGCCCTGCAGAGGAAGGTGCTGCGTTCCTGGGAGCCGACCGGGGTCCACCTGGAAGACTTGGCCCAGCAGGGTGCCACTCTGCCCGTGGAAACAAAGACCCCTAGCAGGGAGGTGGACCAGAACTGTGACCCTACCCCCAAGGACAGCATGCAGCTGAGAGACCATGAGATCCGTGCCAGCCTCACAAAGCACTTTGGGCTGCTGGAGACCGCTCTGGAGGATGAAGATCTGGCTTCGTGTAAAAGCCCAGAGTACGACACCGTATTCGAGGACAGCAGCAGCAGCAGTGGCGAGAGCAGCTTCCTGCTAGAGGAGGAGGAAGAGGAGGAGGAGGAAGAGGGAGGGGAAGAAGACGATGAAGGAGAGGACTCAGGGGTCAGCCCTCCCTGCTCTGACCACTGCCCCTACCAGAGCCCACCCAGTAAGGCCAGTCGGCAGCTCTGTCCCCGCAGCCGCTCCAGTTCCGGCTCCTCATCCTGCAGCTCCTGGTCGCCAGCCACCCGGAAGAACTTCAGGTATTCTTGGTGGCCCTGGGGGGAGAGGGATATCTGAGCGCCCATTAGGTGCCAGAGGGGAGGAGCCCTAGGAATTTGCTTTGAGAGTTGGGTTGCATCTCTGCCCGAAGCCCAGTCTGGATCAGAAGGCATGAGATGGGCTTCCCAAGAGATGGGCTATCTGAAGCAAGTGATGCCCAGTAGGGACTGTTGGGAAGAAAGAAACTCCACCTTCTGGCCCCCTGAGACATTATAGCCTAATAATGAACGTGGCCTTTGTTTTCTGCTGTGTTTGTCAATGGATAGATTTTTTTTTTTTTTTACAATGCAAACAAACAGACCGACATAGTTGAAAAGCAACATGATGTTAATGTGTAAAGATCAGTAGTGGAGTTTTGATCTATGTTCTGGAAAACACCCAGATTAAAAGCAATGCTGAGCTTTACTCCTGGGCTTGGCCCTGCATTGTTTGATGCTGTGCACAGCAGCCCAGTGGGGAGACAGTGCATCATGAGCCAGTTTGAGCATCCCATCTTTGTGCACTGGACCCGGAAAGGGGTTTCTATTACCAGGATAAAATACCATCTAAAACAAACAAACAAACAAAAAACCAGTGTGCAGTGTTCATCTTACAACTCTCAAGTCACACTATCCCTGAAGGAAGACAGGGCAGGGATTCAAGGCAGGAACCTGGAGGCAGATTTGGAGGAAAGCAGCTTTTGCTTTCTCTCATCACAGCAGGTAATGGGACCAGCTTTGTCCTGGATAGACTCCAGACAGATTTGCAAGGGGTAGGGGCGGGTGGGTGGGTGAGGGTGTCCCTGCCCTAAGTGTGAGGTTACTTGAGTGGCCACTAGATGGAGCTCTTTAGCCTTGAGCAGAGCCCTGGAGTTGTCTGGGGATCTCGGGAAGCTGCTGGGGGAGGGGGTCACGGATAGGTTGAGCGTCTGAGCCTGTGGGTGTGGATAATTTGCATTTCTAACAAGTTCTCAAAGCATTCTGAAATCAGAATTCAGATCTTAGAGATACCTTAGACAAATTCAGGTTTATATGCACACATCTCTCTACCAGCTGTTCTTAAACCCCAGGAAAGCAAAGGTCCCTCTGCTCATCAAACGATAAATACACACATAATTTTTAGGAATGTCCCACAAACCAATGTGCAAGTTATCTGGTACTACAAATGACCTTCCCTGAGGATTCACTGACAAGCCTTCAGCTCAGCTGTCTCGCAAGGCTTCCCTGCTGGTCCTTGTATAATTTCCAGAGTTTGCCACTAAGCCATCTTATTGCCATCCAAGTTTCCCCAGTGCTGGGCCCCTCCCCCCGCTGCCAGTCCTAGAGTTCCTGGGCACTTCCTTTCCCACCTAGCCCATGGATTTGAGCAGGGTCTGAATCCCAGGGCCCTAAAAGTTGAGACCTTCCCTGAGACTATAGATTCCCTATTCTGTCTTCTGGGATGTAGGCCCAGGTTAGGCCTGGCCGTTTCTGTCCACTGGGCAGAGTGTATCTGACAAGCCTGGAAACCCATCCCGCAGCCTTCTCTAGACCTCCTTTCTTCCTGTTGGCCATCAGCAGACAGTGCACTGAGACCAGCTGAACAATGCCGACCCAAAGGGAAGGCTCGCCAACTCTGGTCTCAGCGAATGACAACTTTTGACTGAATAATAGCACAGGAAAGTTAGCAACTCACGAGTCATATCGCCTTCTATTATGGCACGCCAGCTTCCCAGATGCAGTTGGAGGATACATGTTATTTTTTTCTGTTTTGTTTTTCTTTTTTCTTTTTAAAGATTTATGTATTTATTATATGTGAGTACAGACTCCATAGAAGAGGGCATCAGATCTCATTATGGATGGTTGTGAGCCACCACATGGTTACTGGGATTTGAACTCACGGCCTTCGGCAGAGCAGTCAGCGCTCTTAACCGCTGAGCTATCTCTCCAGCCCTGCTTTTGTTTTTTTAAGACAGGGTTTCTCTGTGTAGTCCTGGCCATCCTGGAACTTGCTCTGTAAACCAGAGGTAGAGGTAGAAGAAACACGGGTTTAAGTTCAGTCCGTGGAACTCAAAAATCCATGTTCTTCTAGTCTCTCTATATATTTTAAAGACTCATCTGGAAGGGAAGGCCCTGGGTAGGGCTGCGGCCCCTTGAGGAAAAGAGTTGCTGATGGATTTTATAATGGCGGTCGCTGTTCCAAGTTGGAGTTGAACAAGCATGACTTTAGAGTAGACCTGATTCCAGTTCTAGCTTTGGTCAAATCTTAGCTGGAACCGAGCTACAGACTTTCTTTTGGAAAATGGGAATATATAAAACCTCCTGGATATTTTTTTCCACCTAATCAATAATGCAAAGAAGCAAAAGGGCTTTCTACCCTGAACAGTGGGGAATGGCGAGACCTGGAAGGTCAGGACAAGAATTAATATGGGCTGCTTCTCAGGGATCTCAGCCTGGGACCCCAGAGGACACCGGGCCAGTGCTCGGTCCCAAACAGTCGGGCTGGGTTTCTCAGGACTGAGATTGAGCGCTGTGCCTTGCTTGTTCCCTGACAGACGTGAGAGCAGAGGGCCCTGTTCAGATGGAACCCCAAGCGCCCGGCATGCCAGGAAGCGGCGAGAAAAGGCCATCGTAAGTGATCTGGGGGTCCCTGGACCTAGAAAAAATGGGGGGTAAGCCAGGGGCATAGGGAAATGCTAAGCCACCAGCCTTCACCCCTTGCCTGAGGAATAATAAGCTGTAGGCTGCATGAAGGACACACGTATATCTTATTTCACAGTAACCTAAGTAAGCAAAAGCCATTAAAGGTAGCACCATGGGAAGCCCGGCATATGACTGGCCATGACCCGCAGTAGGTAGCCACTTCGGACTCAGCCTCAAGGACTCTGAAAGAATCAAGACAGAAGATGATGTGACTTGAGCAGAGACAGGCTTGGCTGGTCAGTTCACAAGGCCTTCTGTCTGATCTTGGGCCAGAGCCTATTTCCCCTGAGCCTCAGTTTGTCTGTACACAGGAGATTGTGCCTCGTGCTTCATAAGAGGTCCTTCAACAAGCCCATTCTGTCCTCTCCACCCACCTCGAGGATCTTCCCAGAGCCTGCCATTAGATCCTGAGGTTGCCCACAGAGGTGTCTCTGGGAGCTTTCGGTGTTCGTCGGCCAGCCAGTTATGCCATAGCCCTAGAAAGAAGAGAGGGAAGGTATAACAGACACACAAAAGGACAAACAGCCTCACTGGTTGCCATGCTTTGGGAGGTGGGTGTATGGGTGGGGCACACAAACCCCAGAGGTGCACAGCCATGTACAACAGGTACTTAAAACTGCAGGTAAAGCCAGGCATGGTGACACACATCTTTAATCCCAGGACTTGGAAAGCAGAAACAGGTACATTTCTGTCACTTCAAAGCCAGCCTGGTCTACATGGTGGGTTCCAGGCCAGCTGAGGCTTATAGTGAGACCCCATCTTAAACCAAACCAAACCATAGGTGAACATAGTCTTCTTGGGTTAGGCGGTTTGACAAATCTGGCTTAATACTAGACTTCAGGTGACAGCAGTATAAAGACAAATTAAGTCCCAATTCCTGTGGTTGGGACAGAAAGAAGAGAAAGACAGCAGACTCATAAACAAAGGGAAATCGATGGGATTAAGAGTTGATAAACTCCTTGAGATTGACAGTCCTGACTAGAATTTGGACCATTGGGGCAACGTATTTACATTGGTGACTTAGGCGAGGTACTATAAGGAACTTAGGAGATAAAGGAGCAACCAAAAGTTTACAGCGTCCAAGAGCTCAGGTCTGGGGTGGGGCTAGAAAGTCAGGGAGAAAGGGCTTTCTCTATTGACCTGGAAGGACCCCAGCATGCCAAAGCAGACTCTATGACTGTATATGAGGTCAGGACTGGCTCTGGGCTTTCTTTGCCACCATCTGTGGTTGGCGGATTGGCTATGTGGAGAGTTGCTGGCTGTGCCTGTGCCTAGAGACAGCCAGTCTGGGCCACACACTGCCTCAACCCACTAGAGCACAGGTATCCAGGCAACGGAACCAAGTCCATCAAATCATGAATCTCAGAAGAGAGGCAGGAGGTTGCAGCCTGGCCTCCCTGATGGTTTTCTCTCCCTGTCTGATCTGCTGCACGCCCCCCAGCTGCTAGCCTAGAGCCAAACTCTCTGGAGGGTGACCTGTAGGGCACGGTGTCTGTGTCACGGCTTCATCCAAGCTCTCCTTGGTAAACTCAAATAAAATGGTGGCTCCTATGACCTTAATACTTGTTTCATTATCTTTCCTCCTGGTGTACTCTGACCCCTACAAACCACCCAGTCCCCAGTGTATTCTCAGCAGCTTGTAGGCTCAAAACAGCAATGAGCAGAGCATGCTGGGTTCTGCTAGTACAGCTCCTCCCTGCCCAGAGCTGCTCAGTCCCTCCATGCAGGAGCTGCCCTTCAGGACTGCTTCTCCTGGACTCAGTGGTCCCTGCTCCAACAAGAACAGGTCCCTGGGTATAGACATTGTCACCGTCCTCTCTCGGACTCTAGCACTATTGCTGCTCAGCCAGGCCTAGATAGAGACTCCATGGGAGTAATAACAGGGGTCCCTCTCTGTCCCCCTTCATGAGCAGGGCGAAGGCCGTGTGGTATACATTCGCAATCTCTCCAGTGACATGAGCTCTCGGGAACTAAAGAAGCGCTTCGAGGTGTTTGGTGAGATAGTAGAGTGCCAGGTGCTGACAAGAAGTAAAAGGTGAGCCAGGGTCAGCCATGACAAATGGGAGAGGGGAGGGGGGAGGAGCCAGGAGCTGGGAGGGACACAGGTTGGAGAAGAACCGTGGTAATTATACAGCTGGCGACAGCACCACACCATGCTGCTGTGTGACCCTGTGCAGTGCTTTCAGTCATCTAAATACTTGACACTTTTAAAACCCATCCACAATTACTCTTCTCATTCTGGGGGAGCTCAGACAAGTTAACAGGGATGAGCCGGAGCCCAAGCAGGCTTCAAAGCCTTTGTTCAAACAACCATGCAGGCCAGGAAGTATCCTTTGACAGCTTGAAGATATACCTGTTTTGAGACCTCACTGTGGCAATGTGACTCCATGTTAGTCACAGCCCCCCTTCTTCTGGAGCGCATCCTGGGCCTGCAGTCTGCTAAGTAGTCCTCTCTTGTCCTCACTCACCTAGGGGAGCCAGTTTCTAATCTGTAAGGAAATCTTAAAAAAAATAGTAATAATAACCACCAAGTTATTATAACATTCAATATAGATACCATAGATAGCTTTGTTGATTTAAAAGGAGTTCCAGATTATCAGCTATCATACCTGCAAAGTAAGTTATTAGGATTTTAAATTCTGATTTAACAGCGATAATCATAGTAAAAATCTTTAGCCAGAAAGCAGCATCTTGCCTGTCATTCCGTACCTCATGTCCATTTAGATGGCTGCTGTTCGAGTTTGCATCCCATTGCTATCATAAACACCATGATCAAAAGCAACCTGGGGAGGAAAGGGTTTATTTCGGCTTACAGCTTAGTCACTCACAAAGGGAAGGCAGGACAGGGACTCAAGGCAGGAACTGAAGCAGAGGCCATGGATGAACACGTCTCACTACCTTACCCCCCATGGCTTGTTCAGTCTGCTTTCTTATACAATCCAGGACGGCCAGCCCAGGGATGGCACTACCCACAATGGCCTGGGTCCACCCATATCAATCATTGATCAAGAAAATGTCCCACAGGCTTACCTACAGGTAGGCCGCTATGATGGAAGCAGTTCCTCATTAGAGGACCCCTCCTCCCACGTGACTCTAACTTATGCCAAGTGGACCAGCACTCGCCAGCACAGCTACTGTTAAAATAAAAATAGAGAAGTATTGGTAAAGATGCGGGGATGATGGAACCCAGTTAGCGCGAAGCGGAGTATAAAAGGGCACCACTGACACAGAAGACATTAGAACAGTTTCTTAAAACAAGCGTGGGACTACTGTGCAATCTAGCAACTCTATTTCGGGGTATATAGTAATGTATTCTAACGAACTGCAAACAGGATTGCAGAGAGGGACCGGCCACCCATGTTCATAGCTCACAACAGCAGAGAGGTGAGAATAATCCAATTGCAGTGTATACATATAGCGGGGCGTTCTGCAGTCTTAAGAAAGAGGCAATACATGCTTCGCATAGATGAATCTCCATTAAAGACACTGTGCTAAGGGAATGGGCTAGTCACAAGAAGACTGGTGTGTGTTCACACTTTTATCACATACCTAGAAACAGAAGGTGAAATCATTGTTGCTGGAGGCCCAGAGATAAAATGGAGACACTGTCTGATGGCTATAGGGGTGCTTTTTAGAGGATGGACTGCTTTCTGTGGCTCACACAAAGAAAGGCAGTACACACCTGCAATCCCAGCACTTGGAAGCTGCAAGAATTTAAGGACTGGGAATTTGAGGACAACTTGTGTGACACAGCAAGCTCAAGCCTAGCCTGGGCTACATAGTAACATCTGTCTCAGAAAGACAAAACAAGCTAAACATTTTTCTAACGACACACTGTACAACAATGTCTATCTACTTAACACTACTCAACTATATAGTAAAAAAGGTAACTGTCATGTTATGTATTTTTGCTATAATTGTTGAGTCACTACACCAATAGTAGTTTGCCAAGTTTTATGCAGTCTTCAGGATTTTGTCCAAACATGGAAAAAAGAAAGCAGACCCCAAAGAAAAGGCTTAGTTTGCTAATGTTGTAAAAGTGGGCAACCTCCTTAAAGGCGAGTCTTGGACAGACATTCAGGGGCAGAGGGGCTCAAACCTGGCCCCAGTTGGGATAAGCATGGAGTGTACATGATTAGGATTCTTCTGTGGTTGGCCTATCCTGACTCAGAGGAGGTTGAGGAAACTTGTGTAGCAGAAGATTGCTTACTTATTGATAGAGCTGAACTGTCAGACGGAGCTGGCTGGAGGTCGCCCTTGCCCTGAGCCCCTCCCTAACAGGCTTGCTTCTGGGTTACCACAGAGCTCTAAGCTCACCTGTTAACAGCTCCGAGTTTCCTGAGGAATAGAATTCCTGCTCACTCTTCCAGCAAGATCTGGGATAGACCTCGCTGGAACCCTCCAGGGTTTAGCTTTGGGCAATAGGTTCAACCTTGAACATACTTATCACCGTGTCTAGGAAGGTACTGTCATGTGACTTGATGCTCTGCGGAGGCAGGAAGTGGATGCTGCGGGCAGGGAGACTAGCAGGTGCCATACGTGCAGGTTAAGATGGGCCTGAAGCATCAGCACGATTCGGCAAAATGAAGGACAAGTTGACAGCCAAGCGGAAGCTGTCTTTGAAGAGCCTAGAACAGTGGTTCTCCACCTGTGGGTTGCTATCCCTTGGGGTCGAATGACCCTTTCACAGGGGTCACATCTCAGTTATTCCGCGTATTAGATATTTAATTATGATTCACGACAGCAGCAAAGTTGCAGCTATGAAATAGCAACAAAAATAATTTTACAATTGGGAGTCACCATAACCTGAGGAACTGCATCAAGGGGTTGCAGCTCTGCTGGTCTAGAGAGTGGCAGAATGAGACAGATGGAGAGGCTCCATAGCAGAACCAGGGGAGTGAGACAGAGAGAGGAGAGCGTTAAGCCCATTTAGCTTCATGGACCAGGGGTCTTGTTGGTCCCTGCTGAGCCCCACACACTGGGCAGAGCCTGGAACTCCACAGAGCTTATTTTTCCGGAGTGAGATGGGAATGACAACACCCCCTCCTGGGGGCGTCTGAATGTGATGCAATACATGATGTTCAGCAGCCGTCAGACATCCCGGCGTCCAGCCGCTCCTGCTGTCTTCACGGTGCAGAGGTTGGCCTATCAAACCTCATCATCTCATTATGAAGAGAAGCGGGCACGTGACATGGTTCCCTGCCCTTTATCCTATGATGCGTGCTCTTTATAACATCCACCAGGCTGGCCCCGAACAGCCTCCCTTATCCTCTCCTCTCCCTCCAGGAGCCAGAAGCACGGCTTTATTACCTTCCGGTGTTCGGAGCACGCTGCCCTGTCTGTGAGGAACGGCGCCACCCTGAGAAGGCGCAATGAGCCCTCCTTCCACCTGAGCTACGGAGGGCTCCGTCACTTCCGCTGGCCCAGATACACTGACTATGGTAAGAGAGCAGAGTCTAGCTGTATTGTAATGAGTCCCAGAGCATGAGGGACCGTGACTTCCTTTAATGCCACAGAGACCGAAGGCCCCTCTGAACATGGCCCCTTGTCAAGCCCCTGCCCATCAGTCTTCCCCGGCCGCTTTTTCTGTGGCCGACGTCTTGCAGTTTCTTCTGGCCTGTGGTCCTGTAAGTAGCTCTAACCACACAGTCACATAGGAAGGTACAGACTGTAGCTCTCAGACACCCGGCTGTCCTGCCTGTTTACCTGCACTCCGTGGTAACCCTGGACAGGCAGCAGCTTCACCCCTAATGGAGGGCAGCATGGACAGACACAGAGCCTGTATCATTTGTGCACAGCTTGATGGAAGACAGAGAAACATGACACAGAAACAAATGATTTGTAGAGGAGAGCCCATGGTAGCCTTTGTGACACAGGTAGTTCGTTGTGAGACTTAGTTTCCCCATCTGCATGAGATGGATCCATTAGCATTTTCTAATGTGACTGACGAGAGTTACTAGCTGGTGGGAGGGTGTTCAGAAAATACATTTCTAGGATGTTGGCTGGAAAGGAGTTGTAGGGTGCTCTGTTCAGGGAGCCATTGCTCTACAACAGGAACATGGAAGCCATGAGGTCTTGTCAACATGGAAGAAATGTCACAGCAGAATGGCCATTGGCGCTGTGGTAGTGTCCACTCCTAACCTGTGATACCCTGACCATCCCAGTTCCACGAGGCCTCATACCCTCCTGGCCATCCCAGCTCCTTGAGGGCCACCCTCAGTGGTAGATTTGCTGGTTCCAACTGAGTTTCTCACCACCTCACCTCTCACTGACCCACAGATCCCACATCTGAAGAGTCCCTTCCCGCATCTGGGAAGAGCAAGTATGAAGCCATGGATTTTGACAGCTTACTGAAAGAGGCCCAGCAGAGCCTGCATTGATATCAGCCTTAACCTTCGAGGAATACCTCAATACCTCAGACAAGGCCCTTCCAATATGTTTACGTTTTCAAAGAAATGAGTATATGAGGAGGAGAGCGAGCCAGTGAGCGTGAGAGAACACACAGGAGAGAGAGACTTGAATCTGCTGTCGTTTCCTTTTAAAAACAAATCAATGTTTACATTGAACAAAGCTGCTTCCGTCCGTGAGTTTCCATGCTGTTGATGTTCCACTGCCACGTTAGTGTCATCCTCGCTTCCAGCGGATCGTCCTGGGTGCACCTCCAAAGTGCTGTCAGTCATCCTCTGCCCCTCCCACCCGACTGACTTCCTTCTGTAGACTTGGGCTGTGTTCACATAACATCTTCTGTCTGTAGCGTGTGATGATGAAATTGTTACTTGTGAATAGAATCAGGATTAGAAACTCATTTTTAATTGAAGAAAAAAAAAGTATATCCTTAAAAACAAAAACAAAAACAAATGTATTTATGGCTCAGATCTACTGTGCCTGGGATTATCGTATTGCTTCCTTGATTGTTTAACTATGCACTGTCATGAAGTGTTTGCTACTGAGCTGCGTTGCTGCTCCCCTGGCCATGTAGTCCTGGAGGTGCCGGGTGGCCACTAGGTCCCCAAGAAAGAGGGGCTTGCAGTCACGGGTGTGAAGAAGAGAGAGGTGTCCAGGTATCTTCTACCAAGTCCTGATGTCTTTTATTTTAAACGAGTTCCACTCAAGTTACAATGAGAATCCCTTTTCCCTGTCTACCCACACTTGGAGGGTGCCTGTCTTTAGTGCTCAGAGCCTTGAGTGCCTGTGAAGAAGGTGGAGTAAGCTGTGTCAGACCCATTGCACAGGGCAAGAGGAGAGTGCCCTGAGGGGTGAAATGTCCTGCCCAAGGTCCCCTGGCCAGGGAGCAGGCAGATCCTCAATCCTCGCCAAGCCTCCTGACTCCTGGCCCCAGCCTGCTGCAATAGTTAGCATAAAGATGCAAAAGTCAGAGGCTGGAGGAGTGGAATTAGCTAAACCGAGCTATTAGGCTGGAAGCCTAATAGCTCACTTGAGAACTGGGCCACCAGATGACTCACCAGCATTAAGGCAAATTCAAGCTTCAGCAGAGACTTGGGTGTCCCTGAGCTTTGATCCTCAGTGTCCTGATGACTTATCCTGCCTGCAGGGACCCCTCAAGGCTCTGAGACACCTGCAGGTGGTGCACAGACTTCACCTAGGGAGCAGGGAGGCCGAACTGGCAGCCCATCTTGTGTCCTGCACTGGCCTTGCCTGCCCCTCCTCTGTAAAGTTAGAGGTGCCGAGTGAGGGGGTTGTACAGGCTGCGCGTGGACATGGCACTCCTAAGGGGCATTCACAGTGAGCTGACTACTGTCAAAGCCATATCCAGTGTGACATTCTCTGGGTTCCCAGAGGCCCTTCACGAGGGAGAACCAGCTAGGCGGAGTATCAATTCTAATGCTTCATATAGATCGGTTCCTCCTTGGTCTTGTGACATTTTCTGTCATTCCCCCCCATCCCCATCCCTACCCAATGTTCTGCCAAGTAAGAAAATTTGAAAGTAAATGACTCATTAGACTATCCAAGCTAAATTAATCAGCTGCTAATGCCAGGTTTATTCCTTTGAGAATTGGTGGTTAATTTTTTTTTTTTTTTTTGATTATCAAATACCTCTGTAGAGAAAGTAAGCCATGATCTTGTGCTTGGTGTTGGGAAAAGTCTTCACCTATAAATAAGGAGGGTGGCTCTAGCAGAAATAGGGAAACAGAGTATCTGGGTGTCAAATCCATTGACCTCTCTAAACCCCAGGTTCCCTTTCTGTGAGTCGGACTGAGGAGCAAAGTAGACAGCAGAGGTCTTAGCTGCTGCGCAGGCAGTGTTAGTCACCATCATGCCTCCCCCACAGCCTTGGCCAATGCAAACATCATTAATTGATCATAACACTAATTGTTTTTGAGCCTGGTCGTGCTATTAGAATACAGAACTGCTCTGGGCAGGCATTACTAATTGGTTGATGTTTAATTGATTTGACATCCTGTTCTAATCTTTGGAAGGCTATCACTGTAGAGCCATATGCTAGCTGGTTTGTATGCTGGCAATCCCTGTCATAACCTGATCCATGAAAAAAAAAAAAGCCCCTGAAGCCATTACTTGGTAGAGGACTCCCAAAACTATTACAAAACAAAATAGTATAGAAAAGGAGAGGGCAGAATAACACATGGGAACATAACTGGAGAAGGTGTGGCTTCTAAGGATAGATCCAAGAAGGGACTTTTCACAGCACAGACCCAATCATTCTGAATTCCTTTATAGTTGTTCATTGCCTAGCATATGGTAGGCACATGAAAGATGGATATGGAGTGGAACGGTTCTTCAGTTATATCCACCAAAACTGGACCTCTAATTGCAGGGGAAAGCCAGGATTCACTGAAATCATCCAAAGGGAAAGGGAACTAGATTTAATCTGGAGAGCCATTTGAATTCTGACCCCACCAAGAACTTTTGTAATTTTTATGAGTCCCTTCTTGCCGGGCCTCAGAATGTAGGAGTTTCCCAGGAAACCATGGGCTCTTACCGTCTGCTTCCGCAGTTATACTGAGCCCAATGATGGTTTCTGGAATAAGAGAACAAATACTCAAAAACACTAAGTCTTTCTCTCCCCAGCCAGGGTTAACTGGAACTGACCAGTCAGTCTACTTCTGGCACTCAAAGTCACTTAGATGTTTTCTTGAGCAGAGCAGAGCCCCAAGCCCTACCAGAGCTCAATGGTGGAAGCTGATGCCTACCGTGGGTTTCTAGTATTCTCCACTTACCCTCTCATTAAAATGGACTACCAGCTCTGTAGATGACCCCCACCTCTACCCCTCTGGAAGATCCATTCGGTGCTGCATATAATTTACCAAGGAGACTGTCAGGCCCTTCCAAGACCAGGAATCCGTCTTGATCTCTTTCCTATCAAATCAAGGAGTAACCCAGAGGGAGCAGTTGCCATTAGCAACCTTCTCATCGTAGCCATCGTGATGTGTCTCAATGATGTTTACGTGTGATTGCTGTACTGCTTCCTATTGACAGCCGCCGGGGAGGGCAGGCTCTGTGTCATATCTCTGCTGTGCTGGTATTTTCTAGAAATGTCCCATCCAATCACTAAGAGGAATTCTTCCACCTCCTTCCTCAGTCACTACAAGGCTGAATCAGAGTCCTCTCTCTCAGGGGACTCTGTTACTGAAGGAAAATGCATCAAATAGGTAAATATGAGTGGATGGAGTACAGCCAAGGTCCCTGCTCCATCTCCCCAACATCACTTGTGGCCCCAGCCAGAAAGATGCTTTGAGTCAGAAAGTACCCATCCTATGCCTGTGTCTCTCTATGGATCTTTCAGAATCTGGTGAGCAGCAAGGCTGCAGGGTTGGGAGGACTGCTTTGAGCCAGCTACAAAGACTTAGTCCTCAAGTCCTAATATGGGAAGACATGCTGTAAGATGTCCTTTGTGATCTCAAGCTCTGCAGGTCAGCATTTGGAGGAAGATGTGATGTGTCTGCCCTGGCCATTGTGCAGGTGGTAAATGGGGAGAAAGTGTGGGCAATCTGCTCTTTTTTGCATGGCCAGCTCTCTCCGGGGTCTGTTCCGGCCCTCAAGTTCAGTTCACCTTTCAGCTGAGCCTGCTGCAGCAGAGCCAAGGGCACCTCTCTGTGAACCAGAGTCACCCTTAGAGGATGTGTTGATGTGATTCACTGAGGTCAAAAGTGTTTTTCTTAATGTTTGATCTTCCAGTGGTTGTGATCATCTTGAGAAAGCCATATTCCAGTGTCACATGTGACACTGGAAAGGGATTGAGTGTGTGATAATAGAGTGAACCTATTGGTGTCATTAGCCAAAGAAAAGGGATTCCTTCACCCTGCTCACTGGGGTAGAAGGAAACTAACTAGTCCTTATGTGCAATATGTTGACACTGCCCTCCAATTTCCTGAGGGCTTTGTACACAGATGAGCTCCAGGGCTGTTTGGAGCATCTGGGGATACAGGGTAACGGCAGGGAGAGCCTGGGAGAGAAACTTCCATGCACAGAGATGGCCTCAGCCTAGAACAGATGTGAGTGTGGGCGGGGTGCCCCTGACTCTAACTGCAGAACACACGGGAAGCAGTTAGGCAGACACTTTGCACTAGTCGAAAGCACTTTGAGAAATCTGACACTTCAGCCTTGCTCCACACTCTCCTCTGGTAAATCTGTGTATCCTTTATCTGGGTGAGGTGTCATCCTGAAGGCTGGGTTAGGGGACAGTGGGAGAAAGAAAACAGAGGCATCTGTCAAGGTAGTAGCCACAGGAGAGCCTGCAGATAGTCAGTCTTTGCCTGGCTTCTTTCCTAGAAGCTCAAGAAACAGAATGATGGGTTTATATCTTGGTGTCCACTTTTATAAAAACTAAAGAACAGCCTAGCCAATTGCAATGCTTTGTGGAGCAATCTTCCCTTTACGTTTCTTATTTACCGTGTGATCTTAGGACCCTGTTCCTTGAGCAAATGGGGCTGTCCAACAATAACAGAACCAGGGGAGCTCAGAGTCCTACTTATTCTCTGGCTAGACCTGGGTTGTGTGTATGGGGGAAGGGCACTTTCTTCAAGGTCATCAACCTCCAATAGGAAGAGATCCACACAGTAGTCCTGGTTGAGGTGCCTTCTACGAAGAGGCTAGCTCCCCAGGACAGATCCAAGCCATAGTTTCTTGTGGGATGGTAGAGAATTAACCTTCATTGCCTCATCAGCAACCTCCAGGCTCCAGGTAGCCACGTCATCCTCCCCACCGAACAGCTTTTAATCTGAATGTTGTGACCACTTGGCCGTCTCTTACTTGCTTGCGGATAATACTAGCAATACACTTGTTTTCTCCAAATAGCTCAACTTAGACAGGTTTCACACATTGCTTTCAAATGATTATAAGACACATGGGGCAGCAGGAGGCATGGATCACACTGCATATGTTTAGGGCAGCTTTTGGTTGTTTTATTTTTGTTTTTTGTTTCGTTTTGAATCTTTAATGATATAGCAGCAGTGACCAAGCCTTTGGGATTTGGGGAGACAGATTTTTTTCACAAAGCCATTTCATCAGAATGCCTTGACTATTGGAAGGAGTATGGAATCCATATGCCCAAACTGAGGGGCTTGCAACATATGGTTTCTAGGCAGTCAGTCTCTACAACAGCTCCTCCGAAAGGTATTCATGTGGCTACAACCCCTCTGTGCCATATTTTTATTTCATCAAAGGATTCTCCAAGGAAGCCTTAACAAGCCTCCTTTCTCCCTTTGCTGGCCTTGGGCAGTGTCCTTGTGAAGGGTCTTGGTCAGCACTTTGCCTTATCAATGTGTGGTCGCCAACCTAGTGGCCAAAGACTGGTGTCCACCAGACACCAAGATGGAAGGCAAAATAAGTTCCTTTGGTCAGCCGCCATGCCAGCCAACATTAACTTGGCAATGAGATACAGCAACACAAGTGAGTTGTCTTATGTATTCAGTACCAACTCAGAAAACCATCAGCTGCCTAGCTGCTTACGAGGTCCAGGAAATGCACTAGTTATCCTGTGGAAGAGGGGATGGGGTTGAACCCCGCACCCACGTATCCGGAGGGGTTTACTGTAACTGCAATACTGGCAGCCTAGCTTGCCAACCTTGTTAAGTGAACCTCTTCTAGGTGCCCACATGGTACCTTGAGGACAAGCGTATGTATGAGGATTGGGGGGAAAGGGGGCCCTGGCCATGACCTTTGATGTGGTCCACTGAATAGCCAAACTGGTTTGTTTGTTTGTTTGTTTGTTTGTATTTTAATTTTTTGGGTTTTTTTTTTTTTTGTATTTTGTATTTTTGAATCTTGTCCAATGTTTTTGTGTTAGGAATAATAAGTCATAAACTATTCCCACCTTGGTTTCCGAAGGGGGTTTTCTGATTCCAGTTGAAACAGGTTGGAAGTCTCAAGGGGGCATGGTCTGAGGAGTACATGAGACGGGGCAGTGGAGCATGTGGGGTTCCCGGTGGTTGCTGGGAAAGATGACCATCTGGAAGTCCAACTCCGTGCAAGTGACTGCAGAGCTCACGCCTGCTCCTTGTCCCCTGCGGCCTTTGGCCTGAGGCATGTGCTTTTGTTAGAAGCAGCTGCTGAGGCTGAAACCAAGTCTACCCAGCTCCCCAACCAACCCCTAGGTTTCAAGAGATGCTGTCTGTAGCTAGCCTTAACGGACTGGGCAAGGTGGTCTCTGTGCTCCCATCTGATAGTCCCAGATCTTGGACCCAAAAACCCTTTTCTCTTAGTGTGACCATGCAGCCTAGAGGCTTTTGAGCAATAGGGAGCCAGGGCTTTCCTTGACTCTATGACAGGGTCAAACCAGGGACTGGCTAAACTTGAGAGGTTTGGTCATACCCAGGGTACTACTGTAGGGGGCATTATGTATTACAGAGCTCAGCAAGGTAACTGTAGCCTGGGGCGTGTGAATGTAAGGCTGTGTTTGTGTGTGTGCATGCGTGTGTGCGTGTGCGCGTGTGCGTGTGTTACATTGATGCATTTCTTGAGAAAGGTGCAAGAATTTCACCTATACAGAGGGACACACATCTGCTTTATTATTTATAATAGAAGCTAAATTTTAATTTTTTAAAGGACACTGCTAATGATTGAAAAAAATCGAGTTTTTAGTTTTGCTATTTTTTTTAATTGGTAGAAGATTTTTATATATTTTTTCCATTTCGTTGGGTTGTGTCCTTATTTATATAAATACTATATCCGTGAGAGGCAAGGAAGAAGACTTCTTTGCTCTTAATTATTGTGGTTGTCATTGTCCCTATTTTATTTCCGGCGTGATTTATCCGTCTTACCTTCTAAATGAGAAACTGTTTTCCTGTATTTGTACATTGTCAGATTCTATAGTTTCGTAGATAATTTAACCAAATTGCTCTATGTATTATTATTCTGTGAGTATAAAGTTCTATTTTAACGTCTGTAAATACTTCAGAACTCGCTTCTTTTCTCAGCTCCCGCTGGGGAGCAATTGTTTACATCACAAAAAACTGTAGAATCTATGCTCATGTACTGTAAATAGTGAAGTGATCTGCTTATAAATAAACTGAACAAATACACTATGAAAATTAAAAAATACCACCCACAGCCCTGCCCAGAGGTGTCTTTCTTTATTGGTCCTCTGAATTCATTTTGTGTATGAGAGGAAGGCGCTCTGTTCACTCAATGAGGGAATCAAGATGCAGTCTTGCTTCAGAAAGTCTTGGCCAATGGTATGGTTTGGGTTTGTTTGGTTTTTATTTGTCCAGTACTGGGATTTGAACCCAAGATCTTGCACGGTAGAACCATAGAGTTATACACTGCACTTTTTAAATTTCATCTTGAGACTGAGCCTCACTAAATTGCCCAGTGTAGTTCTGAACTCAGTATGTAGCTCAAGTTGGCCTCAGCTTACAAGCCTCCTGCCTCAGCTCTGTGACTAGTAGTAGTATTGTCACATACAACCATGCCTGGGCCTCAACCAGCTTCTTTCTCAACTTCATCAGTGGTAGTGACGAAAGCGAAATCCAGCAGAGCCGACCCTGTACGCCCCAGAACACGGTCCAGCCATATCTCTGCTCCTTGTCACTTAACCGTGCGTAGGGGCATGTCTCTGCTGGGGACACGAGTGTCCTTGGTGTCATAGGTAACAGAGCAGAGGACACAGCTCAGGATTAAAAGTCTGGCGTCTGGGCACATCCTGCCTGCTCTAACAGAACCTGAGTGGTTTGCTCACTCCAGCCTGCGCTCTGCAATGGCAGTCGCAGGATGTAAGTTCGGACATGCGGTGTTCTCTGATCTTGGACATTTTCTGGAAGAAGGCCAGGGAACTCCTCTGGCCTTCAGTTTCCTGCTTTATTTAGAAGGGGGCATTAGAGTAGACTTGTGGTCCACAGTTTGAAGGAAACTATGCACTTCCCTCTCCTTGAGGCCACTGCTTTAATGTAAGTGTCTGCAGAACCAACCCCAAGTCTGGGAGGAAGACATGTCTAAGTGATAGCCATTCATGGAAGGAAGGCGGGTGTTATGCACCACCCTGGGGCGGGGGTGGGGGGTAGGGAGGGGGAGTTGGAGATAAAAGAATAGAACAACTGACCCTGCCTTTGCAGGAAGTCACTGGCAAAGGAAAAAGAGCTGAGGGCATACAGGTTATAACAACCAAGTCAGCTGTGCCTGCACACAGTGGGGCTGTGGATGGTCTAGCTAACCTCACAGCATGTGGGCAGAGCGAAGCATCACTGTGAGCCTTAAATTTGGCCTTTGTTAGAGCTGTTAAAAGCTGAGGGTAGGAAACAACGGAAACAAAGTTTGGATTTAAGCAAGCGTGGCAAACATTTTTGACAGTCTCTTGTGCGGGTTATCGTATTGACAACTTATGGTTTCTTTTTACCGACTTAATAAGTTTTGATTATGTGAACGATAACTCTGCCAGGCATGACAAACTAAAAATGTAGTCCTCTTTTTTTTTTTTTTAAGCCAAGAGGGCCTCTTAATTGAACAGAAGGGCTGCAAATGAAATCAACAGAAAATTCGAGAACAAAAAGCAGATCTCAGTAAAAAGAAGCAAGCAAAAAGAAACTGAACAAGTACATTCAATTTGTGAAATTTGGATTAAGCAATATTTTTTTCCACTATGTACAGTGTGTGGGTGTGTGTGTGCGTGTGCATGTATGTGTGTCTGTGTGTGTCTATGTGTGTGTGTATGCATGTGTTGGTAGGTCCTGGGACAGAACTCAGCTCAGTAGCTCTAATGAGAGGAGCCTTTACCTGCTAAATCTTTGTGTTGACACCAATTTTTCTCTCCCTTGTTCTTTGGTTTTGTTTGAAACTAGGTCTCACACTGTAGCCCAGCCTGGGACTTTCTGTGTAAACCAGTCTGGCCTCAAATTTACAGACACGTTCTTGTCTCTACCTCCTAAGGTCTGTGCCACCTCACCCAGTATAAACCATCTCCTGAAGAGCTTTGGGACCATAGGGGTTGTTGATTCAGAGTTTGCTTCTTGGCTAGATGTCCTAGGAAACAGATTCTAACCTGGAGCTAGCCTGGCCTTCCACAGCTGACCCATGATGGGCAATATGACCACGCTTGTCCACCTCAGACTTAGCCTCCCTGTGGAATGCAGAGTGTCCTGCAGCTGAGGAAACCCCTGAAGGAGCTGCCTGCGGAAACCCCAAGTCCACCGTTTGTGGCTCATCTGGATGTACTCCACAGCTGGGTATGAAGCATTGACATCCACGTGACAGTGTCATGCTAGAAAAGGCTCTGCTCCTGTAAGGATGGGTAACCTTCCCCTCGAGGTGGGGTCTTGTATAGACCAAGACCTTTGAAACTCCTGACCTCCCTCTTTCTCTTTTCCCCAGTGCTGGGATGGCCCACAGGTGCTACCACATGATGTGTGACCTGTAAAGATGCCTATGCCAGTAAAGATGCATGAACCCCTCTGCAGACTGTGGAGGGGTGAAGCCATGTGTGTGTGTGTGTGTGTGTGTGTGTGTGTGTGTGGAAAATTTTCATAAACGGTTCGGCTAAGTCATGGGTGGTAGGATGGAAAGCTGAAAGCAAGCTGGGGCTACATTGCGGGAATCAGAAATGAGGGAGGGGGAGGGAGGGAGGGAGAGAGGGAGGACTAGATAAAGGAGGAAAGGGAGAGAGAGAAGTTGAAAAGGAATGTGAAGACACGTGAAACACGCATGACCAGAACTTGATGTTCAGATCTGAGGTGTTTGTGGGTATTTGATATATAGTTTTGTACTTTGGGAAATTAGCAAACACTTATAATAAAACACTAAGCTGAATATAAGAATTGCAAGCATTATAAGAACAAAAAATTATCAAGTCAGTATATGAAGTCTAGAATATTGGGCTAAACGCAATAGACTTTTTAAAATTAAAAACAATCTCTAAGCCCTGCATGATGGTGCGTGCTTTTGATCCAGAACTCAGGACACAGAGGCCGGTGGATTCCTGTGAGTTTGAGGTCTACATGGAGATGGAGGCAAGCCAGAGCTGTCTAAACAAAACAAAACTAAACTAAACAGAACAAAACAGAAACGATGTCTAGGAGCATTTGATAGTGCAGATGCCTGCTGTGTTTGTCACCACCTCTCAACTCCTGATTCCATAACTGTCCAGTGGCCTGGGTGACCTCTTCCTTCCTGAGGGCTGTGCCCCCTGCCGGCTGTGCAGTCAGCTACTGGATGCAACAGGACTTGGATGCAGATGCACCCCCTGGACTGGGGTTCCCTCCTGGCTGGTTCCCGGACGCAGCTGTGAAGGACAGGAAAGCACACAGCAGGTCAAAGCAGGCTGCAGCAAACCTGCCTTTGACCGTTTTGGACCAAGTTCAAGGCTTGTCATGTGCAGTGGAGAGCAGACTGGGACTCAGGAGAAGCAGGGGAACCAGAGCTGCTTCCCCACTGAGAAGCCGCACAGAGTGACTTAATGCCAACCCACACCTGTGAGACACCAGGGGTGGGGGGTGGGGGAGTGGGGGAGTGGGGGGGTGGTAGAGAACTCCCAGGGAGCAGTTCCCAGTTAACTCCAGCCACTTTATCCAGTTGATTGGTATGCCCAGATCTTGAACTTTTAAAAAGAAAAGCTGAGGGGCTAGAGAGATGGCTCAGCGGTTAAGCACACTGACTGTTCTTCCGAAGATCCTGAGTTCAAATCCCAGCAACCACATGGTGGCTCACAACCATCTGTAATAGGATCTGATGCCCTCTTCTGGGGTGCCTGAAGACAGCTACAGCGTACTTACATATAATAAATAAATATTAAAAAAGAAAGAAAGAAAAGCTGAAAATCTCTTTTTGTCTGTTGGATCTGGAGTATCCTGACTTTAAAATGTGGATAGCAAATTCACATTTTAAGAAAAAGCTCCTGGTGCCGGACGTGGTGGCGCACGCCTGTAATCCCAGCACTTGGGAGGCAGAGGCAGGCGGATTTCTGAGTTCGAGACCAGCCTGGTCTACAGAGTGAGTTCCAGGACAGCCAGGACCACACAGAGAAACCCTGTCTCGAAAAACAAAAACAAAAAACAAACAAACAAAAAAAAAAAAAAAAAAGAAAGAAAGAAAGAAAGAGAGAGAGAGAGAGAAAGAAAGAAAGAAAAAGCTCCTGGGCTCAGGAGGGAGTTCAGGGATACAGCACTTGCTTAGTATTTATTAGGTCTGGGTGCAATTCCCTGCTCTGCTATTTTAAAAAGGAAAATGATAGGCCTCTCCTTTCCCTCAAAGACAGCTCATGCACTAGCTGAATCCACCTACAGGGAACAGTGATATATAAGAGACCCTGAGGAGATAGCAAGGGTGTTCCCATCTTCAGAGCTGCCCTTTTAAAATAACCTGAGCCGGCCCATAGAACTGGAGACCAGACAGGGTCTGTGCTGAGAAGGGAGGGTCACATGCTCAGGACATCAGGAGGCCTATGTCAGGGACAAGAAGCCATGTCCTGTGAGGAAACAAGCACACAGCTAGACAAAGAGATCACTGGGGGAGGACGGAAGTGATGGTGTCGCATGATGTCACGTGATGGTGCCAGGACAAATTCCATTTGAAGCTAGGATCAGTGTGCTCTGGTCCTCTGAAGTCTTGGCTTCCAGTCTCTGCTCCACCCGACCAACGTCTCTCCCTGCACGCAGCCTTTGGCAATCTGTCTCCATCTCGCCTGCTCTCTGACTACATTTATTAGTCGGGCGTCACACATGCTGCAGCCCATGTGGAGGTCAGAGCCCCGCTTTGGAGAACCAGTCCTTCCCTTCCACCTGCTGAGGCAAAGTCTCTTGTTTCTGCTACTCTGCGTACCCCGGGCCTCTGAGCTACTCCCCATCCCGCTGTAGAAATGGTGAAGGTGCAGCCTCTATCTGGTTTTTTATGGGCTCCGGGGTTGGACTCAGGTCAACAGATTTGCACAGCAAGCACTTTTATGAGCTGAGCCATCTTGCTAGCCCCGCCCCCTTTTGGTATTGTGCTTTGTTTGCTTGTTTCATTCTAAGAGAAAACCCAAAGTAATTTTCCTATCTTTCGTCTCCTTAGTGCTGGGATTACAAGCATGTGTCCCTGTGCTTAATGTCATGCAACCCCCCCTATATACCTGATTATATATGAGTGTGTGTGTACACGTGTGGAGAGGAGGTGGGTGCACGTTCATATGTTTGGATTCTGATGTTGCATGTCATGATACACATGAGGAAGAAGGTCAAAGGACAACTTCAGATATCAGTCCTCACCATATTTCAAACAGGGTCTCTTATTATTTGAGGCTCTCTCTCTCTCTCTCTCTCTCTCTCTCTCTCTCTCTCTCTCTCTCTCTCTCTCTCTCTCTCTCTCTCTCTCTCTCTCTCTCTCTCTCTCACACACACACACACACACACACACACACACACACACACGGCATCTGACTTTATGTGGGTCCTGGAGATCTGACCTGAGCCCTCTCCTTAGCCTCTACACATGGTACTTAATGTGAACACAGGCAGACCCTCTGCTGGGCTCGGCCCTGGGCAGGGTGGGGTGGTTCTGAATTTGCCACTAATAGTTTTACAAGTCAAATGCACTTTGAGTTCACGGGAGATCTTTCCAACCATATAATGAATACGGGTGCTGTGGAGGATAGCTAGTCCTCTTTCAGTAGTTGTATACAAACCAAACCTCACAGCGGCAAAGCTACGACTCAAGTAGACGAACGGCTGGAAAGTCGGCTTTTAAATTTCCTTCCAGCTAATAACTCCAGGCGCAAATATCTGCAGCCTCAGAATCGGCGTCTACCTTATGTTCAACCACAGGACCCTAGAGCACCCCTCAGCCTCTGTCTAGGGACCAGATCTGCCTCGTGCTGGCTGTGTGACTTGGCCATAGCGCTCTGTCTCCAGCAGGCTCAGAGCCCTTCCACACGGAACGGAGACCGCGGTTCAAGCCCAGATGCGCTGTATGCTGAAAGTATGCCCGGCCAAGACTCCGCCCTGCCTCTCTGCCTACCTTGCTTGGCTGCCTGCTGCTTCTGCTTCTCCTCCTCCAGGGCCTTCATCTTCGCCTCGTACTCATCAGCCAGTGCCTTCCATTCCTTGCGGTTGTTCGTGATCCCATCCAGCATGGGTGTAATCTCCTCATGAAAACGGGAGAATTCCTGGGGAGAAGCGGAGAAGTACAGTGAGGGGGAGGGGGAGAGAGAGAGAGAGAGAGAGAGAGAGAGAGAGAGAGAGAGAGAGAACAGGTCTACTTTATGACCACAGGACCCTAGAGCATCTTGCAGCCTCTATCTAGGGACCAAATTCTGCCACATACTGTGTAGCTTGGCCATAACACTTTATCTCCAGCGGCCTCAGGGAAACAGGGGCACTGCCCTAGGACCCTGGATCACGGTGGGGTATGTTGTGCGTGGCCCTGGAGTGAGCCGCCTCTCAGGTATCCCTCTAGGGAGCCCTTCCTTCCCCTGCTTGGAACCCTCCTGTACGGCCTTTCCTTGGGGTGCAGTGGCAGTCGTAGCTGTCATCCACTGATCTCCATTCTTTCACATCCCGAAGTCCCAGGCATCCAAATCTCACTTCGTGAGTGGTTCCTCCCACCTGTGCACGGCCTGCAGCTGTTCTTTTTGATGGTGCGCTCTACCCTTCTACCTTTCCTTGAGGTCCCTACGTCCCTGACACTCCGAACCTTTTCTGACCTTGTAGGTAAACCGAGTCCCTGTTGGATGTCCCCAAAGCCCTCTCTAATCAATTTCCACTTCCCTTTAATGACTCCCTTTGCTGCCTCTCCCAGAGGATGACACTGAGAGATGGCAGGACCACTGCCTGGGTCATCCCCTCAGTTGGTTCTGAATTTGCACTGGTCTGGAACTCAAAGATACTTTATAAATAATACTCAGTGAATGAAACTGGGTTATTGAGCTTATTCCTATGAACTCCTGCAACTCTAGAAATTGAATAAGACCTTGAGCACAGTACCCCGCAGCCTATGGGGCATGTTATCTCCTCGTGTGGTTGTCTCATGGCTCCTGAGCTCGCAGGGAGAGAGACTGGAGTGCAGATGGGTGAAGAAGGTTCGCCAAGTGAGGAGGGCCCATTGCTGCAGGAGTCAGGCTGGGCTTACTGTGCCCAGAGATGCCTGAGTTGTGGTCTAGGCTCTACCAGAAGCTGTGTGACTTTGGGGTGGCCACTGTGGAAGCTCACTTTCATCTAGATAGAAGGGCGGTAATGGCACCTACCCCAGAGTAGTTGGGATTAAGCAGGTAAGTCTGAAGCTCAGAATCTCCATTCTTAACTCTAGTGCAAGGCCAGGCATGGTGGTGCACGCCTGTAATCCCAGCACTTGGGAGGCAGAGGCAGGCGGATTTCTGAGTTCGAGGCCAGCCTGGTCTACAGAGTGAGTTCCAGGACAGCCAGGGCTATACAGAGAAACCCTGTCTCGAAAAAAAAAAAAAACAACAACAACAAAAAAAACAACAACAAAAAACCTCTACTGCAGGCCGGCACTGTGAGCAGCCGCCATGCTGTCCTGGTGAGCAGATGGCCCTCGGTCTGTGTGATGACAGAGACACTCGTGGCCCCTCTGGTGGTCATTTGTTCTTCTTCCATGAAAAAGAACTACAGCTCACGTTGTAGAAAGCCCTGGCCTGGCCTAGGTGTTAGGTATGCTAGCTTCAGTCCTGACCCATAGGTGGGTCCAGAGATGCTTGCCCTGTCACAATCTTTCTGACCTCCATCTCCTTGCATATAATGTGGTCAAAAGGAAAATAATTCATGGGGGCTGGAGAGATGGTTCAGCAGACTGCTCTTCCGAAGGTCCTGAGTTCAAATCCCAGCAACCACATGGTGCCTCACAACCATCCGTAATGAGATCTGGGGCCCTCTTCTGGAGTGTCTGAAGACAGCTACAGTGTACTCACACATAATAAATAAATAAATGTTTTGTTTTGTTTTGTTTTGTTTAAAAAAAAAAGAATTCATGGGAGGTGGAGTCAGGCATGGTGATGTAGTGATGTTACACCAGCACCTTGGAGGCTGAGGCAGGAGGATCATGAGTTGGAGATCAGCCCAGGCAATGTAAGACCCGAAAAAATACGAGGGCGCCCTAGCACCCCACACCTTGGAAGGCAACACCCAGATCACTTGCGAGAAATGGTCTTGATGCAACAGCAAGAGGATTTTTATTCCAGAGGCTCTGGGGTTCACAGCCGTACACCTCGCAGGGGTAGAGGACTATGAGCCACAAGTGCAGAATCGGGGGACAGCTTTTATAGGTTTACAACAAAACCTGATTAACGCAAACCAATCATTCCTTAGCATCCAGAGCCCGCGCAGTGCGAGCCAATTGATTTGTACCAGTCCATAGCTTCTAAGCCAATCAGTTTAAATTATCCAAGCCTGTGCTCCAAGGACCAATCAGTTTCCTATAGAAGCCAGATAGCAACTAGTTAGCTCATTTCCTGTTACAGGGCCAGGGTCACATACAGGGTCACATACGAATTTCCTGCCACGGGGCCAGGACCGCGTACTCAAGGCCCTCTAACCCGCAGCAGGCACCCGGGGACCTGAGCACCCACCAGGCACGAGCCCCGCAGCCTGTGTGGTGACCTCACCAGCCCAGCCCAGCTCACCCGTGCCCCAGCTGCTCCGCCGAGGAGAGACTGGAAAGGACGCCAGGGGACCCTCCCCGGCTTGCAGCTCACAGCTGGACACTGCAGGCAGGTGGGACACATGCACTCCTGGGCGGGCCCAAGGAACGTGACCTTTTACCCAGTTTCCAACAAAGAGCGGGCTAAACTTCTGACCCTTTGGGGTCATTTAAGAGTTAGGCACGGGGGATCCCTAGGCCGTAATTCTTATCCTTTCAGCAACACAGCTAGGCCAAGTTTCAAAACTGAAGAGGCGGCAGGTAGATAGTGAAGGTGGGTTAGGCGGTGGTGGGCCTCTCAAGAAAGGACTAGCCTGAACAAGAACTCCAAGAGGAACTCTGACTTAGTTTTTTACGATGACATTGTGTCCATAAAAGCATGCTGAGCCATTTTTTCCCATGAGTATTTATTGAGCAAAGAGAAGAAACGAACTCCAGCCTTCAGCGGGAGGTACTGTCAGTCCCCTTTATAGAGTGGTCCCAGAACCAAGTGCCTGGTCTGCAAAGCCTCACATGACTACCCTGCTGTCTGCTGGACTCTGGGGAAGCCTACCTTATAGACAAACGTGCACACAAAGTCGATGAAGCCCACTTGAAGCTTAGGGAGCTCATCTGCCTTGTTTCTGTCCATCATAGGCTGTGGCAGGAGAGAAAGAGTTAATGGCATGGGGCCATGATAGGGATTCCCTGACGCCCCCCCCCCAAAAAAAAAAACAAAAACAAAAACAAAAAAGGTTCTTGCAAAACAGGAAAAGAAGAACTAGGAGTGGTTAGGACCAGGCTGTAATCACTTGTTCAAGGCCATCCTCAATCTGTAGTGAGCCTAAGGGCCAGCCTGCAGCCTGTGAGACTCTGTTTCAGAAATAAAATTAAACAAATAAAATCCTAAACTCACCAAGCTTCCAGATTTGACTAGCAATTTGGAGGCAATAGGGAAGGCAGAGGGGGACGTGTGTGTCAATGAGCATGCAGAATGTAAGTGACCAGGTCCCCACTCACTGTCTTTAACAATTACATGGGGATTTGGGGGGGCGGGGAGGGGAGAGGAGGAGAGAAAAAGAGGGGAGAGAAAGGAAGGAGTCACGTGCTGCAGTTTCCTAGAGGCATCAGCAGTGGAGCGCACTGGGTTTGGGTTCTGATTTGGACAAGTAAACCGGATTCTTTTTCTCCCAGAGAACACAAGCAGGGACCGGAAGTGAGGTGCTGTTAAAGTATCGCATCGCGGCGGCCGAGGTCACTGCGATGTGGCTCTGGCTCTAGCTATGTTTTTACCTGTAATCAAATCTTCTCTCTCAGAGATACCCGCTAAGTGTTTTGGAGGAATGGCCATGCGTGGGATTCACATAAAATACCCTAGCCAACCGGAGGTGGGGGCGGGGAGCTGAGCAGACTAGGTAAACCGAGCACAGCAGGCTTTGCTAATTGCTGACTCTGGCAGATGGGGCTGGGAGACCACTAACTAGTCAGCCAACCTTTTAAAATGTTAAAAGAACAAAACCAAAGCAAGATGGTGGCGCTGAGACCAAAGTAGATTATGACTGCTCCGCCCAAGATGTTTCCGAGACGAAAATTAGTATGTGGCCTAGAGACCATTCTTATGATATTTTGGCAAGGAATGTGGCTGTCCCCACCCAGCCCCCACACCCTGCCTTAAAATCTGCCTAAGGCAAGAGAAGAGAGGAGACGGGGAAGATAGAGATCCTGGAGGCTCTCCCTGTTCTTTTCACATGCCACCTGTTCCACCTGCCCTGCCTGTCCCTCTCCCTGGACTCCCGCTGAAGGCTAAGGTGACCCAGGAACCCTCAGCACTCCCGCAGTTCAGTCTGTTTCCCTTCAGTGGTTTGTCCCTTCTTTATTCCTTCTCCAGGGGCCGGCTTCCTAGCTTCACCCTCAGGCCTTTGGGGACAGTTCCTAACTGTCCGAAGCCAGCCCAGCCAAGTCAGCGCTCAAGGTGAGATAAGTTCCCAGATACACAAGCCTCCTCTAGCTGTCCGGTTAGAAGGGAGCCAGGGTAAGCGGCCCCCATTCCGCTGTATCTGAAAGAGCATCAGTTTGGTACTCACTGGTCAAGCTCTGCTTAGCCAAGGACCCACATCCCGACAGCAAGGCTCTCAAACTGCAGAGGGGTAAGTAAATAATTATAGGCCACTTATCTCTGGACCCCATTTCTGTTCTCAAAGAATGAGGTTGAAGGCCGTCTAGAAACCATGTACCATCTCAGAGAACCACAGTGCTAGTAAAAGATCATCCCCAAGCAAAGTCACACAGCCCTGTGTCATTGGTCACACCTCGGGGGCAGAAAGAAGTGGTACTCTCTTGACATCCAGCTGAGACCCCCGGTCCTTTGACTACTCACAATGGGATTCTGTTGTAGCACTGTGCGCTCCAGGTCACCTTGCTCCCAGAATTCAGCAGCCACCAGCAGAGCCACCTGCAACAGATGGGCATACATACATACATACATACATACATACATACAGGCACACAGCCCAACCCCCCTACCCCTACGCCCACTTCAAGCTCAGCAATGGAAAACCTGGTACTCTCACTCTTCACAGGAGAGACGGAGGGCTAAGAGGGTCCAGCCTCATTAGTTGTGGTCAGCAGTACTGAGCCCCCCTCAGCCAGGGCAGGAAGAGTCCATACCTTGCTCTGCACCTCCCAGGGCTTGGTGATGGCTGAGAGATCACAAGCGGTCATCATCATGGCCCTGGGCAAACAGAGTACTCTCAGTCCAAAGCCATTTAAAGCTACAAAAACCCAGTTAAGTCAATTCCCCTCACTTTTCTCTGACCGCTTCCGGGTAGGTAACTCCACCGTTTTGTAAGGCAAGGGCTCACTCTTCCTATTGTATCTGGAGTTTCAAGTCAGAGGTTGAGTCCTGCCTCTATGTGTAATCAGAGGTTTGCCATTGGTCTCAGCTCTCTAAGCCGTGCACTTTCCTGTTTGTATGATAGTCGTGTCTTCCTCATAGATTAGACACAAGGCAAAGTGAGACCCCCGAACATGAAAGTCAACCCGTAGCACCAAGTCATGGTGTGTATGCAGTGAACACGATGGGTATCTATTCCTGCTGACATCAAAGCTGGGCCTTCACTCTATATTATACAAACTGTCTTCTCAGGCTGTTCCTTGCCTGAGTGACTCCATTTTACTGAAGAGACAGGAATCTTTGCTTGGCTGGACACAGAAACATCACTTCCTGCTTAGTACCACACACATGGTACAGACTGATGGTTTATTCTCCAAAGTAAAAAAGGTGTCAGGGTAAAGACTTGACTCAGCCAATAGAATGCTTGCCTTGTAAGCATAAGGACCCAAGCGTTGTCCCCCAGGACCAAGCCAGGCGTGGTGAGATGCCCCTATTACCCGGCCCTGGAGGGAAAGGAATGGGGAGCGCACAGACTCACTGGCCAGCCAGATAGCCAAGGGGAGCTTCAGGTTCAGTGAATGGTCTCGCAGTGACGGGGAAGCAGGCCATGAATTCCTACACAGTGGGTACAGCAGAGAGTAGCAGGACCAGGACAGGGAAGAACTGGAGCCGCAGAGGGAGCAGACTGAGAAAAAAACATTCCAGTCAGCTGTCCTGGGCTTGTGCCGGCTAATCTTAAGTCTATTAAATTAGAGTTATCTAATTAGAGTTATCAAATTAGAGTTATCTGAAGGGAGGGAACCTCAACTGAGAAAAATGACTCCATGAGATCCAGCTGTGGGGCATTTTCTTAGTGATTGATGGGGGAGGGCCCAGCCCATGGTGGGTGGGGCCGTCCCTGGGCTGGTGATCCTAGGTTCTATAAGAAAGCCTACTGAGCAAGCCAGGGGAAGCAAGCCATTAAGCGGCACCCCTCCATGGCCTCTGCATCAGCTCTGGCCTCCAGGTTCTAGCCCTAATTGAGTTCTTGTCCTGACATCCTTCGATGATGAACAGCTATGTGGAAATGTAAGCCAAATAAACCCTTTCTCCCCAACTTTTGGTCATGGTGTTTTGTCAAAGCAATAGACTCAAGCTGAGGTTAAGGCCTATGTTGGGGCTGCACATGGTATGGGATCAGTAAGGGAGGGGACGTGTCAGAGCCGTGTTGTAGGAAGAACTAAAAAAATAAAAAAAGAAAGAAAGAAAAAAGAGGCAAAGGCTTGCCTGTATCCATGCCTATGCAGATGACACATAAGAAATGAGGTCGACCTGACTCTGATGCAAGGGGAAGGGTTGAAGGCAACAGTGGGAAAGGCAGAACTTTGAACCAAATCCTGCTTAGACCTTTTTAGAAGATAATTTTCTTTATCTTTATGTTTTCATTGGTGATTATGAGTTTATACATGTCCACGTGTTCACATGTATGTCTGTCAGCAGGTGCATCTGTGTGTGCGTGTGGAGGACAGAGTCCAAGGTCAGATGTCTTCTCCAGTTGCTTCACCACTTTATGTTTTGAGATAGAGTGTCCCACTGAAGCTGGAGCTTAATTCAGCTATGCTGGCTGGCCAGAAAGCCCCAGGGTTCTTCCTATCTCCACCTCCCCAAATCTGGGGGTACAGGAGTGTACCTCCAGAGCCTGTTTATTAACACAAGTGCTAGGAAGCAAGCACTTGACTGTTGACTGAGCTATCTCCCAAGCCTCGGAGATGACTTTCATAACTAGTTACCTGTATATTGGAACACTTTATATCAGCTGGTCCGGGAGGCCACATGGGTCACTCACAAAACATTAACAAGTTTCAATAAAGTCTTTAATTATGTAACGTGACATGTGATTTTCAGTGGACAAGTTTTAAGGGGATAAGCTTTCAGAAATGCTGAATCATAGAAATGTCTTAAGGCTTAATTGTACCTTGTGTGCGCTGTGGTTAATGTTAGGTGTGTGCACATGTAAACCGACCAGGCAAATAAAAAGTCAGCTATGCATACAAAAGTCATCACCTCCCTGGCACTTGTCATTGTCCCCATGTTAAAACCACGGGTGTGGCTTCAGAAGAATACAGGATATTTGATTTACTTGGCTAAAAGATCACGTGGAAAGATTCCTGAAGGTTGGGGAAACACACCCATGTGTGTTATAGGCAGACCAGAGTTGGTGTGTGTGTGTGTGTGTGTGTGTGTGTGTGTGTGTGTGTGTGTGAGTGAGTTGGAAGAAGGCCATGTAGCCCCAGAATAACTAATCTAAACCTCACACCCTAAAGGCAAGACATGGCTGTCCCCCGCCACCACCCCTGATGTGTCCTAGGGTCCCAGGTGCTCTGTGAGGTGTGGGGGCTTCTGGGAGGCCCAGATGAAGCTCATGGTCATTCCAGGAACACAGAGAAGAGCACTCACATGGTGATATGCTAAGGAGGACAGTAAAGTACAAGGCACAGAAGAAAACTCCAAGGGGAGAGGGGTGCCTGTAAGTGAGAGGAGCTAGTCCTGCTTGGGCTGAGAGAACTGTAGGCAAGCGGCGGTCATGATGCCCTTCTGCTGTGGACCAAACCCAAACCCATACACTGAAGCCTTAGCCTCAATGTAATGGTATTAGGAAGCAAAGCCTTTTAACAATCAATGTCAGATTGGTCTATGATGTCATCCTTAACTTGCTAAAGAAGGCAGAAGGAACACCTGGCACCTAAGTCCTGGTAGCAGGAAACCTGATGGCATTCAGAAGGCTGGGGCATGGGAGGGAGATCCTTGGGACACCCTTGGGAGCCTTGTTAAGAGAAGCCCAAACAGGCTGGGCAAGGCGGCGCACGCCTTTAATCCCAGGACTCAGCAGGCAGAGGCAGGTGGATCTCTGAGTTTGAGGTTATCATGGTCTACAGAGGGAGTTCCAGGACAGCCAGGGCTACACAAAGGAACGCTAGAGAGAGAGAGAGAGAGAGAGAGAGAGAGAGAGAGAGAGAGAGAGAGAGAGAGAAAGTAAATGTGTGGGTACAGACCTCATAGTACATAGGAAGTACAGGATGGCATCCCCCCCCCCCAAAGCACAGGAAGATTTGAACAGAAGAGGGACAAGATCAGATTTACACACCACAGAGGTGTGTAATTGTTGAGCTGTGTACCAGGTGAGCTCAGGAAGGAAACTATCGTGGGAATGAGCAGGAGGTGGAAGAAATCGTCAAGAAAATGCCCAGGGGATAACGGCAGTTGAAGAGTAAAGTCAGCCACTGGAAGATGGAGGTGCCGAGGTGGACCAGAGTGAAGGAGGACACATGTACAAGAAGACCCAGGAGGACCTTGAGGGCTCAGGAACCCATGCCTGAGTCTCTGCTTAGGTCAAAGTCACTGAGGGAGAAGGGATTGGAGTTTAAAGCTCTACGCAGGGCTTTGGAATCAGACCCAACAGAATCCCTTCCACCTTCCCTTGACTTGCAATGGCTAGAACAAGATACGGAAGATATGTATTTCAGCTCAGTATGTAAAATGAGACAGCCATGCCAGGTTAGAACCCATGAAATTCTGGTTTTGTGGGTCAAAAGGAATTCAGGCATTTCACGTGGTCGGACCTCCTGAGAGGTATTAGAGCAAGCACAAAGCACGGTTTTTAATAGCTTCCATTGTCCTCAGCTTCTCATCGAGTTATCAGATTACCATTTGGGAGGGCAGCTGCTTGAAGGGTTCAGCTTGCTCAAGGGCAGCTGAGTTGCTCTTACTGGTCCATCCACAAGGCCCTGCAGAACTTGGCTGTGAAGCCCAAAGGCCTTCTTCCTGCCCTCTGTCTGACTTTCATGTGAAAGCATTCTTGCCCTCCAGTTTCCAGAACTCTAGAAAGCTGGCTCAGACACTCCCTGGGAGGCCTTTCAGAGGCCTGAGAGTAAGTGGATAAGCAGGAGCAGGCCACAGTCCTGGGTAAGTCGCCAGGTAAGTCGCTTTTCTGTGGACTCTCTGGCTCTCGCTTTTCTCCTTTGTAAACACTAGACCAAGGGGTTGATCGACTTTGTGCAAAGGTCCCAGTGATGGCCATTTTAGGTTTTGCAGAAGACGTGGTCTCTATTGTAACTCTCTGTTCGGCTCCATCTGTGATGCAAGAACAGTCATACATAATAATAAAGCAGGATGTGCTGGCTGCTCTCAGGTCAACTTGACATGTGCTGGGGTTATCTGAGAGGAGGGGACCACAATTGAGAACACGCTCCATGAGATCCAGCTGTAAGGCATTTTCTTAATTAGTGATTGATGGGGAAGGGCTCAACCTGTTATGGGTGGTGTCATCCCTGGGCTGGTGGTACTCGGTTCTAGAAGAACGCAGACTGAGCAAGCCATGCAGAGCAAGCAGGTCAGCGGCACTCCCCTGCATCAGTTCCTGCCTCCAGGTTCCTTCCGTTTTACTTCCTGCTCTGACTTCCTTCTAATGCTAAAGATTCACATATTTTTGGAAGTTTATGAAAATACCTTAATTGTAATTGCTTTTGACAGAGGAAAACCAGATGTGGTGGTTCATGCCTATAATCCCAACACTCAGGAGACCAAAGCAGGAGGATTACTGTGACTTGCAGGCTGGCAAAGGTGATGAAGCAGCCTCAATAAATCAATCGATAAAGTCAGAAGAAAAAGGAAATGATAATAAATTTTCCAAGTTTATCTTTCTACCAATAAAGTCATAAGATATCATTTGTGTTTATTTGCTAACTAATTTATCGATTGATTTTTATGGAAGAAGGCGCCATAAAGGTAAAAAAAAAAAAAAAAAAAAAAAACGTAGCCTATAAAGTCAGAATGTAGCTTTCCATAAAAGGATCAAATTTTATTTATGGACATAGAAGCTTTAGTTTCTTTTGGAGTGAAATGATATGTATACACACACACACACACACACACATATATACACACACACATACACACACACATACACACACACACACACACACACACACACACACGCATATATGATGAGTTCCAGGCTATCCAGGGGTATGTAGTGAGACCATCTCAAACAAAACAAAGCAAAACAAAAAAGCTTGTAAATCCTATGAAATCAGGCAGCAGGCCCTACATCCCAGACTTGAGGATACTGAGGGCTTCCAACTCCTTGTTTGGCCACAATCAAGAAACGCGAGAACTGAGATTAAGAGGAGACAGAAAGGGCTTGACATGGAGTGGGAAGTCACACCCTTGCAATAGTTGGTAGAATATCCTGGCCTTAACAGTAGGGCAACACAAGAGCCAGGCAGGGGTCTGACACAGTGATATGGCTCAGGACACAGCAAGGAGTTCAGTGTGGATTTCAGACCACAGGAAGTTCACAACAGGAGCACCTTTAAGACAAAGCATGGGAACTCAGTGCTGACCGTTTCCTTTTGTTGAACCTAAACTCTGCAGACCAAGAGATCTTGGAAAGAAGGGTATACAGAGCCATTACAGAGGCTAGCCAGAAAAAGAAAGGGCCAGGTCCTGGGGAAAGTCTTGCAGCTGCCAGGTGGGGGTTAGAAGATGCCCCCAGTACCCTAGGTTCCCTACACTTTGGGGAAAGAAGGTGCACTAACCTACCCTGGCTGCAGAGGAGAGGGGTGGGGAGATCTGGGGTAAGTGGATGTTGTGTAGGAGATGTGCTTGCTTCTCAGTGACTGAGGTCCTAAGTGGAATGTGACAGCACATGGGTGGTCTTGTCTCATGGTTTAGACACAAGGTTTCACCATACTTTTATGAAGGTAAAGTCTGGCCTTCCTATTGGTTGGTTGGTTGTTGGTTTGGCCTAAACTGTTCACCAAATAGTATCTTGTCATCTCTCTTCTCCATGTCACACCCCTCCCTGCCTCCTAACTAACTTTTAGACATCCAAGAATTTTCCCTCCTCACAGATCAACTCTGAGCTAGCACTTAGCACCCGGAGTTAGCGCTGACTCAATGGATTTAAGTGTTCCATCTCAAAGACTGCCCTCTCTTCAGAAGCTGAGCCTGGATGTTATGCCCTACATTAGCCCCTCTTTCGTCTGATCTGGCTCTAACCAGTTGTGGGGACATCCATAACATCCCTTTGGGTTCAATAATTTGCAGAGTCAGCTCACAAAACTCAGGGACCACTTTGCTTACATTTGTGTTATAGCAACACCTATCTATCATGTGTTAAAACAAATGAGGAGCAAACACAGATAAAAGGCCTGGCAGTGGGGAGGTTCTCTTAGGACAAACAAGTCTCCCAGGACCTCCAAGTGGTCATAATCCAGAAGGTCTCCAAACTCCCATGTTTAAACCCTTTTATGAAGATTTTAACTTGTAGGCATGATGAATGAATGTAATTAACTTGGTCCAGGTGTTCCCCACCTCCCTAGAGGGTAGAAATGAGGCTCTAAGTCCCAATCTTAGAATGGGATCTCCCATTATGAGCAAGCCCCCATTCTGAAACTATCTAGGCTCTTGCCAAGAGTGACCTCAGTAGAACAAAAGATACCATTGCCACTCACAAAAACCCAAGGCTCTTAGGTGCTCCCTGTGAGGGACCAGAGACAAAAACCAAATCCATATGTCATTATTTTACAGGAAATTCCCCCATCCAAAGCTCCACCTATCCAAGCCATGCTCAACTCCAAGAGATTCTGGAAAGTAACACTATCATCATCCCCATTGAGCTCCAGAGGAAACTGAGGCACAGACTGGTGAAATAAGCTGTTTGCTAAGGCAACCCCACCAATAAGTAAGAGTCAAGACTCAAACCCATTCTGGCTGACACTAAGGCTCTAGTTGTGTAACTGCCCCAATCTACCCGGGTAAAAAGTGGTTCTGATGAGAGGTAGAGAAGTCAATGGACAGAACTCAGATTGCCTCACGGCAATGTTTCTTGCCCAGGGAGACTCCTGGCCCTCGGCAAGCCTGCCACCATCTGAAATCATTTTGATAGTCTCGGCTGGGGTGGAAAGTCTGCTACTGGTATCTGGTAGATAAAGCCCATAGGACACAAGACAGAACCACATCAAAAGCTAATTTCCCTCACATTAGTGGTGCTGAGGTTGTCGAGGCCAGCTTTCTGTGTCTTCCAACCATGTTTGCTGAAGGTCTCCTTAAATAGTTTTAGAAACTGTGAACCCTATGAACACTTGAAACTATTTCATCATAGGTTCAAATATCTGCAAGGATCTAGTTGGCAACACATCACAAATACTGAAAGCCAAAGGAAAGTATTACTTCACTCTCCAAAGGAATCTGGAGTGTAGTAATTCAATATCAACCATCATCATCTATGACAGAAAAAACAAACAAACAAGTTTTTCTCCTTAAACTTGTATTTCTACTTTTGACCTCTGAAGAACTGTTTCCTAACATGGTATAATCTGTGTATATAAACATGGATATGTTTTGTATCTGTGCACATATGCACACACTTCAGTCTTTCCTGGCTACCCTTTCATACTACAGTAACCAAATATCTTGATTAGTTTCAGTTATTTCTGATTTTTTCCCACTGACCATAAGCCTTCAAGTGTTAATTTTCTCCCTTTGGATTAAGTCTTACAATTAGTCCAAAGGACAAAATATATTATCTATTTTAATAAACAATTATTTGATACTCAAAGTAATTGATTTTGGAACTTCATCCCGGAGAGATAAGGCAGGATTTTTTTGTTTTTTTGTTTTGTTTTGCTTTGCTTTGTTTTTGGAGACAGGATTTCTCTGTATAGCCCTGGCTATCCTGGAACTCACTCTGTAGACTAGGCTGGCCTCAAACTCAGAAATCCCCCTGCCTCTGCCTCCCAAGTGCTGGGATTAAAGGCGTGCACTAACTTCATCCCGACTAAGGCAGGATTTTTAAAGTCAGATAATAGGTGACTGTTTATTACTGCTAGACTGATAAAAATCAGCATCTGTTTTATGTGGCACTTCTCATTTTTATAAATGCCCTGGAGGAAGGAGTTTCATTACAACAAGTCACCTGTTCTTTGAATTTTTCCTGAATTAACTGTTAAAAGTTATCCTGTGATCATTAACCGAGAGATCCATCTGCTGACAGTTCAAGTACATTCTCCTTCCATTTTGTTGTAAGCCAACAAGAGTCTTAACATCTTCCATTTCTGGGATGCATGCCATGCAGACAGAACAAAAGCTTCTCAGAGGACTATTAATTACACCTCTGGCACTTCTTCAAGAGCACTGTGTTAACCCAAGATACTGAAAATGGGCAGGTACATTAAAACATTATTAATTCTAATACATCTTTTCCAGCGTTGTGTTTTTATAAAGGGATTCTATCTTATAATGAGTTTCAGTGTTGCTTTCAACGAAACTTTGAAGCTTCAGATTGAACTCATTTACTTTATGGGAATATATGCTGCATGACATCACTAGGAACCACAGGTTTGTGCCATCAACTAAACCAGCCACATCAGAGGAGTCTGACCTGTAACTTTTCAATTCAATAAGCACATTAGAATGTATCCCAATGCCATCTCTTTAGTCCTTCACTGATATTTTTCCCTACTGATTTTTTTCATTTATTTTTAATTCTAAGAAATATAGAGATAGATGTGTAGGTATTTAGAATAGATGGATGGACAGTTGGATGGATGGATAGGCAGACAAATAGTGTTATGGCTTGGATCTTGAATACTCCTTAAAGGCCCATGTACCAAAGGCTTGGTCTCTAATACACATCTCTCTCACAAAGTATGGATATGGTGGATGGGAGGTGGAGGGGATAGTTGGGTGGAAGAAGTCGGGAGTTGGGTATGCCCTTCCTCTTTCTTTGCTTCTTGGTCACCATAAGGAGAGCAGGCCAGGCCTTCTATGGCATGTGATATGGTGATGATGTACTACACAGCTAAAAACCCAAAGCAAGGGCCAAGTGGCCTCAGACTGAAGCATCTAAAACTGTGATTTGCAACAGAAATTTCCTCCTCCAGGTGTCACAACAGAACACTGTTTTGCATAAATAGGTGACTAGATAGGTGGTAGACTGATAGATGCCAGACAGTCGGGCAGGCAGACAGATTAGCAGGGTACTAGGCAGTAGTGTAACTCAGAAGAGTCCTTACCTAATGTCATGAGGTTTGATCCCTTTAGCAATTTAAAAAAATATATAGCAGGATCTGTCACTTTCACTACTTCCTACGGATGCCCTTTGCTTTAATAACACGGTCCCTAAACAGTGACACATACTCTGAAGAAAGTTATGGCTGCTTATTGGGACATACCTTGATTTTGCCTATGTGCTAAACAACCAAGAACAAGCTCCTCCATTTCTAATGCTTTGTTTTGCTTTTAAAAACATTGCATATAGTGGTATATAATATGGAATCTATTTGGCCTATGTCCTCAGGTCTTTGCACATACCTCCTAAAGCCTTTACATTTTCTAGTGAGTGTCTGATTTGCAGTGAGCTCCTACTGATCATCCCTTATACTATGGCAGTGAGGTAGCTTAGGATGGGACCTCTAGACAACCTTGAATTGAAGCCGATTACCACGAGAACCAAGTGATTTCAGGATTCGATATGTTATCCGTGTTTATTGACTCCAGTGAAAACTGACTAGAGATTGAACTGCAGCAAAACTTTTAATCTAGGCATAATGCTACGTGCCTTTAATTTCAGCTCTCTGGAGGCAGAGGCAGGTAGATTCTACAATAACAATAGAACCAAACAACAACCAAAAAAGCCTTTTGAACCAGCTACAGGATGGGCTTCTAGGCCAGTGGCCACCTGTATGCCAAAAGGGGCTGCCCCCAGGCTGCTCCTACGCCACGGCCATCTGGTCCTCCCGTCCATACTGACAAATGTAAGTGAGGTATTTCCCAGAGTTCCATGAGCCACTATGGAAAATGATAGAAATTAAGGGGGAAGTCACAAGGATGCCTGACTCATCTGTCGGTGAGAAATGTGAGAAGCCTAGACATGTGAGACAAGGCAGACGCGAGGCAGGAGAATGCTTCAGGGAGCACTGGTTTAGTACGCCCTGCTTACACCGAAAGGAAGGCAGGCAGGCTGGGCTGGGGGAGGCTCTGCCGTGGAGGACTTACTGCAGCATGTGCCAAGACCCTGCTTTTCATCTCCAGCAGAGAGGGGGCGGAGGGAGAGAGAAGCACATCTCATAGGAATGAGCCCTTAACTTGTTGGATTTGACCCTAACTCCAGGCACATAATAGTTCAGCAGTAAATCGATTGTAGGATGCCCCGCAAGGAACCACAGAGAAAAAAAAAACACCCTGCATACCCCAAGTCAAGAGTATGCCTTTAGAGACTATAGAGGAAAGTGTGTTTTTATCAGAATATATAAACAGAGAAGGCCTGCAGCACTTCCTTGGGTTTGTAACACGTCAATCAAAAGGGGCTTTGAAGACAAACATGTTTCTTGCATATTTCTAACATTCAGATAGTCACTCTGCTCTGTGGCCTAGAGACTCTTGCCCCTGAGCCAAAATCCTGTAGGCAGATCAAGAAAGAGAATGTTTCTTTCCTTTGTAAACTGAGAGAAGGGTGGGAATGCCTGGCCTACTGAGCCTTTGCTTTTTTCAGGAAGATTAGTATTATGAAAGAGAACACTGATTACCACACCCAGACATGTCTCGGAAGGCCCTGGGTTCCTTGGAGGATCTGAGAGCTCAGCCTAGAAACAGCTTGTTAGGCCACCTGGCTTTTTACAATAGCCAAAGTTCGGTCCATGTTGTTTGTTTGTTTGGTTAAACATATCTTCCATATGACATTCCTTTGCAAATTCTAGTTGCTATTGCATTGTGTGAAAAAAAGCCATGAGTGTTTAGCCTGGGTTCTAGTTGGTGGGAATGTAAGCTGTTTTCAGCCTTCCCTGTAACTAGAGATCATGTGGCAAGGACTTTGACGCACCCTTCGGTGCACATGTGGGAGAATGTATGGTGATAAAATCTTAGCGGTGGGGCTGCTGGGTCAGAGCAGGGGCAGCGGCCATTCCTACAGTGTTACAGACAGCATGTGGAAGGTCCCTCACAGGCTCCCATGCAGACGTAGTGGTCCTATTTGGGGAGGTTCTAGGAGCATTAGGAGATGGTGCGTAGCTGGAGGAAGGCCACTGTACAAGTCCTTGGAAGCTGTGCCTTGCTCAGAGTCCCTCTCCTTCCTCGCCACTGCTTCCTGTCTTCTGTGATGTCAAGAAGCCTCTCTACCACGACTTGCCACCACCACAGTGCTCTGCTCAGGTGCCTGGGGCTGAGCGAGAGACAATGTGCAAAATACTCCCTTCCCTCTATGGCGCTTTGGAGGCAAGCTCTTGCTATCTAGCCCAGGCTTGCTTCAAATTCATTAAGTAGATAGACCATAATCGCCTTGAACTTGCTACAATACCATCTGTGCTTCCAAAGTCCTGGATTGTTGTTGTTGTTGTTGTTGTTGTTGTTTTAGATTTATTTTATGTGTGTGAGTACATTGTAACTGTCTTCGGACACACCAGAAAAAGGCATTGGATCCCATTCAAGATGGTTGCGAGCCATCATGCAGTTGCTGGGAATTGAACTCAGGACCTCTGGAAGAGTGCTCTTAACTGCTGAGCCATCTCTCCAGCCCCCAAGTCCTGGATTAAAGCCATATGCTCCTTGCCTGTAAGTTTTTCTTTCTGCTGGCCATGTGATCAAAGCCACACAAGAGAAGATAGAACAGAAAACTGGAACCAGGAGTGGGGGCGTTGTTGTATCTACCTGAAAAACGTCATTCTTAAGCCTTTGGAACTGGTTTAGGAGAGGCAGTTAAGTTTGGAGAAGCAGGTGAGTAAGCCTTGGATTTGGTCAGCAAAGCCCAGTGGGCGACTCTGAATACCACAGAGGACGACAACGCTGATAATGGCATGGGCAATCCAGATGGCTCACAGCTTTCAAGGTAGAAGTGAGGGCTCTATTAGGTATTGGATTGTAAGTCACTTGCATTCTGTCTGAAAAATACTTTGTCCATACTTTCTGTTCTGAGACTGAGGCTGGATTAAAAGTAACGGTCTAATCAATTTGGTAGGGGAAATGTCTGGAGAACAGACATACTATTCAGCTCTATGGCGCAGATAACAGTTTTATCTAAGCTGATAGTAAGAACTGAGAGCCCAAAGAAGCAGAAAGATTTGAAAGCGTGCAGTCTGGCCAGAAAAAGAATGAACAGACACCCATGAACATGGAGGATGTGGTTGTTGAAGAGAGCAGTGATATCCCAAAGCCACCAGGAAAACAAAAGCAAGCAGAAGCCACACACTTCCCTGAGACAACAGGAGAGTCACCTTGAGTTACCTCAAGACTGTTCCGCCTACCCTGCCGTACCCAGTCTTCTCACAACTGGAAAGCGCTTTCAGAAGATAGCTGAAGTGTTTGGAGTCACAGCTTCACAGATCGTAATGCCCCACTGTCCTGTCAAGATTACACCTATGCTCTCCCAGCAACATGAAGGAGATGCCCACCAGCTCCCTTCCCCTCTGGCCAACACAATGATCCTCTTTGCCAAGAGGAGGGGCAAACCCCCCCATCTCCCCCTACCCCCACCCCCACCCCTGCCTTGCATTGGACTTCTGTTCAGTACTCCTCTCTGAGAACAGCCTGAGCACCACCATCTTTGTTTATATTCCACTGTGGTTCCTTTTTCTGGCAATGGGCCGTGTGTGCCTTTTGTCCTTTTTCTGGTGACTTAGCCTTTTCCTTGGATTGTATTGGCATTTACTGGGGAAATCGCCTGCTTTTCTGTTAAAAGCATTATGAATACTTTCCCTGTCACTCACTTGGATTTTGTTTTTGGCTGTGTGTGTGTGTGTGTGTGTGTGTGTGTGTGTGTGTGTGTGTGGTGTGTGTGGTGTGTGTAGATTCTTAATTTTCCAATAATCAAATTCATCCGGTCTTTTTTTTTTTTTTTTATGAATGTCGTGTCACACTTAGAGAAAATTATTCTGAAATTATTTCTTTTAATTTTCCCATTACCTTCCCCCTATTATTTAAAACTTCTTGACTCATGTGGAATTTACTTTGATGTATATCAAAGATGGTGCTGTCCATCAGAACGACAGAGGAGTATAACTTTGCAGCCACCCTGATTTCCCAAGGTCACGTACTAAGGTATGTCTTTCTCTCCTGATATGAAATTCTCTTTTAGAACATGCAGTCCTTCAAAGTAGAACTGCCCAGTTATTATCAGTACTCATGTTCAGGAACGAACCGCCTGTCTATTATCCTTCTGTTTCAGAGTTTTCAGGCTCTTCTGTTCAAGGAGGCTGGTAGGGACACGTCATGCCAGAGCACTAGTGGGCAGGTTAGATAACACCTCTCTGGACTCAAGTCCCACCCTCTACCTCACTGAAGCAAGGTGTCTCCTGGCTGCATACTCCAGGCTAGCTAGTCCATGAACTGGTGAATGGTTTCCTTGTCTCTGTCACCTGTCCACATCGGAGTGCTAGGATCACAGATTCTAAAAAGTATGTGTGCGCATCTGTGTGTTCATGTGGACCCAAGGACGTGTGTGTGTGTGTGTGTGTGTGTGTGTGCACACGCGCGCGCGTGCGCGCGCGCGCGCGCGCATCTCTGTGTATCCAGAAGGCAGAGAACAACCTTGGATGTTGCTTTCAGGAGCAATCTATGTTGCTTTTTGAGATTGGGTCTCTCATTGGCCTTAACTTCAACAAGGCTAGGCTGAATGGCCAGTGAGCCCCAGAGATCCACCTAGTTCCACTTCCCCAGCTGGAAGCAGTGCTGGGCGCTCCACTATGTCTGGCTTTTTTATGTGGTTCCTGCAACCAGACTCAGGCCCTGACGCTTGCATTCTCTCGTCAGCGCATATTTTGTTCAAAGCTTGAACACTGTATCACTTTGCTACTCAAATCCTAGATTTTATCACCGAAATTCTTCGAATATTACGCTCTTCATATGCAGTTATATAAAAGAATAACAATATATTGGCTTTGGGTTTTCAGTGCTAAAATAAAAGTTAAGTATACAGCACAGCTTGTGCCATTCCGTTTGGATACAGCCTCATGCTTTCAAATGTGGGACACCTCTAAGCGCCAAGTGTCTGGGGATTCTGTTGAGAGTAGCAAGATCTGTGGGTGTAGCCTCTGCCTGCTAACCCCCAGGCAGGTGAGTGTTAACCCTTTCTTGACTCACATCACAATTTCCTTCCGCGTCTGCTCCAGCATCATGTACTGGGTCCACTCCTGGGTACTCTCATACGTCTTTGACTGATCCACAATCTTCTGGAACATTGTCCTTTTCCTGAAAGACACAGCGTTTGGTAAAGAGGTCAAGTACAAAGGGGCAGCAGCAGCTCAGTGGTGGCACACGCCTTTAATCCCGGCATTCAGAGGCAGAGGCAGGCAGATCTCTGAGTTCAAGGCCAACCTGGTCTATAGAGTGAGTTCCAGTACAGCCAGGGTTACACAAAGAAACTCTGTCTTGACTGCCCCACTCTCCCAAAAATGAGGCAACAGGTGGGCTGCTAACCTGGGCTGTTTCAGTTGGGGAAGTTGTTGAATTCACATAGTCAACAAAACAACCTGGAAAAAAAACCTCCAGTCATGAAATAAAGACTAGATTCTAGATTAGATGTCACTGATCTATGTGTTTAGGAAATCAGTTTCCTCTAGGATGGGGTATAAGAGTATCTACCTTACAAGGATGATGTGTTGGACCTGAAGCAAAACAAAGATTAGTAGGAACTACAGCATTTGCTACTATAGCCATTGCTACTATTAAAGATTTATTTATTTCATGTATGTGAGTACTCCATTGCTGTCTTCAGACACACCAGAAGAGGGCGTTGGATCCCATTCCAGATGGTTGTGAGCCACCATGTGGTTGCTGGGAACTGAACTCAGGACCTCTGGAAGAGCAGTCAGTGCTCTTAACCGCTAAGCCATCTCTCCACACCCCCTACTGCTACTATTAAAGTGAGGAGAAATACCCACTTGAAGTATAAGGCAAGGTCTGTGGCAATGATTGCGATGTCCATCATGTGGATGGCATGCTCATGCTGCCGGCGGTTCAGGTTCTGAAAGATATTCAGGCCCTGAAGGAAAGAATTAGACAAAGTTTGAGAAATGGGGCTGGTAGCAAGGTCACTCTTCTTCCAATGGCCACCTGAAGTGATGGCAGACAATGGCAGCCTCAGCCCGTGACAAGAAGGCTGCCTGCCAGATGGGTGTCATCCTACCTCATCTCTCAGCAGTGTCTTGCCAAACTCCAAATGATGCCTTTCCAAGATGGAGGACCCATGGAGCTTGGCCAGGGGGTTCTGTGATCTAGATGAGACAGACAGGCAGATGGATGGACGGACAGACAGACAGACAGAGAGAATAAATGTAAATATCAACATTGAATGGGCAAGATGGATACTAAAGACATTTTAATCCAGTCTTCCATCTCCTAATTCTGTAGGCAGATACCAAAGGAGAAGGAGCAGGAAGGATCTTGTACAAAATTAAAACAGAGCAGAAAATGAGGAACAGATGTCAAATATCCTAACTTTGTCTTTGCCTTTCTTCACAAATGACTAAGAGCCCCTGTCTTAGTTAGGGTTTCACTGCTGTGAACAGACACCATGACCAATGCATGTTTTATAAAAGACAACATTTAATTGGGCTGTCTTACAGGCTCAGAGGTTCAGTCCATTGTTATCAAGGCAGAAACATGGCAGCATCCAGGCAGATATGGTGCAGGAGGAGCTGAGAGTTCTATATCTTCATCTGAAGGCTGCTAGTGGAAAACTGACTTCCAGGCAACTAGGGTGAGGGTCTTAAGGCCACACCCACAATGACACACCTACTCCAACAAGGCTACACCTCTTAATAGGTTTCTCCCTGAACCAATCATATACAAACCATCACACCCCTAATAGGTCATGGACCTTTTAGACACAACATATACAATGCCACACACTGTTTTTAGAGAACTCTCTATCCCCTGGACACACACACGCGCAACACACACACACACACACACACACACACACACACACACACAGTGGACCATGTTTTGAATATAGCAGAGTTTTAGGGGAAGTCACTGAATTCCCATGAGAAAGAAATGTTTGGTTTTTTTTTTCTAATTCAGTTATGTGTTCAGTAAGTGTTGAGCACTTACAATGCTATGCTTAGCACTCAGAATCCTACAGTGAAAACATACCAAGATGCTTGAAGCAGCCTAGGATAGGGAGAAGGTGCAGGGACACATGAATTCTAGTGCTCAGGATGTCTTACAGGTCCCAGGCCTGAGTGGAATCTCGGTGTTCTCATGTAACATGAGTGAGCCACTTAAGTTTGTCATGTGTCACTTTGACACACGCAAGGGTCATCTGGGAAGAGGGACCCTCAACTGAGAAAAATGTCTCTTTCAGATTGGCCTGTAGGCAAGTCTGTGGGGTCCTTTTCTTGATTGTTGATTAATGTGGGAGGGTCTAGCCACTGGGGATAGCACCGCCTGTAGGCGGGTGGTCCTGGGTGGGATAAGAAAGGTAGCTGATTGGGAACCTCAGGAGCTAGCCCTTCTAGGGGCCTCAGCTTCAGTTCTTGCCTCCAGGTTCCAGCCTCGAAGTTTCTGCCCTGCCGTCCCTCAGTGATGGACTAGAACCTTTCCTCCTCCACGGTGCTTTTGGTCATGGTGTCTTTCATGGCCCCAGAAACCTAAGACACCAAGGTAACACATGCGCTCTTCCTGGCCCAAAGCTGATCATAAGGTTTCAATGAAACTGCACTTCAAAGGCAGTGCCTCAGAGGTGAACTGGAGTATAAATTTGGTTAGGATGCAGGCTGCCTTTTTCTTTCATGGAGCTCATGACCTCACACCAGGAGCATTAAAATGCAAGGCAAATGAATGAACTTTTACACTTACTAATATGTTGGCTCAAATTAATTCCATACATAAGACAGGGATGATGAGAGTAAAATAACATCAAGTTTTAATGTCCTATTGCTATAATAGCAAACCATCACTTTAGGGGAAGTCACTGAATTCCCATGAGAAAGAAATGTTTGTTTGTTTTTCTAATTCAGTTACGTGTTCAGTAAGTGTTGAGCACTTACAATGCTATGCTTAGGACTCAGAATCCTACAGTGAAAACGTACCAAGATGCTTGAAGCAGCCTAGGATAGGGAGAAGGTGCAGGGAAGCATGAATTCTAGTGCTCAGGATGTCACTGACTTAGTGGTGCAAACGATAAAATGCACCTTCTTCTAGCTCTGGAGTTCAGATAGCTGATAAAAGTCCCAGAGTATCCTCCTTCTCAATGCCCTGGAGGAGAGTCTGGCTCTGTGTCCTTTCCCTCTTCTGGAGCCCTCTCACATCCCTTGCTAGAAGGCCCTTCTGACGTCTTCAAAGACAGCAGATCGAATCTTATCTTTTCCTAGCTTTCTGCCTCCTCCTCCTCCTCCTCCCCAGGACCCACACATGTAAGTCTGCTTGCTTAGTTCTTTACACAGTATCTCAAGTTTCCCAGGCCTGCCTAGAACTCATTTTAAAAGTTTTGCACTCTCTATCATTCTTTGTGTGTATGCATGCATGTGCACACCACACACATATACGCACTGCACATACACACATTACACTGCACACACATACACACTACACTACACATATACCACACACACACATACACCACACCACACACACATCATTGGGACCACAGGAGCCCTGCACATCATCCTGGTTCATATCCCAAGCTTCTGAACTCAAACACAACCAAAAAGTCCCCTTCTGAAGACCAGTCAACATTCGTGGGCTCCGGGATTTGGGAGGTGGACATCTTTGGGAAACCACCACTTCTTTTGCTATAGGACTGGACCTAGACCTTAAGAGCAAGAAAAATGGAGGCTTGGGACAGTGGGGACTTTCTCTGGTAAGTCAGTCCTGGGATAGTGAAGATCTGGGTAATGGATCTGGGGGTGGGGAGGATAGAGGAGTGGAGGGGGGAGGGAGATAGAGGAGTGGGGGCCCAGGAAGGCCTGACTCACTTCATCTGGTAGAGGTTGTTTGTGCCTCTGTGGTCGATGTCATGACAGAAGGCAGCAGTGACCATGGCCAAGGCCTCCAGGTCAGTGAAGTACCGCTTCAGCTTTCCTGTCTGGAAGAATATTAGAGGTCTAAGCCACCACCATTTACGGGATGGAAGCAAGGCAGAAAGACAGGTGATCAGGGCAAGACTGGGGCCCACACATGTAAGCCTGCTTGCTTGTTTTAGCTCTTTACACAGTATCTCAAGTTTCCCAGGCCTGCCTAGAACTCATTTTAAAAGTTTTGCACTCTCTATCGCTCTTTGTGTGTATGCATGCATGTGCACACCACACACATATACACACTGCACATACACACATTACACTGCACACACATACACACTACACTACACATATACCACACACACACATACACCACACCACACCGCACACACATCATACACACCACACAGATACAGGCACACATACACACACCATTCATATACCACACACACACACACACACACACACACACATACCACCTACACATACTGCACACACACTGTACACACATACACACTACTCATATACTGCACACACACACTATGCATATACCACACACACACACACACACACACACACCCCACATACACATACTGCACACACACTGTACACACATACACACTACTCATATACTACACACACACACACACACACACACACACACACTATGCATATAACACACACACACACACCACTGCACACATGCACACACACATACATACACACAGAGGATCAGGGGAGGAAACAGAGGATGGAAAAAAATGGAAAGGAAAGGAAAGGAAAGGAAAGAAAAGAAAAGGAAAGAAAAGGAAAGGAAAGGAAAGGAGGAAAAGCCAAATTTAAAATAGCAGGCATTGTCATTTTCTGGTGGCCTGCCAGAACTCCTGCTTCCAAACCCTAGTGCTTAGGCATTGCTAGACCTGAGGGGAAGGGATGTAGACAAGGAACCTGACCTCAGCAGGGAGCTGCAGAATGACCTATCTGGAGACACACTTTCGATGAGATATAATGCGCCCTGAAATTTCTGAGTCAAAAAAATATTGACACAAACATACCAAGGCCACCCAAAGACATTATAGCAATGTTTGTCCTAGTAAAAAGATTAAAAGACAGCCTTCACATCCAACAGTAAAGTGTTGGGAAAGAAATGTAATTACAGTCAGCCCTCTGTATTAATGGGCTCCACATCTGTGGATCTAACCAGTAGTGGAGCCATAAGATATTTTTAAATTGTCTTCTAGGGGAGTGAGGATGCAGTCCAGTAGAGTACTTGCCTAGCATATATGAAGCCTTGGGTCTCACCCCAGTATGGTATAGACCAAGGGTGGTGCCAGACGCTCTAATCCCAGCCCTTAGGACAGGGAGTCAGGAGAACCCGAAGCTTAAGGTCATCTTGACCTACATAGAGAGTCTGACCAGCTTGGGCCACATGACTCCTGTTTTTAAAAAAGTATGCTTGTACCAACATTTTCTTATTGTTATTCCCTAAGCAATGCAGCAAAATGCCTGTTTAGTGTTTCCACTACATTAGACATCTTAAGTAATCTAGATGTTAATTAAAGTATTCAGAAGGAGCCTAGCATGGTGGTGCATGTCTGTGATCCCAGTACTTGGGAGGCTGAACCAGGACAATCATGGCATCAAGGCTAAGCTGAGAGCCATACCAAGACATGATCTCAAACAAGAATATACAGGAGGTACAGGTCACATACAAATACTCTGCTGTTTTGTATAAGAAATTTGATGGCACACAAAGTTTTGATTTTAGCAAGTGTTCTAAACCATCTCCCTCTGTAGTGGTGAGTTTAGGCTATACCACCTTGACTGGCTCCTGGTGGATCTCACACAGGCATCTACTCAGGAGCTATTTGGATTAATGAATGGCACACACACATTAGTTTATTTTTGAAATGCCTTGGTTACTCAAGGACTTGGCAGTTCTAAGCCTCCTGTGGCTAGCATGCTTTTCCCTCCAGTACTCCCTCGTCAATACCTTCTAAATCTACTTTTAACTTTTAAGCTGCCCCGTTACCTTCAGTGAGGCCCACTGGTCTGTGCTGCCCAAGAAGCTTCTGGGCAGCCCTTCTGGGCTGCTTCCCTTTATTCCCGTATGACGGATGATCTTACCCCTGCAGCTGGAAATCTGATTCATCACCCCACCACCACCACCACCCAGCATGGCGAGTCTACATCTCCTCCTCTCTCCTGTGTCCCAGCCCATGCAACCCTAAGGGTCCTACCCTGTCTCCCTTTACCCAGCCGTTGGCCACTGATCGTTTGATCAATCGATCAAAAACCTATTGGGGGACAAGGACCTTCAGTGTTTGGACACGCAGATACCCAGTTAGAACCAAAGCATTAGAACCAATTTCTAACACCTACCCCCGCCCCCCCCCCATGATTGCAAAGGACAACTATTTTGTGCAGCGATAAAATTATGAATGGATGAACCTTGTAGACACTGTGCTAAGTGAAAAAAGCTAGGTATGGAAGAACAGACACTTTATGATTCCAACGGCAGCAGGATCTAGAGTAATCAAGCTTACACAGAGAGAAGATACAGCGGGGTTGCCCGGGAGCTAGGAGAAATGGGCGTCATTGTTTAGTGAGCACATTGCTACTGTTTGAGAAGGCAACACTCTAGAGAGGATCACAGCAAAGACAGGGCAACATCATGAGTGTACTTAATGCCACTGGACTGTACACCTAAAAAAATATGGTCAGTTTCGTGTTTCATATAGTAGAAACTGTGCTTTATGTGTGTATGAGTTTATATAATAAAATAATCTCGGGGGCTGCAGAGATGGCTCTGCAGCTAAAAACACTGGCTGCTCTTCCACAAGACCTGGGTTCAATTCTCAGCACCCACATGATCTGAAATGCCAGCTCCAGGGGAATCTGATGCCCTCTTCTGATCCTTTTGGGTACTGCACATATATGGTGCACTGCATCCACACAAAACTCTCATCCACAGAAAATAAAAAAAAAATCTTTTTTTTTTAAAATATGATTTTTATATATAATGGAAGAACATAAAAATGTGGGATACATATATTCAAATAAAATATTATATATTGTTTCATTGGTCATAAAAATAAATGGCATGTATGTTTTCTCTCTGTGGTGTATATGTGTGTGTTAAAAAAAAAAGAAAATTTAGTAAGATTTGTACACCTCTCTATTCTTGGAATTTTTGGTTGTTTGCTTGTGTTTTAAGAGTCTTGCTCGGTAGTACAGGCTAACCTGTCCTGGCCTCCTGAGTGCTGTGATTACAGGCTCACTCACCACACCCTGCTTATTCACAGACCTTCTATGCTTGTATTACTTCTGCAGTTCTTTCTTTCTTTCTTTCTTTCTTTCTTTCTTTCTTTCTTTCTTTCTTTTGAATCAGTGCTAGAAGTTGAACCTTCTAAGCAAGTACTCTATCACTCAGCCACAAACTGAACTCTGCAATTCTTAAAAGTCAGTAAGTAAAAATGGCCATTCTGGGGCTGCCCGTGGGCCAGTCTCCCCCACCCCACAGCACTCCGTACCACCAGCAAGGAGAACATGGTCTGCCCCACGTTGAAGCCATGCCGCCAGTTGTGGTAAGTGATCCTCCGGTAGCCTTTGCTTAGCGAATACATGAAGCGCACCAGGGCCTGTGAACACACGTGCCAGTGAGTGTACCAGCCCGAGTGGCTGAGTCCTCCCTCAGGAGACCCAAGGTCCTCCAGTCCCGTGACGGACCCAGATCATGGGAAGTAGACCCTATGCAGAAGCACCAGGAAAGCGCTGTACTGCTTGACACTACACAAAGGGAGGCGTTAGCCAAGGAGACCATGAGCTGCCCGCGTCCTCTGCAGGCTGAGCTTCAGCAGTGATTTCTAAACATGCCAGGGGTGCAGCTATCCTGAGAGAAAGGACTGTTTAATCCCATGGTTCTCCAGCAGAGGTGTATTTCAGAATCACTGCAGGTCCTACTGTCAGAGTCCTTAGAGCTAGTAACACACTGTGGTGTCTGCGTCTTTGAGGTGTGTGGTGTGTGAAGGGATTGCCAGTCTGACAGAGTCTTGGGTTGTACTGATGTAGTCTGGGGCAACCCTTTGAAAACCTTTAGACTTTAATCAAAGTCTAGGAGGTTTGGGGTGCCCGCCTCCTTCCTACACTGTCTCCCACTGAGTACCTTTGAAAGGAATCTGCAGTGGAGGATCCTGTTTCCAGGAACTTAAGTAATATCTCCCACCCACAGAAGAGCTTCTGGGCCCTAGTACAGGAGAGCAGTGCCTAGGCACAAACTCTAAATCCCAAATGCAGACAGAGCACATACTCTTCCCATATGTTCTACAGACCAAGCTATTCCTTTAAAACCAAAGAGGAAGGGAGGCCAGTGATCTGAGTGTGGTAGCTCCCATGTGGAGTCCCAGGACCCACAAAGCCACAAGTTCAAGGCCAGGCTGCACCACCGGATGAGCTCTGCGCTAGCCGGGGCTGCAGAGGGAGGATAGCGGCACAGTCCTAGGCCTCACCTCTTGCGGGATGTGGAACTTGTCCACCACCTTGAGCTCGTAGTACATCTGTATGCCACACTTCACCAGCTCCAGCTCCGTGAGGGGCAGGTCACTAAAGTGAAACTTGTTGATTTCATATTTCTCGGCATCTGGAAGTTCTCCTTGCTGCATTGGAGTGAAGTCCAGTGATGAAGGAAAGTGATGTGCTCCCGGGCCCCTCCCCCACCCCCCAGGGCTGCTGAGGAAAGCCAAGCGGGGTGAAGGGATGCTGGAGCCCTGTGAGAGGGGCAGGCTGCTCACCAGGATCTCAGCCAGCTCCTCCTCCTCGCATTCCCAGGGCTCTTTGCCATACACCTCTCTGGTTTTCTGCCTCGCCCCAAAACAGCAGAGAAAATGCAACAGGTTATTGCCTCAAGAACCCAAGGAGACCTCCACATCCTGCTTTCGCTTTGGTCCCTCCTCCAGTGGAAGCGTCCAATCGGAGGCCGCTGTTGAGCTCCGGAGCCATGGAGGCCAACATTGACATTCAGGCTGTCCCTGTCTAGCTGTGTGCTCCTGAATGCCTGCTGCTTCTATTAAAGGGGGATAATAAAACCTGTGACTACTGATCATTTGTGCGCGTGCGCGTACGTGTGCGTGTGCGTGTGTGTTGGAGATGGAACCCAGGCCTTGCCGGTAAGTAGGTAAGCACTTTAGCATTGAGCCACACCCTCAGGATTTTGTTTTTGGAGACAGATCCCACCGTGTAGTCCAGGCTGGCTCAGACTTGTTGCTGGCCTGCAACAATCCATCCTCCCACCCCTGCTTCGCGAGTGTTGGGATTACGGGCAGGCTCCACCATGACTGATCCTTCCCCAGCGTTGAGACTGTAGGTATGCTCCGCCATGCCTGGTTCTTGTTTTGAAACAGAATATGTGAGCTAGCCAGACATGGTAGAACACATCTGTAGTCCCAGCACTCAGAGGTTGTAGCAAGAGGATCTTAGACTTGAGGGCAATGTGAGCTATATAGAGAAATTCAGTTCAGCCTAAGCTATAGAGTAAAACAGTCTCTGAACAAACAGAAGTACAACTAAAATAAAGTACATAAATTATTGTCACAGTGTAGTACTAACAATATTGCTATTTATATTTTTATTGTCCCTAATGACCGAGAATAATGAATGTTTGATCATTTGATTTGATTTGCTTTCCTTTGCTGTGTGACCTGCAGTGCCTTCCCTCTCTGGGCCTATTTTTTCCCCTGTGCCAGATGAAGCAACCCAGTTAATTGTTTGTGATTTCTTGATTCAGAGTGGAATCTGTTAACTTCCAACTGGTTCATCGAGCTTTCCTATCCTTCTGGTCCACATACGCATTATTTGACTGGGATTGTGGCCTGAGTCAAAACCACAAGGCGTTTCATCTAAACTTGGTGTGTTCTCCTACGAATCGGCCATTAATGGATAAGAAATTAACAAACATTCTCTGGAATCTTCTAAGATTAAAAACTGGCCTTTTTTCTTGGGACATAGGTCAGTGGTGGAGAGCTTACCCAGCATGCCTTGGGTTACTGCATAACCTGGGCATAGTTGTGCACACCTGTAACCTCAGGTCGAGGCAAGAGGATCCGAAGTTTAAGGACATTTTCAATTACAGAACAAGTCGGAGGCCAGCCTGGGCTATGTGAGTCCTTATCTGAGGCTGGGCATGGTTGAACACACACAGAAGGTAGGAGGACTGGCTAGCCTGGACTACTTATACCTCCATAAACAAAAGAGAGAAGGAAACAAGAGACCTCTGAGAACATTGGCCTGGGATGTCTTAGCATGTGAGGTCTTGGCATCTAAGCTGGGCATCCTATCCCAAGCCATTTGACTAGCTTTGTTTGTTGGATCTTGGTTCATTTAACGCCAACCCCCCAGGAACAATAAACCACCGGTCCTCACAAATCTGGCTTTCCATTCACGATTGCACACTGATACATGAGCACCCAGCTTCTATCTGGACAGCTTTCCTGATGGTGCACCCATCACCTCCTGAAGCCTCCATTAAGAGAGATCACAGAGAAGTCACTCATTTTCCTAACAAATGTGAACTGAGAACTCTTCTCATAGTTGGTGATTTGAGGCTAAGTTCCCTCCCTCTTGGGGAGGGGCTTCCATTTCTTCATCTCTGCACAAGGTAAGAAGTGCTTCCCTGCACCCCTGACCAGGCTGATGCATACAAAGCCTCAAGCATATCCGTGGATGCTGTGCAAACTGTACTTTGTCTTGAGACAGGATTTTATGCAGCTCAGGCTAGCTTCAAACTCACTATGCTACCAAAGATGACTTAGAGCTCCCGACCCTCCATCTCAGATGCTGTGATTGCAGGTGTGCTCTCTCTGGCTTTGGTGTGCACAGTTACTCAGTATCAAACCCAGGGCTGCATGCATGCTAGGCAGGCACTCTGCCACTGAGCCGCATCTCCAGCCCTACATTGCAGTGTGGTGTAATTACGAGAAAACTTCCTACTCTCTCTGCACCACCGCTATGCTCACCACATGGATGGGTCCGACCGTGACCCTGTGGAAGAGAGACCCTGAGAAATGGCTCCTGATCCACAGGGTTGTCAGGGAAAGCCTCCTACCAGACTAAGAGCTGAGACTAGTTGCCCCTGCCTCTAGTGCCGAGTCAGTCTTGAGAGCAGGCAAAAGTGGGGTCTATGGAGCTGCCAGGCCTCCAAGACGGAGGTGACCCTGCAAGAGATATTGTTCCTCAGGCAGTCATTATGGGCTAGTCTGGTGCTCACCTAGAGTTCTGTTGCTCATCGATCCATTCGGCCCTGAGGCCTGCCAAATCTCTGTGCTACATGGGAGAGAACGGGGTAAACCCATCATCCCCGGCTCTGCCTCATAGGTTTTCTACACGGCCTTCGGCTGTCACATCTCCCTGGCATCCTCCACCACAGTGGAAACAAGCAAAGACCACTACGCACCAAGATCTTCTGGATTTCCTCATTATCACATTTCACGTGGTATTTTACGATGTCCTGGAAGATGTCCTTCCTGTTCTCAAGTTTGTTCATGGACTCATAGGTGTCAGGGTTTAAGACCGACCAGCCCAGAAACTGAGTCAAAGACTGTCAAGAAAGAAAGAGATAGAGGTGGTGGCAGCCTGGATCCTGATGCAGACTGAGAGCAAGACTGTAGAGACCTCAATTTCCTCAGCTATAAAGTGGTTTTGCAAAGCTGTGTGGGGCAGGTAGGCTGTGATAAAATAATGGATACAAGTGCATTTTAAGTGAAGATTTATAACAATGTCACAGATGGAAATGTGTGGGGTGAGCAGTATGTACGGAGGAGCTCTGTGCTTTCTCATCAGTTCTCAGGTGACCGTAAAACTGCTCCCAATAACAAAGTGTGGAAGCGAGGGGAAGTAAGGGAGGAGCGTGGAGAAAGTGGCTCCCACGGCTCCTCAGGATCATGACCTCCAACCCCTGTGGTCAGGCAGCTGCACACTGGAACCCACCACACAGCTCTAGAGGGCAACCCTGAAGTTGGTGGACACTGAACCCCATCAGCCAAGGGCCACCCAGCATCCCGCACCTCCATGAGGGTCTCATCCATGTCGTCGAAGGGCTTTCCGTCTTTGCGGTTGTAAAACGTGGCAACGCCAACGATCTCTTCCTTCTTGTTGACGATGGGCATGGAGAGTACATTTTTAATCATCCACCCAGACTCATCCAGAGGCTCTTTCTGTAAGAGAATGGCAGGGCTGTAGGCTCCACCGCTTCCATGCTGTGCAGATAGCAGGGATGGAATTGGGGCTGTGGCTGGGCTCTAAGAAGCCAGAACTTGAATCTTGTGTGTGTTTAGCTCCCTAGAAACACTGTGAACTCCCTAGCCCAAGAGCCCTGGTTCCTATCCCCAAGATGTCAGGGCTGGCATATGCGGGGCAGGGTGTTAGATGCCAGGATCAGAAACATCTCAGATAGGGCATAGCCTAAGCAATGTTCCTGGGGTCAGAAAGTGAGGGGTGCAAGTGTTATGAAATTGAAAGTGTCCTTGGAATTTATCTAGTTACCATTGTCTCCCCCTTCCATTATTATGTAACTTTGTCCAAATGTCCACTATTCAGACTGCCAAGAAAACAGGTAGTTAAGAGCACTGACTGCTCTTCCGAAGGTCCTGAGTTCAAATCCCAGCAACCACATGGTGACTCACAACCATCCGTAACGAGATCTGGATGTGTCTGAAGACAGCTACAGTGTACTTACATATAATAAATAAATAAATCTTGAATGAAAGAAAGAAAGAAAGAAAGAGAGAGAGAGAGAGAGAGAGAGAGAGAGGGAGGGAGGGAGGGAGGGAGGGAGGGAGGAAGGAAGGAAGGAAGGGAGAAAGAAAGAAAGGCAGATTCTAGTATATTCTGATTCTCTTTCTGGAGAGAGAAAGAAGAAAGTCCTATGGCTAAGAGATCAAATAAAAATGGCTTACCTGGAATTCAAAAAAGTCCTCTGCAGGCGCATTCATTATATTGCAGATCTGCAAGCCAGGAGGAGAACAATGCAACTGGTCAGAGCTGAGCTAGTGCCTGCAAGCCCTGCTCCCTGTTCAGAACCCAAGTCCTTGCCCAAGGCAGTGTGCTGTCCTCATCAGGTAGACAGATTCAAAATGGCTCAGGCTTATCAACCCAGGTTACCAGCTAGGAAAGGTCGCCTGGTAGATTTTATTTTTGTTCACTACATCCTAGACATTTCTAGGTTTCAGAAAAACTAGGGATATAGCTGTCATTATTAATAACTGCATAGTATTCCATTCTGTAGCTCTTATGCTAAATAGTTGGATATCCAGGTCCATGTGTAAGGTTGTGCTCATGTGTGTGAGTGTGTACTCATGCATGCACACCTGTGTGTGCATGTATGTAAATGCATATATGTGGGTGTGCACACACACGTGTGTGTTCGTGTGCATGGGCATCTGCATGCGCACACATGTTTATGTTATTTTCTTTGGGGGATTTAATCTTGTTACAATAGCCCTGGCTGGCCTGGAATTTGGAGCCAACCTGCTTCTGCCTCCTAAAGGCTGACATTACAAGAAGTTCCTTTAAACATTTCTGGCTCAGTTACATTAGAGTCCTGTTTACTTGATAGGAAGGAATTCTTTCCTTGGGCTGTAAAGTAGATTAAGAAACAAAAAGTGCTTCAACTCTGCTTCTATATTGCTAGATTTCTCTCTTGAAGATAAGATCAATATGATCCCCCTCTGGAACAGGGCAATGGGTCCATTATTTGTGGCTGCATAGTGTGTACACTGCACAAAGACATCTGATTGAGTGCTGAAATCCAACTGTGAACGATTTCTTCTTTCAGTTCTTACAAAGTTCCCGAATTGACTGCAGAGACAGGCTGCCTGGTCTCGGAGGGGGAACTGGGCATGTCCTTTCTAAGCACTGCCCGTCAGGTGCCCTTGCTCCTTCCTCATTGTTGCTCCCAGTCTAGGGGCATGCTCCAATCTCTTCCTCAGCCTTGCTAATCTTCTTCTGGCCGACATAGTCACCATAGCAACCATCCAGGCAAACATTCTCCTCCTTTATCATATATTCTCTACCTGCTCACTGGCCTGTTGCCCTTTTGCTGCCTTTGTCTCCAATTCACTACCAAACATATTTTTTTGGGTCTGCCAAGGGCCTCATGCTGTGGTGGGACTCCTGCGTCCTCACTAGATCCCGGTGCTACATACATGTGGATTCCCACAATTGATTGCTTGGTTACCATGGCCCCACCTCTCCTGGGTCCCCAAATAGTTTTGACCTCTCCTGTTTGTCCTTCACAGAATCTTCTTCCTCTACTGGCTATGGAAACCCTGGCATCTCCCAGTATTGCACCAGATAAACTCTTCCTTTGAGCTTTAATCTGCATCTGTTGTTTCCCATGCTGCTTGACCCTAAGACTCCCCTCCCCCATCTCTATCTCTGCACTCCATGGTATAAGAGCTGTCTCTTCATCCCCCTACTGGACATGCACCTAAGAAATGTTTCTATTTGTTGAGTCACTGGGTATCCCAGCTCAACATCTGTGTTGTCCAACCCACGCAGGAGCTTGAGATCAGCTCTGACCTGTCTCTCTTCTGCCCTGTGGCTTAATCACCAAGTCCTGCTGGCTTTGCCTCTCTGAATCTCTTTCCTTGCATCTCATTTCTTCTGAAGTTGTATTAAATGAACACATTTATCCAGAGCCTGAATCATCATCAGTACCTAGTGACATTGTCAATTGACCTTCATTGAGATTGGGGTTTGAGAATCTCATCTAGCTCAGGCTGGACTCCAACTCACTATGTAGCCAAGGATGACCTTGAACTTCTGATCCTCTTGCCCCCACTTCTTGGATTCTAGGATTTCAGAAGTGGACCACCACACCCGGATTAATGAAGTACAGAGCTTCATGAGTATTAGCAAGCACTCTACCACCTCAGTGGCATCCGTCCCCTGCCCAATTCTTTGAGATTCTTATCATCTCTTACTTGAACTGTGCCCTTCTCGGTATGCCCCCAGTGACCCGTGGATTAAAGTCCAAGTCTTCCACACAGCATCCAAGGCCCACTAGATCTGGCTCCTTCCTCCCTCCGGAGCCACCTTGAAATCTGTCCTCTTGTCTCTGACCTAATACTTCAGCAACACTAAGCACATACAGCATGTTCCTCCAGACCTCTGTACCCAGCTCTGCATGTCATAGAGTCTGGATATGGGGGGTCCCCAAAGTCTCATGGGTAAAATGAGACTCTTGATCACCAATGGGAATCTGCAGGGAAACAGTAGAAACTTTTAAGAGGTGAGTGGGCCTAGCAAGTACTCTTCCAGTTATTGGAGCATGCCATTGAGGGAATATTGGAAGCCACACCTCATTTCTCTGTCTCCTTTTGGCTTCCTGGACACCGATTTACCATGATACTTTGCTACAAGCCAAAACAGCACATAGGGGTGATATGTAACTAGCAGACACAACCCTGTCCTGGAATACAGGAGACAGTACACATCAGTCTACTCTGTGACATTGAGTGGATGGGACTTTGTTTTCGTCTATATATGGGGGAACAAAATCCCATTCAGGCTTTTGAGTTGACAGCTTGGTCCTCAGCTGGGTGGGGCTATTTTGGGGCCTTGCTAGAGGAAATAGGTCACTGGGAGTGTGACTTTGAAAGTTATATTAGGTCCCCAGCCAGGTGTTTTGTCATAGTAACAAAAAGTCTGAGTAGCAGGCATGGCAGGAGCTAGCACACTGGTGCCCTGCCTTGTGTGGGTAGGAGGGGGAGGCTGGGAATGGTAATTAAGTCTGGTGTAAGAGCTTGTTTCTTAGTATCTGGGAAGCCTGGGAGATCAGCTAGTCAAGACAGCGTCCCTGACATATCTGCACAAGTTTCTATTGTCAGGGACACTATATGCCTTTTCATGTAAGAACTATTTCTCTATATCTGCTATTTCCAGACATGTAGATGATCTACTCTGTCCTGTGGGTCAGATGTTGAGTTAATTAGAAAAACAAGAGCCTCTGGCTTAAAAGATTCACACTAACCCCATTTTCCTCATTCTCTTGATTAAAACCCTTCCCCCCACACACAAGACGTGTCACTTACCAGACCGTTTTGAGCCACGTAAGTGGGAAGACCGCTCACTAGAGCCCAGTGGTCAGCAGGTGGGTTCCTGCAAAGGCCAAAGACAAATAAATAGTGACTTTCCTTTTTTGTAATTTTTACTAGATATTTGCTTTATTTCCATTTCAAATGTTATCCCCTTTCCTCATTTCCTCTCTAAAAACCCCCTATCCCATTCCCCCTCCCCCCTGCTCACCAATCCCAACTCCCACTTTCCTGACTTGCATTCCCCTACTCTGGGGCATTGAGCCTTCAGAGGACCAGTGGCCTCTCCTCTCATTGATGTCTGAAAAGACCATCCTCTGCTACATATGCAGCTGGAGCCATGGGTCTCTCCATGTGTACTCTGGTTGGTGTTTTAGTCCCTGGGAGCTCTGGGGACACTGGTTGGTACATATTATTGTTCCTCCTATGGAGCTGCAAACCTCTTCAGTTCCTTGGGTCCTTTCTCTAGCTCCTCCATTGGGGACCCTATGCTCAGTCCATTTGTTGACTGTAAGTCATGGGTATTTTGATCCCCCTTAAAAGAAGTAGCAAAGTATCCACACTTTGGTCTTCCTTCTTCTTGAGCTTCATGTGGTCTGTGAATTGTATGTTGGGTATTCTGAGCTTGGACATAGCACTTCCTGAGGACCCTGCCATACCACTCCTGGGCACACACCCAGAAGATTCTCCAGCATGTAATAAGACACATTCTCCACTATGTTCATAGCAGCCTTATTTATAATAGCCAGAAGCTGGAAAGAACCCAGATGTCCCTCCACAGAGGAATGGATATAGAAAATGTGGTGCATTTACACAATGGAGTACTACTCAGCTATTAAAAATAATGAATTCATAAAATTCTTAGGCAAATGGATGGAACCTGGAAAATATCATCCTGAGTGAGGTAACCCAAACACAAAAGAACACACATGGCATGCACTCGCTGAAAAGTGGATATTAGCCCAGAAGCTCGGAATAGTGACTTTGCTCACTTTCAGCTGGCCCAGCCCCCGCTCCCATTCTCTGCAGCTGCCTCAACCCCAAAAGCTGGCCGGCCATCTACTGTACATTCTGAAAGGGAAAAGAGGCTCGTGAAGAGAACATGTTTATGATGGTCCATGAGGCTGCACACTCCAGACACTGGTTACTACTGACTGCAAAGCAGATGCCCTGTCTCCCCTCGTGAAGTGCAGAGGTGGTAAGTTCCCACCATGGACCAAGCACAAAGCTAATACTGTAATGTTTATTTCTAGGAGAAGCAACACTACAGATCCTGGGCTTACAGTTACGTGCTGGATAAGAGTGCTTCAGTCACCAGTGAGTACATACGTAGATGTCAAAGGTCCCATAGATCTGTCACTTAGTACTGTCACAGCCTCCTTACTGTGCACTGGTACTAAACCACCTGACAATGGGCTTCTCACGTGTCCCCTTTCTTGAGGAGGAGACACACAATTTTATTACTTTTTGCTTGGTTATTTTAAGAAAAAAAATATACACATATAGAAAAATGCACAGCCATCATCATTAGCCGGGCATGGTGACAAACACTTTTAATCCCAGCACTCAGGAGGCAGAGGCAGGTGTAGCTCTGTGAGTTCAAATCCAGCCTGGTCTACAAAGTCAGTTCCAGGACAGCCAAAGCTCTGTTACTTAGAGAAAACTTGTGTTGAAACCAAACCATAAAACAAAAACAACCATCATCAGTCATTATCAAGTGAGCACTGGGCTAGAAAGTCAGCTCAAAGGATAAGAGTGCTTGGTGTATAACCATGAAGACCTGAGTTCAGACCCCCAGAACCCATGTGAAAAGATTTAGTGTGGCTGCACACACCCATGACCATAGCACTGAAGGGTTGGGCATAGGGACGGGAGGGTGACTGGGGCTTGCTGGCCTCCAGCCTAGCTCCATGTTCAAACACAGAGTGATAGGGAAGGTCATCTGGCCTCAGAATGTGCACATGCACTCATGTGTACACACACAGGCGCGCGCACGCGCGCGCACACACACACACACACACACACACACACACACACACACCAGAAAGCAAACATTTCAGAAATCCTGCACCAGTCTAGAACAGAGGTGGCAGCACTTTGGAAGCCCCAGCGCTGTCAATCACGGCCCTCTCCCTTCTCCCTAATGGGGAGAACTCATCCTTCTGGTGGTGTAATTATGTTGCTTTTCCTCAGCTTTTCTATGCTCTGCACCCCTGTCCTCGCCAACCGGATCAGCCTGTTTTTCAACTTTCTTTAAAGGAATTATTCGATGCTCGTTACTTTGTTTGGCTTCTTTTTCATGCATGCGATTTTCTTCTTACCACAGCAGCACAACTCACCCATTCACATACAGCTGGGCGCCGTCTGCCTCCTTTCCCAGCTGGAGATCCTGGGAGAGCACTGCAAACTCAGCTCTGTAGACTGTAGTGTCTGTCTTGGAACCATTGAGTGGAACGATGTGTGTCTTTCTAATTTCTAAAGCAGTACCAATGTGTACCCCAGCCGTGGTGTGCTCCCGGTTCTTTTGTTCGATGCCCCTGACAATACTTAGCGAGTTCAGACTCCTGAATTACAGCCCTTCTGTAAGGTCTGAGCAGAGCATCATTGTGGTCTTCCTTATCTCAATGTGATGTGTGGTTGCTGTTATGGACTTCCTACTCATGTCTTTCTCTTAGTTTCCTGTAATGCTTCTTTTTCATTGGTTTAGATTTCTCTGTAGACTTGATGTGATGCAGTTATCTGTGTCATAAATGTCTCATTTTATACCATGACATTTCTTTTTTTACACTTTAAAATAAACAAGTGTTCGAGGTACACTCGGCAATTTCCACCACTGACCTGTGTGGTCAGTAGAATATGGGAGAAGCAAATATGTTTTTTTCATTTATTTGGGGTTGGGGGGGGATTTGAGACAGAGTTTCTTTGTGTAGCCTTGGGTGTCCCAAAACCAGCTCTGTAGATCAGTTTGGTTTTAAACTCACTGAGAATATCAGTGCTGGGATTAAATGTGTATGGCACCATCACCTGGCTGAATATGCTATTTTTTAAGACTTAATTTTTGAAATGTGTGTGTGTGTGTGTGTGTGTGTGTGTGTGTGTGTGTATAAATGTATGCCACATGTACAGGTGTCCACAGAGACCAGGTCTCTTCTTATACAGCCAGGCAATCTTTGTCATCTAACTAGAATATCTAGTTGATTTCTCTTCCCTGTAACAATAGTAGTGAATCTTGAAAGAACTAAAATGGTGGCAGTTTTATCAACTTTGGGCCCTGCCTGATGATAACCTTTGTAAGTGGGTCCCAACCACACACCCCAGTTGTCTGTGGATGAGCGGTGGGGTTGTATCCTAAGTCTCACGGTTGCATGTAGTACTATAGTGTAGGCCAGCCCATCTTGACTGATACACAAGCTGGTATTAGAAATGGAAGGCCTAAACAGGTGACACGGGAGAGGGTTCAGTGGAAGGAGCAGGTGACTGTTATCTGAGCTTGGTGAGAGATGCTTCATTAATGAGACACCGGGGAGGGCCTGGGGAGATCGCTCAGTGGGTGAAGTGGCTACTGGCTGCAGTGGTAGGTGGAGACTGGATCCCCAGAGCAAGCTGCAGGCTCTGGGTTCAAATGAGAGACCAGGACGACACTCAGCATCGATCTCTAGCCTCTCTCTATGCACAACTCATGTACATTCACATACATGTGAACATGTATACACACGTATGCATACATGCACACAGGCAAAAAAAACAAAACCCAAAAACCTGAGGAAAGTTGTGACGTGATCATGTAAAAGACAGACAGTGAGTTTTAATGGATGTGGAGTAGGGAAAGGGTTAGAAGCTAGGAGGAGTGGCTCGTGCCTGTAATGCCGTGCTTTCGAGGTAGAGGCAGGAGGATCAGGAGTCGAAGCCCAGCTTCTGTGCTGCTATACAGCAAGTGCCAGGCCAGCCTGGGCTACATGTGACTCTGGGTGTTTGTTTGTTTGTTTGTTTTGTTTTTATTTTTGTAACAAGAGGAGAAGGGGAAGAAAAAAAGAGAAGAGATTTTTAAAGGAAAAGAAAAGACATTTAGAGAGTGGCAGACTGGAAGGATGTGCGTTGAAAATTAAAGAAGAAAAGGGATTGTGCTCAGGAAACTCAGATCCAGGGGTGGTGCTGGAGACACGTGATGACACCTGTAATCCCAGCAGCCAGGCAGGAGGCCAGCCCAGGATAGTGAGACTTTATTTAAAGTGAGAGAGGGGGGTAGGGGGAGGAGGAAGAGAGGGGTCAAAGAACCGTTACTTTAATGACTTTATTTTATATGTATGGATGTTTTGTCTGCACGTATGCGTGTGTGCACCATGTGTGTATCTGGTGTGCTTTAAAGCCATGGCGTTACAGATGTGCCATGTGGGTGCTAGAAATTGAATCCAGGTCCTCTGGAAGAGTGGCCACTGCTATTAACCACTGAGCCATCTCATCAGCCCCCGCAGGAAGGCACAGGAATAGAGAGCTCAGCAGCAGGGGAATGTGAGATAACTCCTCACCCTCAACTAGCGAAAGGCAGACCCAAGAGCTGACAAAAGGAGTAGTTAGAATTTGACCTGGGGACCAAGACTGAGTCAGCATTTCCGGTTATCGCGGCTGTTTGGGGATTAGGGCACCACACGGAAATCCCTTCAGCTCCCTTGGCTTTGCAGGCAGCAGATACAGGTGTGGCCCTCTCATGGAGCCTGATTGCAGTTTAAGACGTCTGCAATTAAACCTTTCTCTGGGTGGAGTTCTGGGTGTGGCTCTAGATACAGGGGAGATTCTGGGAGATAAGAAGACCCCAAAGAGGACATCTGGAACACTCTGCTGACCAGAGCAGCTCAGGCCCATCCCAAAAGAGCTTGTGACTTCTCTTTCCTAGAATAGTCCTCTATAGAGGGCAGCCTCAGCCTTCCCTGCCCGGTTCAAGACTGTTCTTTGGGGCGAATCTCTTTCTTTTCCAGCTTCTTGCTTCACACGGTGGTTGAGAAAAACCTCAATTTGAGACCATTAACTCTTTTTCTTACTGGGGGCGGGGCCAGTCATTGTCTCTTATGTATCTGGGACCCCACCTCATACATAATCCAGCCACAGTGTCTTGGATGAAGCTCTTCCCCTTTGGGGACCTGGTTCCACCACCTTGCAAGTCTCATGGCTCCCCCTGCTTTCTCTGCCTCCAACCAAGAGCGTGGAGGTTTGGGGTTTGACCAGAGTTCAGTTTAGGAGCCACGGACTGAAGGTGCTGGAAATAAAACGGCGCTGGAAGTAAGCCTGAAGCTTTTTCACGTCTGGAGATGAAACTTACGGGATTACTTTGATGTCTTCTTTGCCATGCAGGATGTAGTCAATGACCTTGTAAAAGTTAATTTCCTGGCAAAAGAGGAAAAATATACACAGTAAGGGCAGAGCTTCAGCAGAAGTGCACCGTGCAACTAGCCTGGCTCTTTCCTTTGTTTGTTTGTTTGTTTGTTTGTTTATTGAAACAGGAAAAAGAACACAGGAAATTTACCCATGCCTAAGATGGCATTCATACCTTGTCCTTCACTGATCTGCCCCATTTGTGTTTTGTTTTGTTTGTTTTTTCAGGGATACCAAGTCTGCTCGTAGCTCCCTCTAAGGACAGCTCTGCTGCCTTCCAGGACTCACTGTTCTTAGCAACCCCCATGCAGGGTCATGGAAGGTCATAGACCTTCGTAGAACCAGCTGGTAGTTGGCTCCATTTCTCTCACTCTTCGCGGAAAATTCCATGACCATATCAGGTCCCCTGTATGCCTAAGTGTGATGGGCAGCTTAGCAACCGTCTCACGGGCAAGAACTGAGATGCGGGAGAGGGAAGGACTACGGTGCAGTGAGACAACGAGCCTGCACTGCAGCCTGGGTCCTGGCTAGCTCAGAGACCCTGCAGCTGTATGACCTAGGGAAGACACTTAAGGTGGTTGGAACTGCAGTGTCCCTATCTCTATTGCCCAGGACACAGCGACTCAGATAATGACTGCCAGGCTGTTGTTACTGAAACAGTGACGTTTACTTGAAATAGGCATTTACTTGCATTTATTAAGAAGCATTGATCCCACACTTGGGTCTCTCCCTCAGCTGTTAGACCTCTTTTTATTTGAAAAAAGAAAATCTAAAAAAATGATATGATTGGGCTGGAGAGATGGCTCAGCGGTTAAGAGCACTGACTGTTCTTCCAGAGGTCCTGAGTTCAATGCCCAGCAACCACATGGTGGCTCACAACCATCTGTAATGGGATTCAATGCCCCTTTCTTCTGGTGTGTCTGAAGACAGCTACAGTTGTATAATGTGTGTGTGTGTGTGTGTGTGTGTGTGTGTGTACTTAAAAATTAAATGATTAACTGTAATACAAGAGTCTGGATAATTTGTTTGGACTGGAGGGTGCTGTATGCACATGTTTGTGCTGGCAGATGCGTGATCCTCTGTGGATGTGTGAAGGCCAGCAGAGAATGCAAGCCCAAAGGAGCTTCTTATCATTCTTCCTACTCCACTCCCCCCCACCCCCATCATGGCTGCATAGGAGGTAAACACTGAGCCATCTCTGAGCCCACTAGTTACACTTACATCATATCATATTATATACATATGTGCGTGTGATTTATTTGGAGTATGTGCACAAGTAGGTAGGTATATGTGTGTACATTCACATGCACATATCACAATGAACGACAACTTGTTAGTTCTTTCTTCCCATAAAGTGAGACCCAGGGATCAGACTCAGGTTGCCAAGCTCAGAGACACGTGCCATTACCAGCTCTGATGGCCAATTTTTTTTTTTTTTGAGACAAGAATTTATATAGTCTTTGCTAGCTGGCCTCAAACTTGCCATGTAGCCAAGATTGACCTTAAGCTTCTGATCCTCCTGCCTCAACCCCCCCCCCCCCCAAAGCTAAAGTTATAGACACCACCTAGCTCAGGAATCTGGATCTTGAATCTGGCTTCCAGATAAAAGCTACGGAAGGTTCTCACTCTCCACCTAACAAGGAAATAGAGCTATAGACAAAGAACTCTGCCAGGCCCAGAGTGCATGGGCATCCTCCTTTCTACAGATCTCGTACGTGTCTCAACATTTAGCATAGCAAAGAAAAAAATCTTATTGATAACACATCCTACCTATGACTTCAATACTATGGATGCCCCATCCTGCTTCTGACGTATGGTTGCGCGTGGAGAGTTAGCAGGATGTCTATAGGACCAAGTCACATATTCTCTGACCTAGCATCTCCACCTGTGGCAATGTGCCCATCCTCTCGTCCTGTTCTCCGGGATGCCTGCCACACCCATAAATCTTAGCCTTGTTACATTTAAAAGTCTTTCGACAACTCCAGGTCTACAGTGAGTTGGTTATGTTTGAAACATAAATGTACATGTCTATGTCCTTCTACAATGTCTGAACTTATTGAAAAAAGACAAATTCACAACGACATCAATTTCATTGGCTTAAACTCACCAGTTACTACTGACTGTACTTTGTTTGTAGCTATTGACAGTTCCAGATTTTTTTAATCCAATTTTAGATACAAATATTAGCTCTCAGGTTATTCATTACACTTCACACAATGGTATGCATCTCTCTCTCTCTCTCTCTCTCTCTCTCTCTCTCTCTCTCTCTCTCTCTCTGTGTGTGTGTGTGTGTGTGTGTGTGTGTGTGTGTGTGTCTGTGTGTCTGTGTGTGAAACATACATGTTAGAGTTGAGAGCTCAGTACCCATTGATCCCGTGACTCATGCACAGGATGCTATGGTGCTCAGCGTTAGGTGTCCCTTATTTTATATGATCCAAGTATAGAGTTGCATCATTCATTCATTCATTCATTCATTCATTGGTTTCATGGGTTCAGTGGACTCACAAGCCTATTTTCCTTATACAGTTTTGTTTTGTTTTTTGGCTTTTTGAAACAGTGTCTCATTACTTAGTCTTGGCTAGCCTGGAACTCACTATCCAGACTGAACTGGCCCTCTGCCTCTGCCACTGCCCCTGCCTCTGCCTCTGCCCCTGCCCCTGCCCCTGCCCATGCCCATGCCCCTGCCTCTGCCTCTGCTCTCAGAGAGTTGGGATCAAGGACATGTGAGGTCTGGACTCTGATACAGTTTGGATGCATATATGCATTTGTTTCTTATTTAAGCTGACCCATTCAGGGGGGGGGGTCATCCTTTCTTTGCATAAATGAGCTATCACTCTACCTCGTGGTTGGTGCTGGGCAGATGGTGCCTGTTTACATGCCAAATCATTCTTCACCAGCGTCTGCACTTAAAACAGAGCCAACTGCTTATAACAAGGACTCACTCAGGGCAAGGCACAGCCTGAAAGGAGCTATTCTCTACAACACAGAAGAACTTTGAGCATGCCCCACCTGACCTTGTCTATCCCTGGGAAAGTGACTAAACAATCACACACACATCTGCTCCATGTACTTTGGGTTACCTCCCCATAAACCCGTTGTAAGCTAACATACTGTAAAACACCTAGGCAAAGTGGCTTATGCCTGTAAATCTAGCACTTTCAGAGGCTGAGGCAGGAGGGCTGTGTTTCAGGCTCACTTGAGCTATGCAAAGAGACTCAGGGTCACCTAAGTATAGTGGTCACATCTGTAATGCCGGAAGTCAGGTAACAGACCGGAGGGTCACTACAAGTTTGAAGCCAGCCTGGGCTATTTGGTAGGTTCTAAACTAGCCTAGGCTACAGAATAAGACCTTGTCTTTTAACAACAACAACAACAACAACAACAACAACAACAACAACAACAAAGAAAAAGACAAGATAAGAAAAGGTGCTCAAACACCTCAGTGGAACAACACAGGCTTGGAGTCTGCAGGAGAGCACATGGCTGGTTCTGTTGCCAGCATGGCTGACTGTGTGTTGCCAAGAGCAGCTGCCAGGGGCTCTTCAAAAAGTTTGTCTTGTCTAACGGGTTTGGTTGGTGTGTTGGTTTTTTTTTCTTTTCATTTCCTGAAGCCTACGGGAAAATCAATTTGCTTTCAGAAAAGGCAACAAATGGGATCAGTGTGCTTTAGGCAAATAGGACTTTTTTCCTACACACTGCAGTTGTTGTGTGGCCTTCAAGGCCACATTCATGTATGACTTCAGAGACTCTGGAAAGCCAAACCTGAGCCATCAAGGGCACCTTTGTTACCTTCTGCTGAACAGCAGACACTGTGACACCAGGGTCTAAGAAAGAGCCACTAGTGCAGAGGTGGCCAGATAATAAGACCTGGAAATATGGCAGTTTGAAGACAAGTGGTATGTCTTGTTTTTTTCCGTGAAGCCCAATTAGCCTGCGCAACTTTTTCATACTTTAAACACACACATGCCGTTTCACTTTCTAGAGGTGGTGAAATGAGATATGGTTGGCTGTTAGAGGGCCGAAGAGCTCAGGTCGAGGGAGGGGTGGCTAAAGTCAAAAGTTGTATTTTAAACGTGTATTTGAATTCAGCCAATAAAGCATGAGTCATATTGGAAGGCAAAAGGAACCATCGGAAGCCACATTTGCGAAGGTAGTCACCAGACAGAGAAGTATCCTGGTTTTAAATTTGCACAAATGATTTGGCCTTTCCAGATCTTAGTCTCTTCAACTGTCTGTCCAATGGGAAAATAAAAATAACTCATTCGTAGACATATTAAAAAGAAATAAATGACATCCGGGCCTGCTGGCGCAGGTCTATAATGCCAGCGGCTTGGGAGGCTGAAGCAAGAGGACCGTGGGTCCAAGGACCTCCTCAACTGAGGCACGTATAAGGCCAGCTTAGGCAACTTGTCTCAAAATAAAAGAAAAAAATTTAAAATCATAAAAAGGGCCGAGGAAGTGATAAAACAGTTGCTGGTAGGCATGAGGCCCTGGGTTCAAACCACACAACACAAAAAATAAAAAGTAAAACAGTTCGGGTACAGTGCCCAGGGGGCAATGAGGTGCAGCGGGCTCCTCTGCTTTCATAGTGTAGTGCCTGCCGTCTGCATGTCAGTGGTCAGGCCACTGCACTGAACTTTTCGTTTCCCCCTTTGGAGCAAACACAGCTTCCGCAGGTACAACCTGGTTATGTGACATCCTGTGACCCTATGTACAAGGGGTGGGAGGCAAGCAGGAGCAGCCAGCCAGGAGTGCAAAGGACTGAGTGGTGTGGACTGCTACCCAGCTCCAGTCCAATGTATCCTGTGGCTGCTGGATCCCACCTCACTGACCTCCTGTCTTCTCAAAATAAATTTAGAACCTACTATGGGGGAAAAATGACTACCATTATAAACCAGTCCAGTTTTTTTGTAAGTAGAAATAAACATGTAAATGCACACAGCCAACAGACATATCAAGTAATTGCAACTGGACTCTGGCTACCAGTTTGAACATTCTAGATTAGATCTGAGCCTATTTCTATTTGCAAACTGTTTTTAACTTCCTGCTGGGAATATCGTTGAGCTAGCTTTGGGACATCTCCAGGCTCATCCCTGTCTGCAGGATGTAGGTATTGACTCCTGCCTCATCTGCTCCTCTGGGCCCCTCTGAGACTCCAGCAAGATATTAAGTTTTTGCAAGTGGGAAGTTGGGAAGAATTACCACAGCACAGGAGAAAGAGCCTAATATAGTGAAGATAAATATGCATGATAAATTCAAGTCCTTGAGCAAGTCTGCCAAGCCTGGCATATGGAAAAGATCTCAGAGGAACTTACCCTCCCATCCGGAGTCCGGGGACCTGAGTAGGCTGGAGCCTCGCCCATCAGAACAGGCCACACATCAAAAAATTCCTAGGGGTAAAAAAACATTGATAAACAGATCTGTCAAATGAGCCAAAATATGGGTGATGAGTCGGGGCGTCCCTAGTGTTGTTGAACTTGGAGAGGGAAAATGAGGTTTTGGCGCTGAGGAAACGGCTCAGTAGGTAAAAGTGCTGGCTTTCCAAATATGAGGACCCAGGTTTGAATCCTAGATCCCAGGTAAAGTAGGGCATAGTGTCATGTCAATGCTCTTGGGGGCAAAACAGGAGGTGGAGGCAGGAGGATTCCCCAAACTTCTGTAGCCAGCTCGCCTGTCTCGTGGAATAACAAACAGTAAAGAGACTGTCTCAGTCAACCTGGCAGGAGAGGACTGACACACAAAGCAGATGTCCTCTGACTTTAAACATGGTGGCACACGCACCCCCACATGTTAATGCACATAAACGACAAGCACACAAAGAAGAGTCCTTCTAAGTCAGGTCTCAATGATGATGATGATGATGATGATGTCACAGCTATATGATTCAGCAGTAGAGAAAATATGAGATCTCAAAATACATTACATAATCCCACTGTCAACTTCAGAAATGCTGCTTTTAACTGGTAAAGGATTGTGAAAAAAATTTCAAAAGACCCTAAAAGCTATTTAATGCCATAAGCACGGCATGCGCCTCAGCCTGACTTTGTATGTGGGCTCCTGTACTATAATATATGTCCCTTCAAAGTCTGGGGCTGGGGCCATCCAGGGCTAAAGCATTTGAGTATCCTGTGCAAGGGCCTGGGCTCCAGCCCAGCTCGGCAGTCATAACCTAAGAGACATATTTTTATGACAAATTAAATTTTAGTCAATCACAGCCAGCCAGCTGGTCAGATCACACCTAAATCAGACAAATGTGTAACCGTGGCTAATCATGGTATGCACGGGTTTCATGCCCCAGACTAGCGCTCTGTCTGTGCTGTAGAGCAGGGCCCCGGGCGGCTTGCTGTCTGGGCACCACCTGATTCGTGGAATCATTCCTGACTGAACTGATTTTATTTTGAGTTTTTCTTTTTACCATGGCCCAAGACACAAGCAGAAGATAAATGGAAGAGGCTTGGGGATGCGGCTTAATTGGGAGAGAGCTTGCCTAGCAACACAAAACATCAAATGCACGTTAGAAGCACTTGCCTGGAGTCCCAGGCCTTAGAGGGTAGAGACAGGAAGATCAGGAATTCAAGCTCATCTTTGACCAACTTCAATACTAGCCTAGGATCCAGGACACCTTGCCTCAAAAAAGAAAGGAAAAAGGAAAAAAAAAAAAAGAGCCCAGAAAGAAGGTTCATGAGGAGACGAGCCACCAGGCTTCTGCCTGTGGCTTCTTTGCTAATGTTCTTTTGCATGCAGGGATGGAAAGGTTGTGTTGGGTCAAAGTTTCTGCCTTCAGAGAAAGCCCTCCTCCTCCAGGGCTCCTTCTGATCGCCCAGCTGTTAGTGCTTAGGGACAAACAGTGACCTGTTAGCACTAAAACCCCTGCGTGTAGATGCCACCCTCTCCTTTGTGCCTTTCAGTTTGCTTATCTTGAGGTTTGCTTATGCTAATATCACCTGGAGGTCAAACAGAGGGCGTTCACAGGAAGTTGGCACTCCACACCCTTGGCCTTCTGTCCAGTTGGGTATTTGTTCTAGACTTCCGACAATAGAAAGAGATGCCAGTCTGAGCAGGAATGTGAACTGGGGACCTTAACGGAGTCCCGTGTCCTGTTTGCCACTTGTTTAAGATGTATGAAACACCTCAGTGTCCTAGAGCAGTGGGTCTCAACCTGTGGGTCTCAACCCCTTTGGCAACCCTCTGTTCCCCAAAATAAATATTTACATTATGATTCAGTGCAGTAGTAAAGTTACAGTTATGAAGTAGCAACAAAATAATTTTATGGTTGGGCCAGGGCCTCACCCCAGCATGAGGAACTGTATTAAAAGGTCACAGTCTTAGGAAGGCTGCCCTAGAACTTAATGTTTCATGAAGAAGATAAATAAGGACTTTGTTGCTGCTCGGCATGAGAAGAAATATTTCCACTAAGTATGAAAAGGAGGAAAATACGGAGAGACAGTCCACAAAATGTAACACATGGTGACGAACTCTTAACACAAAACACTAAACCCAGAGATCTTTTCACAAGTGTATACAAGATACTGTATAAACATACTGAAGTAAGTGTGGCATTGTAGAATAACAAGAGAGAAATAAAGCCAATGCAACAAACTGGAGATTGCAGAGACCAGCGAAAGGAAAGACAGGCTTTTTATGGCACAGTGAGGAAAAATGGACTTTTCAGTAGGCCAGTGGGGAAGGGTGGCTCTTTTTCAGATAACTGGTTGGTCAGTTGTCCATGTGGAATAGTAATATTTATCTTGTATCATAGTATGTATACATTAAAATTTTTGTTATACTGTAGAGGTACATGTAAAATCCAGAAAAATAAAACTTACATGAATTGGCATAAGTAAAATATTTTTCTGATCTTTGAGGCTAGAAAAGATTTCTTAAACAGGACACAGAAGTCAACAGTCGTAAGAAAAAGTGATTATTTATGACTCAGATTTCTATTCACCAAAGTGGGGGAGGGATTGAGATAGGGTTTCTTTGTGTAGCCCTGCCTGTCCTGGAACTTACTCTGTAGACCCGGAAGACTGGCCTTGAACTCATAGAGATCCGGCTGCCTCTACCGGCTGCCTCTACCTCCAGAGTGCTGGGATTAAAGTGTGCACCAGCACGCTCCAAAATACATTTTTAAGATAAAGAAAGCTTGCAGTCAGAGACAGCAGAGGACCTGGATCTGGACTTACAGAGAACTCTCCCACAGCAGCAAGGGCGGCTCCAGGATAAAAGCACTTGCCCATGTGAGCCCGGTGGCCTGAATTCAATCCCCAGAACCCATGGTGGAAGGAGAGAACTGACTTCCAAAAGCTGTCCTCTGACCTCTCCACCTGTGCTATGTCTGGCCCATGCCTTTGATATCAATTCTAGGTGCAAGCTCAGGTCTTTATGGCTTCTAGGCAAACGTGGTACTGACTGAGCTCTCTCCCTGCCTGTTATTGAAACCCTTTGTAGCCATCCAAATCCACCCAGACTGCGTCCCGTGCGAGGTGAATTATTGACCAGCCTGTATTCAGTCACCCCGTGTTCCTTCGGAAGGTCCGCCCTCGAAGCCTTCTTACCTTCTGTTTGGTCATGTCTAAGAGTCCCACGGAGTATCTGTCACAGTTGAGGAAAGCCCGAACTGTGTAGAGGGCCTTGTGGAACTGCCTCTCTATATCTGTGAGCTCCTCGAAGACCTTGCTTCCAGACCACAGCAATATCTGAAGACATTTGAAAAAAAAAAAGAGGGTTTTTGTCCAATAATTTATTTTTGTGTTCACTTTACATCCCAATTACAACCCCCTTTCCTCCTCCCCTCTCAGACCCACCCTTACAAATCCCTGGCCTCACAATCAGAGTTTTTGAAGTACAAATTAGAAGTTTCTTAGGTAGAAAAATAACAAGGATTCTGTAAAGTTTTCTACTTAATCTATTTAAGTCTCATGATGATCTAGAATAGTGGTTCTCAGTCTGTGGGTTGCAACCCCTTTCACAGGGGTCTCCTAAGTCCATAAGAAAACACAGATATTTACATTATGACTCTTAACAGTAGTAAAATTACAGTTATGAAGTGGCAATGAAACCCATATTATGGTTGGGGGGGTCACCGCGGCATGAGGATCTGTATTAAAGTGTTGTGGCATCAGGAAGGTTGAGAACCACTGATCAAGAGAAACTGATGGGGCCATTTTATAGGTGGAATACTGAGTCTTGGAGAGGTGAAGTGATCAGCTAGCTTATATTAGGTCTAATTCTTTCCATTTATTTTATCTCATGCTATTACTAAAGCAAGCCCAGGATTTAGGAATGCAGATTCATACCCGAGTGCCTGCCTTACATGTACAGGCTGTGAGTTCAATCCCTACCACAGCAAAAACCATAAAATAAAATTATGACAAGGAATTGAGCGTAAGTGCCTGACATATGTTAACTTATTTATTTTGATAACAATCTTTGAGAGCAATATGTAATCATTCACATGTTTTCCTTTGTCTGTCTGTATAGGCCTTGTGTAGCCCAGTCAGGCCTTGAATGAGCTGATGTCACTGAGGCTGATCTTGGATTTCTGATCTTCCGGCCTCTACCTCCTGAGTGCTGGGATGGCAAGCATGCACCAATGCACCACCCTACCCAGCTTCACCTTAGAGAGGCTAAGAAACTTGCTTAGGGTCTGTCAGCTCCTTAGTGAGCAAGTGTTCAAATCCAGCCATAACCGCTCTAGTAGCATACAACGTTACAAGGATTCATCACCTCCTAATGCAGGGGACTCGCACCAGACAGCACCTTCCCACCAGCTGCCCTGACCCTGCCGATGCTTCAGTAGAAAGACATGCTCATTCCCCCCTGCAGCCAGGCCACTTACCTGGCCACGCCGAGTCTCACAGTTGTGCAGGTAACTCAGGTGGAACACCTTCATGATCAGATTCACAAAGTTGAGGTACTTGAGAAGAATCTACAAATTCAAACGGCATGAGGGAAGCAAGATGAGAAGGAGAAATCCTTCTTCTGGCTACTTCTGCCACCAGCAAATGTCTGACCGCCATTAAAGCTTGTGGGCCGGAAGTAATTTGCACCCACAAGACATAAAGAGCCATGGAGTGCAGACTCTTCACTTGTTGCACTGAGTGGGAACTCACAGCGCGTGTCGATGTGTTAGTGAGAATGTATTTATAAAAATAGCTAGTATGTTTTGAACTTTATGTCCCTGCGAAGTCACGGGTGTCTGGTACCTGGTTATTATAAGTCACTGTGAGGTACATACTGTGAAATCACCCCACTTTACAAATATAGAAGACAATACATTCAAGGAAGATAAATGTGGTGGTTTGAATGAAAATGGCCTCCCATGGGCTCATAAGGAGTGGCATTATTTGAAATGATTAGGACCTCTGCTCTTGTTGGAGTAGGTGTGGCCTTGCTAGAGGAGGTGTAGCACTGGGGGTGGGCTTTGAGATTTCAGAACCTCAAACCAGGATCTTTTTCTTTCTCTTTCTCTTCTTGCTGCCTGCCGATTGAGATTAACTTTTAACTAATTCTCCACCACTGTGTCTGCCTGTGCACTGCCGTGCTTCCCACCATGATGGCACTGATCTAAACCTCTGAGCTGTAAGCCAGCCCCCAATTAAATGTTTTCCTTTATTAGAGTTGCCGTCGTCATGGTGTCTCTTCATAGCAATAGAACCCTAAGACATAAAGTGATTTGTCCAATAAAACAAGATTTCAAGAGACCCAGACCAATCACCTCTCCATTCCCAACCCCCAAATCAAGCGTCTGCACTGTTATCTTCCCATGCCTCCCTCAGAGACTAGCTGGTAAACCCCATGCTCCTTTCTTTCTCTTTTAGTTCTGAGACAGGGTTTGATCTGTAGTCTATGCTGCCCTGGAGCTGAAGCTCGTTACACAGCCCAAGCTATGTAATTATAATAATGGGTGTGCACCAAACATATGACAATACTACTGGGACAGTCTGTCAAATGCTGACATTACAGGCATGGACCACTGTGCTTAGCTGTTCCCCTACCTTATATTTGGGAAAACTAACTCCAAGCCTAATAGCAAGGTTGGAGAATTCCGTGAGCTGGAAGAACGCGCTAGCATGGTCTCCTCAGCAGTATCTCAAGCAGCCTTACCTCTTCATCTTTCTTGGTGAAGTGGGGCTCATCTATTTTATTCACAGCCATGATGATGGCTACCACGTCCTTCCCATTCATGATGGGGGAAGCCAGGATGTTCTTGGTCTGATACTCTGTGAGATTGTCCACGAAGTCACAGAAATGCTCATCCTAAAAGAAGGCAGAGTTAAGAACAGAGAGACAGATGACTTCAAAGAACAGGGAGCATCTCAGAGACCCTGCTGACAAGGGGATGAAGGTATCTATCTGTTCCCCCTTTAGCAAGGGTCTGGTGACCTAAGGCCACCATGTACACTTCCAGTATCCATCCATCCATCCATCCATCCATCCCTCCATCTATCCATCCATCCATCCATTAGAAGAAGAAGGCCCGACAGGCAGTCCACCAAGAGCCATGGAGGACAAAAACATCATGGTAGTGAAGTTTAGTGGGAGCTGTGAGGGAGTATGGCCATGGTGACTGTCAGTGGGCATGGCTTGTGGTGCTCCACCTCATCCCTTCATCTTCGTCCTCCCAACAGCCTATGAGAGAGGGACCAATAGCCTATCTCAAAGAAAGGAGATCTCAAAGTTAATGTGACTTGTGAGTGTTTAGAAACTGTTTTCAGCTCTGCTCAGCTCACATTGTCTCAGAGAAGCTACACTGGGGTCCACCTCATTGAACAAAAGGCTTTGTTACTCTCAGCTCTGCCTCTCTTGTATTTATTTGGACACAGTCTCACTATGTAGTCAAGAACAACCTTAAGCTCTCAACCCTCCTGCCTCAGCCTCCCACAAGTGCTGGAATCATATGCATATATATTTTCACCTTTTATAACAAGCTGGTTCCCATCTACATGGCCATTTTCAATGGCCATTCCCATCCTACAGATCCATATGAAACTCCACTACATATCAGGCCTGTACCAAGTGGCTAAGATTCAAGGTCTTCACTGATGTGAAGACAGTAACTTGGATTGGCATCCTGACTGGGCTGAGAAGTACCCAAGAGCTCAGTGAAGCAAACCTCTCTCTCTCTCTCTCTCTCTCTCTCTCTCTCTCTCTCTCTCTCTCTCTCTCTCTGTGTGTGTGTGTGTGTGTGTGTGTGTGTGTGTGTGTGTGTGTGTGTGTTTAACTTTCCAAGAGGCTTGCCAAAAAGGAGACACCGGCCCTGAATGTAGGGCTGGTGGACCAGTCAGAGTAAGCAGAGGGGTGGAAAAGCCAACCAAAGACACTCTTTTTCTCTGCTCAACGACGGCCATTTGAACTGCCTTACCCTTTCACACCATCCCTATGGGAGACTACCAGCCCCAAACCATGAGCCAAAGTGATCTTTCTTTCCTTCAGTCAAAAATAGTAAGTATTATTGTTATGGGAGAGGCATGATGTTTGTGGTGGGGGACGTGTGCCAGTGCTCATGTGGCAATCACAGGATTTGTGGAGTAATTTCTTTCGTTCCACCTTTACATGGTTTCTGGGGATCAAATTCAAGTAGCCACTGGACCATGCCAATGACTTCCTCTCTGCTTCAGTCATGCATTTGGTCGCAGTAGTGCAAAAGAAATGAATACAGTAATACAGGCTACGAGATCTTAGTTGAAAATTGTAGCACACAGAGATCTACATATCCTGACTCCTAAACCCAAAGGCAGCCTGACAGATCTTTAGAGGCTTTGCTACAGTCTATATGGTCAGGGAGAGGAGACATAGGCTGGATTGTCTATAGTCAAAAGAATCCACCTTTCTGTCTTCAGTACCATGGTACATTTCCTGATTGCCGTGTCCCATGGGACCTGAGCCAGCCCATTTACAAGTGTACACTGTTCAGAGAAGGACGGTTCATCTACACAGCCAATCCTAGAACTTTTCTAGAACTAAGGTAGCCTAATTTGCCCTATGGCTCACACTCCTGCTGCGTGTGATGCTCTGGATTTTGGGATTTCTTCCCAGAGAGAATCAGATGCAATAAATAGGCAACGGCGTAAGGTCGGGGAAGTCGGCTCAAACAGGTGAAGGGTAAAGGAATTAAGATAAGCCAGTCGTGCTCCACTTGAATTAGCGTTTGGGGATTAGAAAAAGCTAGAAGGCAGCATCAGCAAGGAGGGTTTTCTGTGTCACTCTCAGAAGACATTGCTGAGTGCCTGAGCCCAGGGTCGGCTGTGCTCGGATTCATCTCAGTCAGTTCAGCTCTGCGATATTGGTCTTCAGCAAGGGAAGCCAGGACTCAGGCCTCACCCACTCTAAGGCAGCTGTCCCTAAATCTGCCAGAACCCTCTTTTCCAGGGCATTAGTCACATTCCTCATTGCTGTGTTCAAATACCTGACAAACGCAACTTCAGGGAGAAAGGGCTTCTTTTGGCTCCCAGTTTGAAGGGACACAGTCTCCTATTTCCAGGAAGGTGCGTTGACAGGAGCAAGAGGCAGCTGGCCACATTGCAGCATGGAGAGAGGAAGAAGTGGCTATACTCTGTTTGCTCTCTCTTTCGTATACTGTCTGGAACGTCAGTCCACGGAAATGCCACTGCCCACCTTTAGGGTGGGTCTTCCTACTCCCTCACCAACATGCCCAGAGGTCTGTGACGCGAATCCACATCCTGTTGCATAGATTGCCATCACATACACTGAGAGAGTTCTCAGCCAAGGAACTCTTCATGGACACTCCATCTCCCAAATGACTGGAGTCTACTAAAGCATTGCCATTCCTGTATGCATCCCATAGTAAATACCCCTAAACTACCGTGTGTGTGTGTGTGTGTGTGTGTGTGTGTGTGTGTGTACATATGGAATTGAGGTGGAGGCAAAGGACAGCGTCTGTCTTATTCCCTCGAGACAGGGAGTAGCGCCATTAGGAGGTGTGGCCTTGTTGGAGTAGTTGTGACTTTGTTGGAGGAGATGTGTCTCACTCTCTGCTGTCTGTGGATCCAGACATAGAACTCTTAGCTCCTTCTCCAGCCCCATGTCTGCCTGCATGCCACTATGTTTCATGCTATGATGATAATGAACTAAACCTCTGAACTGTAAGCCAGTCTCAGGTAAATGTTTTCCTTTATAAGCGTTGCTATGGTCATGGTGACTCTTCCCAGCAATGAAACCCTCACTAAGACAGACAACTTGAAGAAAAGAAAGAGCTATGTAGCCGAGGCAGTGAGAGGGAGGGGGAGAATGGAGGACACAGAGTGGAGTGACAAGCCTCAGTATTTATTCATTATTCATTCATTCATTCTTCATTCATTCATTGTGCAGCAGAGTTTCTACATATCTACAACTGCTTATAACTTATCTCATAACCCAGTGTGGCCTCAAACTCATCATCTTCCTGGCTTAGCCTCCTGAGTGCTGGGATTTCAGGCACACATCATCATGACTAGATTTAAATTCTGCTTCTCATTCCCTATTCCCTAGTTCCTCCTCTCAAGCACTCACAGTGCTGAATTCTGTTGGACCCATGGCAGATCTGTTAATAGAATCCATTACATACTGAATAATAAGGTTGTGCTCTGCTAAAAGCCAGACGACTTACATACATTATCAAATCTGCCAAACTGAGCTGTTCCTTCTCACTCATGGACAAGTCCCTTGCTGATGAGTGGCGCAGCTTCTCTACCCATTCATTGGCTGTTGGTTTATTCGCTGGTTAATTGTTAATTCATTCATTCATTTGTATTTATTGAGCCTTGGCTCTCTGTGAAGCACTGGATATGTCAAGGCCTGTGGGAAATTACCTTTATTGCTAACTAAGATAGGAAGACCTGTCCACTGTGGGTGGCACTATTCCCTGGCTGGGATCTTGGACTATGTAAGTAGACAAAGAGCATTCAGCAGCAAGCATCCGTTTAGCATCCCCTGACTGTGAATGTGTTGTGACCAGTGCTCAAACTCCTTCTGTCTTCATCTTCCCCCAACATGGTGGGCTGTACCCTTGACTTCTCCATCATGACGGACTGTGCCCTTGAACCGCAAGGGAGCATGTGATGGCTATTTTCAGTTGTCAACTTCACTATATCTGGAATGAACTACAATCCAGAAATGGAGGGTACACCTGTGACCCAGATCTTGAGTCTGGAAGATACAGGCTTTTGATCTGGATCTTGAGATATAGTGACCATGAAAAGCTTAGGTCTAGGCAAGGTGATACACATGTTTAATCCCAGGAGACAGAGGCAAACAGATCTCTGAGTTCAAAGCCAGCCTGGGACAGAGCAAGTTCCAAGAAAAGAAGAGTTTAGGTCCAGGTGTGGTGGCACACACCTTTAATGTGGGCCAAACCTTCTGCTGGAGGCCTGCATGAGGACAATGGAAGAAGGAAGGTCTCCTTCCTCCTTCACCTGCTTGCACTTACTTGCCAGCACATCTGTTGGAACCTACTTCTTCAAGATTCCAGGCTCTACAGAAGATCAGCTGAAACACCTCGCGTCGAGAGACTGAGCAACTTCTAGATTCTTGGACTTCCCAATCACAACTGTCCATTATTGGGTTAGTTGGACAGCAGACTGTAAGTCATTCCAATAATCTCCCTTAACATATAGAGGCATTCCATAAGTCTGTGACTCTAGAGAACTGACTAAGATGGAGTACAAACCCTTTCTCCTTTAAGTTGCTTTTGTCGGGGTCTTATTTATCACAGCAACAGGAAAAGGAAGTAAGACAACTGGTAAAGAGAGGGTGCTCACGGCACGGTGGGATACCATGTTAAACATGAACCTCCAGTTCAAACCACAATGTGAATCAGTCTCTGACAATAGGGTGGTCTCCAAAGATGGAGAAATTTGCCTGTGACTAGCTTCAGTGGTTACTTAGTACATTGCCTCAGTTTCTCCTGCAGTGAAGTCACAGGGATGGTTTAGGTACTCTTTGAGGTTTCTCCCCTGTCAAGTGTACCAATTTCTTAGTCTCCAGAAAGGAAAGAACAGGGGCAGACTAGACCTGAGAGGCTGCAGGTGATCATTCTCTCAGTTAACAGTCCTTTCAGTCCTGAAGTCTTCAGAATGGAATTGGTTGCTGTTGAAGAGGGGCTGCCCCTTACTCTCTCACATTAAGTGAGTGAGCATCCTACTCTACCCCAGGTACTGGACAAGGTGTCAGGGACAAACAGTAAAGAGGAGAGATTAGGACAGACACCTCATGGGGTAGGAAATTTTAATACCTCACTCTTTCCAATAAACAGGAATCCTGGAGCTAATTGACTTAATAAACCAATGGACTAACAGATACATACAGATTATTTCACCCAAACACAAAAGAATACACTTTTTCTCTGAACCTCAGGGAAATTTCACCAAGACTGATCACATACCAGGACACAAAGCAAGTCTCAACAGATACAAGAAAATTGAACTAGCTTTTAGTGTCCTGTCAGACCACCGTGGATTAATACTGGTTATCAACAACAGAAACAGGCTGCCAGGTTAAATCTGAATTTCAAGTAGATGATAAATAATTATTTTTAATCATAATCATATAAGTATTTCATGGGATATACTTATACTAAAGCATATACCCTTTGTTTATTAAAATCCAAGCTTAGCTGGTCACTTTCTATTTTACCTGTCAGTGCTGATCTCATCTTTTATAAAAAGCACAAGGATGAACAAAGATTTGCCAGGGATGCAGACATTCAGGAGACATTCAGGAGAGTCCCAGAAAAACCAGTTTGTAGCTTCACATCCCAACAATGAAGCAACTGTAACCATTCTCAGACTCTTTAGAGCAATGAAGGCTCAAAATATAACTTTATAGACATCTAGAGACAACTCCGGCCCCAGTTCACACCATCTTCTCCTACTCTACTAGTTAGTCAGCTTCTAGTTAGAAAGGCCACGTCCAGCCCAGAGCCTAGAATTGAGTGAGATTTCCCAATTACAAGAGCAGCAAGCAACATGCAAATGCTGAACACTTAGGACTTCCTGGTGTCTGCTGAACGTACATGCAGGCCTGAGTCATTCACAGCCAGGGACACTGCCCCAGACCTAAAGATTTCTGAGAAAGGATGGGTGTGGCTGCAAGGAAGAACTTTGAGAGCTGAACAGAAAATAACAGGTCAGCACAGAGGCTCATCACGCTGTTAGGCCTGGATCTTCTAGAATCAGACCTACTCGAATCCTCAATTCCACAACGCCAAGGCCTATTAATGGCTTAGCGCTTCTGGAGACTAAAAACTAATCTAATAGGAAAACTCCAGAAGGCAAGGTTGGAATTTTTCCCCCACAGTCCACACAGATGTGGTGTGGCTCTGTCACTTAGAATAGGTCCCCATGAACAGCAATGGGATTGCAATAAGGAACAGGAGCTGCCCAGGTAGGTTGGGGAAATAGCTCAATGGATAAAGGACTTATTGTCCAAGCTGGATCCAGAATTCAGAGTTCCAGAAGTCCCATGTAAAATCTGGGTAGGTATAGCCACCTACCTGAAATCTCAGCATGTAGGAAGCCAAACCAGAGTACTATCAATATTTTATACAATAAGAGAGGAGCCCAGTTAGGCTAAATGATTTGCCTAGGACTATGTTCTCATAAGAGCCATAACCCAGTTCTGGCCTCAAGGCATAAGGTCATAACTCATGAAATATGATTAGAAATGAACTTTTGTAAGTAACCCTCCATCCCATGACCTCACTTTACATGTAAGGAGGAGGTGTGGGGTAGTAGAGGGTTAGGGCATGGGCTGAAGGCCAGAGTACCTGAGTTTAAATTCCATCTCTGCTTGACCCTATGTGACTGTGAGCAAGAGTTTCCATGTCACCTGTAGGCCCAAGATAGTGGATTATTACACAAGAATCTGTGAAGGTAGAGTGTACCAAAGTTTGGAGACCAGGGAAAAGGAGGCAAACAAGTGGGCACACAGGGAGAGATTACCCTCACGCACTTTGCCTGGCATTAATTAGTGTTTTCCACAGAGCTAGTTTATTGGTGGCCTAGTCCGGCTTGAGGCTTGGCCTTGTAGCTCATGCTGGCTTAGAGTGCTCAGTGGTCTTCTAGATGACTGGATTTTTAGGAGAAAGACCAGGTGATCACTGTTTGATGCCCCCCTGAATTCTTGTGTTAATTTGGGCTTAATGCTTACAGCTTTTGGTGCAGTTGGACAAGATGGATTTGAAGCTACTTCTTTTCTTTCCTCTGGAGTGTGTGTATGTGCGCAAGTGCTTGTAGGGTTACATTTATATAAGCTTGCATGTAGAAGCCAGAGGTCAACTTTGGTGTCATTCCTTAGATTGTTCTTCTCGTTGTTGTTGCTGTTGTTGTTTTAGACATACTCTCTCAATGGCCTAAAGTTCATTGACCTATCTAGGCTAGCAGGTCACCAAACCCTAGGCTCTGCCTGTCTTTCCCTGCCCAGCTCTGGGATTACAGATACATGCCACCATGATTGTCTTTTTAAAAGTTTTTAAATGTGGGTTCTAGGGATTGACCTTGGCTTCTCATGCTCGCTCAGCAAGCACCTCGCTGACTGGGCTGTCTTCCCAGCCCCTCCTCTTCCCATTTTAACCTTAAGACTATTGGTCTGAAGTAAATACAGGAGTAAGATAAAAAAAAAAGTCACAAAATGTGCAGGAGGCCAGGCATGCAGCACACGGAGGCGAGAGAATCTCTATGACTTCAAGGTCAGTCTGGTCTACAGCGCAAGTTCTAGACCAACCAAGGTGAGCCCCTGACTCAAAACAACCAATCAAACAAAACAAACAAATGAAAGGGACACAAAATATCGAGGAGCTGGATCTTGGAAATGGTTAAACATGATTTCTTAGTATAGCTGGTATAACTAATAAATGAGGCCCCTGTGGCCCTGGAGTTTGGGGAATAAGTTTCTATGGAATGAAGGGAAAATCACTGCAAAGTTCCTAGTCTTTAGGCTGTGTTTACTGGACACTTAGTGTGTGCCTGACATTGTGTAGGATCCTAGGATGAATACTGAGTCAATATGGTCCTGGTGCAAAAACCTTGATCAGTGGCTTCAGGAAGGGGACAACTATGACAGAGGGTGTTCCCAAGGAAGAGACTGTTAAACTGAGATCTGAAGGTGAATGGGGTTGGCTTGGACAGGAAACCAAGTGGAACGGCTTGGCAGCCTTCAAAGCTAATATCCAGCAGGGACACTGATACGCTCACAGGGATCTTCGTCAGAGTTTCCAGTAAAATTCCATGAGCTGCAGGATTTGGTTGGTTTGGGTTGGGTTGGATTTTTGATGTGGATGTTCTCTGTAGCCCAGGCTGGCCTGTGATTTGCCTTTGTAGCCCAGGCTGGCTTGCGACTTGACTCTGTAGCTCATGGCTTAGAACTCTCAGTGGCCCTCTAGACTTTTGGATTTTCAGGAGAAAGATCAGGGAATCAATGTTAACATTTTCAGTAATGGGACAATCATCTCTGTTTCCAGATAGAAAACATGAAGAAAAATAATATTACCTTTGTGATACTTCTGAAAGAACATGAAACCCAATCTAATTATGAAGGCATATCAGACGGCCAGACATGGTGGCTCATGCCTGTAATCCTGGCACTTGGGTAGTCGAGAGAAGAGGATTGCCAAGAGTCCGAGGCCAGCCTGGGCTACACAGGGACAGCCTGGGATGCCAAATGAGTCTCTCTCTCCCTCCATGCCTCCCTCCCTCTCTCCTTCCTTCTCTCCTTCCCTCTCCCCTTATCCAGAGTGTAGTAAACTTGATCTAACAAGCATTCCAATAAATATATGGCAGGGAGAAAGGTAGTGGTGGGGAAGGGTTAAATAAGCCAAAATAGAAGGGCATTTCTGTAAAATATTTGTGGGTTTATCCAATTTGGCATAAAATAAGTTTTCTAATACACCAGCTTTCCAGAAAAGAAAGACAGATGGAGGACCAGTCTCAGATAGGAGCGGAGTAAAAAGACAGGACTACATCAGTGTACTTGAGACAGCTGACCGCTTAGATGCTGCTGCTGTGTGAATGTCATGCTCCCCACAGTCCACCATTGTACTGTGGCTATGGAAAAATTGTCCTGCTCTAGAAATACAGACCAAAGGCTGTGTCCTCGGGCATGCCTGCAAATTCCTTCTAGCTGACCACAGAAATAGAGAGAGAAGCGGGTATAACAAGATGTCAATAATTGGTGAATATGAATGAAAGATACACAATTCTTTGTAGTATTTAAATTCCTGCTAGTTTTGAGTCTTTTTTCTTTTTTCTAAATAAGATGTTCTAAGTATTTTTGATAAATAGAATGGTATTGTGCTATGACTAGCTCAGGCTTGGTGGCTGATGATAGCCCAGCCCGCTTGGACTCCAGGCCCCCAGGGAGTAGTGCAGTCCCATATCCATCTTAAGGGGAGAGCATACCTCTTCTGTGTTGGGGACATTGGCAATCTTTTTGGAGTGTGCGACATGGCCCACGACACCCATGTCCAGAGGGAAGACAATCTCGGAGTCGGGCATCACCAAGCAGTCCTCTAGGACCGCGTCCTTGTGGACATTGAAGAGCCTGGTGGCTAGCTCCGCGATGCCGTTGCGGGTCCTGTACATGAACAGGCTCATGCGGTCAGCCCGCAGGAGGAAGCAGAGCTTCTTCATGACATTGAATGCGCATTTCTCGGCCTGTAAGTTCTCCTGAAAGTCCCGCAGGAGGTCGAAGATGATCTCACTCTCCTCCACGCTGTTCACGTCATGGTAGTTGCTGAAGTCCACGGCTGCCTCCTTGGCCCCGAGGAGGTCTGAGATGACCTTCCCTCGGTAGTGAAAGTTATAGTATTGTTTGGCAAAGCCAATATTTGAATCCAGGAACTTCTCTACCTCCTCTGCTGTCACCTCACCCATGGCTAAGACTCCCTCTAGCTGCTCCCGAGGAGGGGTTCAGGCTCCAGCCTCTCTTGGGCGCTTTCCAAGCAAATTGAGTTCGATCTGAAGTTCTCTGGGTTTTGTCTGCAAATCACACTGAGAGGGCCACACAAGAGCAGGGGCAAGCAGAGGGATTAAGTTATTAATACAAATTGAGAAGATTATGAGGATCAGCTTGTTCCAGATACTGCTGGGGCCTGGAAGAGAGATCGGGTGTGGCTCCTTTTCAACCTGGTCTGATAAGGACAGAGAAGAAACATCCACACTGAGTATCAATTGTACACAGGATGTGATGCGACAGGAGCAGCCTAACAACTTCCGGTAAATGTGTCCTCTCTGCCACACACCCCCAACCCCCAACGTGTCTTTCTTTGAACCCATGACATCAACGCCCGACAATTACTATTTAGGAGATTTGTTTGACTTCTCAGACAACAAGAAGAGTTGACAGTCTAGCTACAGTCCTCCGTGCAGGAAGGACTAGAGTTTTGATGCAGCCACCTGCAAAGCCTCCTCATCCCCCCCCCCTCCAGCTGGAACCTTCCAGTCTTTGGCTGAGATAAAATATCCTGGCAAAGAGCAACTTAGGGGAGAAAGGCTGTGTTTATGTTCACGGTTTCAGGTTACAGCCCATCATTTGTGGGGGATGGGGTTGGGGGGTGGCCCGGCAGCAGGAGCTTGAGACAGCTGGTCCCATTACATCCACAATCAAGAGGAGAGAGAGAGAGAGAGAGAGAGAGAGAGAGAGAGAGAGAGAGAGAAGGAGAAGGAGGAGGAGGAGGAGGAGGAGGAGGAGGAGGAGGAGGAGGAGGAGGAGGAGGGAGGGAGGGAGAGAGGAGGAGGAGGAGGAGGAGGAGAGAGAGAGAGAGAGAGAGAGAGAGAGAGAGAGAGAGAGAGAGAGAGAATGGATGCATGTTCTGCCACTTGCTTGCTCGTCCTTGGGCTTGATTATCTGTCCTTCTACAGCTCAGAACCCCTGCCTAGGGAATAATAGTATTGCCCAAAGTAGGTTGTCTTCTATATTAATCAATACTCCCAGAAGACATGCCCATAGACCAATCCAGTGTAGAGAGTCGATCCTTTGTTGAGACAATGTTCCCAGGTTCTAGGTTGTGTTGATTTGACAATTGCAACAGACCACCCCACACTCGTTACCCCTCTCCCTGAGCCTCTCATCCGTGGGGCTTCAGGGGCCACGGTTGTTGCCAGACTGCTTCTCTCAGTGTAGACAGCTAGATCATAGCCTGAGTCTTTCTTGGGTTTGGATTTTAACGATGTTCTAATTTTAGTATTCTAAGGGCCCTTATTAAAAAAAAAAAAAAAGGCAACACACCTTCCACAGTTATTCTATTACAAAAATTTAATACATGACCTCTGCTTAACAGTGTAGATTTCCTTTCAACTTTTCAACTTGTTCTTTCTCCCTGGTGCTTTGATATGCTGCTTTTTTTTTTTTTTAACTCTACCCCTGTGCTTTCTTGGGTTGTTAACCAGAAATGCACACCACTGTCTGTAGGCTATGAACTCCAGAGAATCTAGAAACACCAGAATTCTCATCAATGTGCCTCTCCTGCACAAAAAGGGGTAGGAAAAAACACTCCCTCTCTGTCCAAACCTTATTTTCGCTTCCATTATAGCCCTATGCTGTGTACAGTGCCTATAAGTACTGTGGAATGCATGATTACGAACAGTTGCTGGCCCTTTGAACTTTGTAAAGGGACTTCATTGTAAAGTGGATTACTCCCTTCGTCGTAGAGTGTAATAAACTCATGGGGGCATTGCACTCATTCAGCACCGTGTACAAAGGTGCCCCTCTCCACCCAACAGTAAACACCTCGACTTCTGCACAGGCCAGCTTCACAAAGCTCAGTTCAGTTGCGTTTGTGGTTTTCGTCTGCATCATCCTGTGTGGTGGTAATTCACTCATCCATGTTGTTCTTTAGCGTCCCAGTAACAGCATGAACAAGTCACAGAAATATTCACCTATTGTTTTTAAAGGGGAAAATTAAAGGATGCCCCTGGCTCTGACAGTCCATCTATCAATCTGACCTTCTTCCAACCAGACGCCATACCTCACCATATCGGCTTGTTCAAAGAGTCTTACCCAGTTCTGCAAAGTCTGCAGACTATAAGGTTGGGGTATCGCTCATCACGTCTTGTTATCTTAGCCCAAGGAAGTGCCACGCCATCGTCCCCCACGCCTTCCCGTCACCCCATCCCATTTCCTTTATTGTATTTATTCCTTCCAGAAAGTCTCCCAGCTTCTCTCTCTAGTCCTTCCCACTGGACTCTGTCCTCTCCCCTTGACTGGAAGACTCGTTCATTCGTGAGGGGAAGGACCTATCAGGACCCTTCCAGGGTTGCCTGGCACATTCTTTGTGTTCAGGCAAGTTTGGTTTATTTTTTTTAAGATTTATTTTATATGAGTATACTGTAGCTGTCTTCAGACCCACACCACAAGAGTGCATCAGATCCCATTACAGATGGTTGTGAGCCACCATGTGGTTGCTGGGAATTGAACTCAGGACTTCTGGAAGAGCAGTCGCTCTTAACCACTGAGCCTTCTCTCCAGGCCTCGGCCAAGTTTTTGAAGCCATTTTTTGTAAGCCATTTTAAAAAAAGTTTTTATTTAGAATTTTTATATGTTCTTGCCTACTGAACTTTAGAAAATACAGGGTGTCAAAAAAGGGAAGATTAAAGTTAAAATTTGTCATATGCTTAAAGGTTTTTAGATTACTTTCATATACCAGACTGTAACGTGCCTTTTCCTTCTTTACTGACTATCATGAATGTCTTTCAAAGGTACTTCTCATTCACCATAACAGCTGCAGAATTGTCCTCTGTGTTGTTTCGCACAGGCAACTGCCTGCCCGCCATGCGTTGGGCAGTGGCGGAGATGCAGGCTGCAATGACGGACCACACCAGACCAAACAGTTGCACGTGGGACTTTATTTGGGATGTGACAAAGAGGCAGCAGGTAGATAGAAGGAAGAAAAAAAGAGAGAGAGATGCTACCCAAATATATATGGGTGATGACATAACCACAGGTAAAAGGTAGGCCCATTGAACTCTGGGTATATGGTGGCTGTTGCCTTGGCAACAGGCCTATAGGTCGGCTGCGCTGGCTGTCGCCTACGTGATGTTACAGGTCTCGGTACTGACATTCTGTGCTGCGTCACTGTCCTCTACAGCCAGAGCTCCTAACCGTGGCCCCACTGACATTTGGAGCCCAGTAATTCTTCATTGAGGGGGGTCGTCCTCTACACCAGACACTTAACTCAGTTTCCACTCACTAAGTGCCAGAGGAGTCCCCTGATGTTGTGACAATTGAAAATACTGTTGACATTTCCCTATGCCCCCTGGGAGGTAAATGAGTCTCCATAGTTAGATGTTTTGACTTCTTTCAAAAATTTTTATTTTTTTAAATGTGTATGTCTGCATGCATGCTTATGTGTGGGTGTGCTAATCGGTACCCATGGAGGCCAGAATAGGGCATCGGACTCCATGAAGCTGGAGTTACAGGCTGCTGGGAACACCTGATGTGGGTGCTGAGAATCTAAGTCCTGGGAGGAGAACGCCAGCTTGTCCAGGAAGGGTCCAGAGAGCAGGATAATCTGCTAAGACAAAGATATATGTTACTGATAGCTATTTGAAGCCAGCCTGGGCTACATAGGGAACTTTGAGGCCAGCACAAGCCTGGGCTATATAGGGAACTTCGAGGCCAGCACAAACCATACAGTAAGGGTTCTGTCTCAAAAACAGAAGACAAAGCAAGACAGAAGATTGCTAGCCACAGTGTTGCATGACTGCTATCTCAGGACCTGGGATGCTGAGACAGAAATGAGAAGAAGAGACAAGCTTATACCATTTAATAAGACCACGAGCCTCTCATACTATGTCAATTATTTAAAATTTCCAACCTCATTCTGCCTACATATAAAATTACAATAAGTTTGTCTGACTATTCTGGGGATTAAATGAGATAATATAATATCATACAATAAATGAAATAATGTAATATATAATGCAAAGCCACAGTGCAAACATTAAGCCGAACCATACAAAACTGACAGAGATTTTGTTTCCTTACACAAATGGCAATGCGTTCCATGTGATATTAATTAGTCAGCTCTTTCTAGTTATTTTGATCCTATGATAATTGTTTCACCATACAGGAAGTGAGCTCCATGCCAGTGGTACCAACTTCTGTCTTAGTCACTGTTCTATTGCTGTGAAGAGACACCGTGACCAAAGCAACTCCGATAAAAGGAAGCATTTCCTTGGGGTTAGATTGCAGTTCCAGGGGCTTTGTCTATCCGTGCAGGGAGCATGGTGGCACGCAGGCAGGCACTGGGGCAGAAGCTTGGGAGCTGTATCCTGATCAGTAGAGAGTCTGAGACTGGTGTGGGCTTTTGAAACCTCAGAGCCCACTCACAGTGACCAGCTTCCTCTAACGCCTACTCCAACAAGGACACGCCTTCTAATCCTTCTAATCTTTTCAAATAGTGCCGCTCCCTGATGACCAAGCATTCAAATACATGAGCCCATACGTCCAAAAGCAGCCAGGATCCGCCTTTACACAGGAAGCTGACTCTGGGGCAGTACTGGACAGCAGGAAAGAGGCTGTTGCAAGAAGGAATATGTGTGAGCCATGCTGTGTGACAGGGAAGAGGGCGGCACGGGGTGCAGTGGTGACCTTGGCTAATCCCCAGGTCATTGGGATTCTCTAGGCATCAGAGCCAGTGCCCCTGTACAGGACATTTCACTGGCATTAGGTGCTGCTTTAGCTTGCATTTCCTGAGGAAAGACCTTTCTCCCCTGGACTGGCCAAACCCCACCTCCTCCAGGAAGCCACAGAGCTGTGCTTCCCTGACAGGCTAGCTGCCGTTAGAGCAGCTGAACAACCTTCAGGGCCTCCACCCTCACTTTACACATGGCGGCTCACCCTCAAATGTCACTTACTTTTACCCTTGACCTAGAGTTGATGTTGATTCCTGTCTGGCCATTTTACCTAATTTTATTCCAGCTAGATGAGTTCCCTGATGAGTTTGGAAAATTCTGTGTTTTACCTTGAGGGTCTAACCTAGAGACCTGGCTTGCCAAAGCTTGCCCTTATTTTCACCTTGTAGCACTTTTCCCCCTTCAGCTCAAATTCCCAATGATTCTATAACCTTTTTTTCTTTTTTAAGTTAGGAACTTTGGGAATATCATCATTTTCTAGGACAGCGACAAAATCCCTGAGACTGAAACTTCCAAAGAGCAGTGGTTCATCGAGGTCACAGTTCTAAAACGTCAAGAATGCAGTGCTTTGGTAAAGGCCTTCATAGTTCTTGGCCACCATGGGACCGGGAATGGGAGGGGTCACTTGTCAACGCAAGGAGCCAGAGCCAAGTTCAAGAGCTTGGCTTCCTTGCTTTAGGGCATCTGTTGCCTCTGAGGACCCCAGAAATGACACAGTCCCTTTTCCGAGGAATGTTTCAGGTATCTATGCCCCACCACCACCCCTTCGAGGTCCCACCACCTCAGCCCCACCACACTAAATACCAACATTCCAGCACAACACCCACGAGGTGCAGCCAAAACAGGTCTTAAGTGCACCTTTGACAAGGACAAAGAGAGACGGCAGGTGAGAGCACGTGTTTAGCCAGCCATCAAGCCAGAGAGAGCTGAGGTTGAGCCCTGTTTCTTCTGTGAACAATTTTTTTTTAACCTTAGAGGAAGTTAGTGAAACTACTGTGCCAGTTTCTTTATTTGCAAATGACAGATAACGGTGACATTTATTAACAGAACTGCTGCGAGGCTGACATACTGAACAAGGGACAGCAGGGTCTCAGTGAACACAGCTATCAAAAAGGATCACATAAGCCAAGTGTGAGGTAGTGCTCATTTGCTTGTGTTGCTGTGATAAAAACAGCCCTGGCCAAAAGCAACTCAGGGGAAAGGGGGTGGACTGGGGGTTATCTGGCTTCCACTACCAGGTCACAGTCCCTCCTTGAGGGAACTCGAGCAGGAACTGCAGGGGAAGCCACAGAGGCATGCTGCTTACAGGCTCCTGCCTGGCTCATTTATACATCACAGCCCCACCTGCCTAGAGATGGTGCTGCACCGAGTGGGCAGGCCTTTCCAACATCAATCATCAATCTAGACAACAGAACAGTCACAGGCCGGGTTGACCACAGTAATTCTTCATTGAGGTTCCCTCTTCCTGGCTGACTCTAGGTTGTAGTAAGTTGAAAATAAAGATTAATGAGGACAGTGACAGATAGGCCCATTTCTCTAATATTTTCTTGTTTTCTTTTGAGATAGGGTCTCATAACATATAGCCCAGGCTGTCCCTTGTCTGTCTCCCAAATGCCATCGCGTCTGGCTCTCTTCCCTCCGCCCCTGTGCCCTTTCCCTTTTTATTTCTTTGGAGACAGTGGTTCACATGCCTGGGCCTCCCAAATCCTACAGCTGTGCACTAGCATGCCTGGCTCCCTTTATTGAAATAAACTTTTAATAATTTCTCTCTTTCTAGTGCATAAGTGACATATAGGTACATTTCCTTGATATAGGAAATTTGAGAAACACAGGCAAATAAGAATACAGCAGTTATCACCCAGAGACATATCTTCCTTCCTCTTCTTCATCTTTTTTCTTCCACACCCCTTTCTTTCTTTCTAAATGTAACTCGTCCACCTCAGGCTATCTTCAAACTTACTCCATAGCTAAGGATTCCTTGGCTTTGATCCTCCTGTCTCCAGTGCTGGGATTACAAGCATGAGTCACTGTGCAGGGCCGGGGATTGAACCCAGGACTTCGTGCATGTCAAACAAGCCCTCTACCAACTGAGCGACATCCCCGGCCTCCATCTTTCTTTCTCAATTATGCAATTTTTAAAATGAAACTGTGGTTATATAATACTTTGTTTTTGTTTTTGTTTTGTTTTGTTTTTGTTTTGTTTTGTTTTGTTTTGTTTTGTTTGAGACAGAGTTTCTCCGCATAGTCCTGGCTGTCCTAGAACTGGCTCTGTAGGCCAAACTGGCTTCCAATTCAGAGATCTACCTGCTTCTGCGTCCCAAGTACTGGGATTAAACACACCATCACCCGGCTTACTTTCTAATTTCCTTAATCAAACTCTTGACCCGAAAGAGAACAAGTACATTTCAAATGCTGTAAGATGTTGTTGTGGCTATCTGGCAGAGTTTAATCAAATAATTCAAAAGTCAATATTTTAAAGCCAAGATCACATTTCATTTTGAGTGTCTGTCTCCTACAGTTCTTAGCCTGTGTTCTTAAAAGCAACGTGGACACTTTACCTTGTGATTCCTTACTTTTTGTATTTAAGTATTTATAATGATGTGAACTCCTTCACAGTGGGTATGAGAACCACATTTCTCTTCTTCCTCCAAATCAAACTATATGTATTCCAAGTGCCCACCCCACAGTGCCGGCAGGACATTCAATCTCAATCCTTACAACTGATGGTCCATCTTGTGATCATGTGAAGGTTTGCTTGGCCGTCCCTATGAGGACCTTCTGGCTGTTACTCCACTTTGATGGCATGGTCCCCTGAAATGCACAGAGTCTTCCCTCGGCTGGGGCTCCGAAGCCTTTCTGTGTGTGGCCTTCCTAATATAGGTCCCCCACTCTCTGGAGCACCAACAGCATAGGAGCATAAGAGACACAGCTACCTCTCCAGAAAAGGAAAACCCCAAAGCCATTTCATTCAAAAGTCTTGCAAAGCAGATTTTTTTTTTAACCTTAGAGAAGTTTCCTTAATTTTAAAAAAACAAATCCCATTTTTTTCCTAGCTAGTTGGCTTTTCTGCTCAAAGAAAGTTTTCTTCCAAGACTAATCATGGAAATGGTTGCTTTATTGAGCCTGAGATTGATGTTCCCCCCACCCCATTGTCTCACAGCCCTGAGTGGTCCTGAAAGTCCACACCCCTTAGGGATTGAAGGAGAGCAGTGGAGGAAAACTATCTACAGTTATATAAAGAACGCTAGCAGACTAGGGATAGCGCAAAGTCACTGTCTTCTCTAAGAAGCCCAGCACCAAAAAGAAAAGAGGAAAAATTGCCCGAATCCCCTCTGAATATCAGTTAAATCTTTACATTGTCTTTTAAAAGTTGTAACATTGTCTAATGTATAGTCTCAACTGAGAGCTGAGGAGATCGATTGAACAGTGAAGGCAACAGAGAAAGCGGCTGTCGAGGGTGTGTCTCTAGCAAGGGACAAAAATGAATTATTAAAAGGAGGGTGTGAGACTTACTTTTCACTGATGAACATCCAGGACTTTTACACATCCTAAAGACATGCTGTCCTCTAAACTACATCCTCAAATTCCCATTAATCTTGAGTTTAACTTGACTCTGTGTCACCTATTTTTAAAGGCAATGAGATTGACTCTTTTTTTTTTTTCCCCAAAAGTAAAACAGCTACATAGACCATTAAATAGCAGGTCATGCCAGCATCAGAGGGCTTTGGAAACCGGTAGCCTGCTCCACTGGGCGGTCAGGGAGTGCTAGGAGTGGGGGGTGGAGAGGAGATCCTGATACGGTCCTTAACTGAAAGGATTCTTCGCCTGCTCATAATGCCCGAGGCTAACATACATCTTGAGCTACTCTTTGATAGAGACGTTTAGAGAAGAATACATTATAACTGATACTTGTTGTTCTCAGGCTGCTCTGCCCGGGAACAGAAGGACAAATGCCGAGGCTTAGACAGGAGGTTAAAGAGATCTAGGTGCTGAGAGGCCAGGCTGCTGACCCATTGTTACAGCAGATTATTAGGGAACTTGGGCAGCTCAGCGGCCGCCTGGAAACTGGTTATCTTCTCCCAGAGAACCAGTGAAGGGACGATGGGCATTCAGACCAAAGTCCAGTTCCCTGTAATGGGTTCCTAGGGAGATGCAGCAGGAAGCAGCAGCTGGGAACGGTGAAACAGGAGGGAAGGCCCCAATGGCTAACCTACGGCTTCTTTGCTTCAGTCCCCGGCACTAGACATAGCTGAGAGTTCTCAGGTTTGGGCATCTGATAGGGTCCTTCAAAATTTGTATCTGTCCCGCCACGACCTGTCCGTGGCATTGCCCTGACACAATATCTTGATGAATTTCTTCATCTGTAACAAAGATTGACGCAGACTGACAGAAAGAAGACAGGCCACTGCTTTTATTTAATTTGGTCAGTCTTTACTGGTTTCTTTTAAGTTTGGGGACAAGAGGAGATTTTTATTCACTAGCGTTGTGATTTAAGAAAGTGGGCTTCGCACTCAGCTGTGACAGGGCTATACTCAGTCACTGCCTACAGGACTGTAGCAACTTGCCTCCTGTCTGAGTCACACCCCTTCGCCCTACAAAGGGAGTCACAGCCAGGTGTGGGGGTTCACCCCTGTGAGCACTTGGGAGCAGGATTACTAAGAGTTTAAGAAGACCTAAGCTGCAGAGTGAGACCTTGTCAAAAACAAAAACAAAAAGCAGAACATAACAAAACAACCAAAAACATCCAACCAATCAACAAACAAAAGCGAAAGACCTTTAAGGCCTTTAAGATGGTTCTGTTGGTAAAAGTGCTTGCTGTGAAACCTGAGAACCCGAGTTTGTTTACAGGATCCACGTGGTAGAAGAGAGGAGAGAATCCATTATTCCTTCACAGGCATACCCTCTACCTCACCCCCACAAATAAATGTAATAAAAATTTTAAAGCATTACATATTTTAAAGGAAGAAAATCATAATACAGAATTTCCTCAAGCTTTGAGAACTGAATGAAATGTGTTGAGCTGTGTGAATGCACACCTTTAACCCCAGCACTTGGGATGTAGAGACACAGATCTCTCTCCTCTGAGTAGAAGAAATTAACATCAGCACAGAGATGCTTTGATTTTCTTCCTAACGATCATGGAAAGTCAACAGGGGTTGGGGTAAAATTTCGTATTTATCTTACACTTCCATTTACAACTTTAAAAGAACCCTCTGGTTTGGGGCTCTTGGGTGGAGAATGAGTGCTGGGGCAACAGCCTGTGGCCATTCGAAACCTTCAAAAGCAAGTTGGGTTCAGGGCGCGACCCCGCGGGCCCGGGGATCTTCCGGGACCCGAGAACTCCGGCCCAGCTTGAGCCCACGCAGTAGACCGCGGGATCCACCGAAGACTCAGACGCGTGGCTTGTAGTCCAGAGCAGCCAATCACGATGAAGTGAGCAGCCGCGAGGCGGGTCTGTCGCCGGCTGGCCCCGGTGATTGGCCAGCGGCCGTGCCGCCACGCCACGTGATTTCCATGCCGCCCGCCTTGCAAGATTTCTTCCGCACCTTTCTTCCGTGGCTGTGGCCGGCTGCCGCCTCCTCGGGGCCGGGCCATGGGCGGGGACGGTTGCCAGGATATTAAAGGGAGGCTCGCCGGTGGCCGGGCTGCCTGTACCCGTGCGGCGGCGAACCCGCAGCCCAGTCTTGCGGGAGGACGGGCCGCGGGAGCCCGTGTATGGCGGCCCGGAGCGTTAAGGTGAGGAGGGAGGCGGGAGGAGAGCACCGCGGTCCCCAGGGCGTCTGCAGCAGTGACAAAACCAAGTGCTAGCCCGGCCGCCTCGGACCTGAAGTGTCCGGACTGGACCGAGGCGCTGTCTCCACTTTCTACTCCTAGTTAAATGCAAAAGTGCAGAGATCCTTTTACACTTAACTAGAGTTTGGATTCTTTGAGTAGTTAGGCGAACGGATACATAAAATGAGCAAGTCCGTGGCAGAGCTAGTAAGTGAACCCCATCTCTCCCCAATGCTGCGTCCTTTTCTCTCACAAATTGGGGTTCACAGGGATGTAAGCATCCAGACATCAAGTTCCTTTTTGGCACTATACTACTGCTATTTTTCCTCTTTGCTCTAGGGCTCTTTTGGGCTGTAGGGGTGCTGGGAATTGAATCGAAGTCCTCCCCCAAGTATTCTTTTGAGCTATACTCTTAGCCCTAACCCCACGATTTTTTTTTCTTATGAGACATCTAGAACTAGTATAATATACTGTGTTGGATATAGAAGAAATTCTTGCTTATGAAAGTTAAACCAGTAAAAAGTGTAGGGTCGTTTAGGAATGTTAAGGATTGCAAGGGACAGAGCCTAATATCAGTTATGTACTGTATAACCACGTCTCTCTCATGGACTATTCTGAGATCTTCATTTATGTGAGGTATTTGGTAGGCTCTCCATTTTACAGGTCAGAAAGTGGTGCCAAGTGGTTTTCACCCAGTACCACCAAACTATTGAATAGTAGCTGGGATCTGAGTGGCTATTGATCCTGCCTATTGATTTGCTGTCATCCCAGGCTCACTAGCTCAGCCTCACCGGGAATACAGAGCCTTCTGTTTCCTGTGATTTGCAGGGGCAGGCCCAAGAATCTGCATTTTTTTATCTGAAATCTGCTGAAAATCCTCATATAGTACTGTGATGTGCTGCCTCCTAGAGGAGAGGCTAGAGATGAACACAAGCTGGGGCTTTGGAGATCTCCAAATTGTAGGAGATAACTTTTTGGATAAGTTTTAAAAGAAGACACTCTAAGCTTTGAGCGAGCAAAACTCTAAGTAGATGCTTAACAAACTATAGTGTTTTGATGCAGGCTTGGTTTTAGTGTTTGTGGAAAGAGGTGCATGCACTTGGTGAGTGAGATTGAGAATAAAGGAAATAATCCCCCCCCCAAAGCTCTTAAACTATCATTCATCCAGCACTTGGGAGGCAGAGGCAGGCGGATTTCTGAGTTTGAGGCCAGCCTGGTCTACAGAGTGAGTTCCAGGACAGCCGGAACTATACAGAGAAACCCTTGTCTCGAAAAACCAAAACAACAACAACAAAAAACTATCATTCATCCATTTTACAAACACTTGTAAAGCACTTAATAGGTGTTATCCAAGCAACTTGAGGTTACAGCTTAAACAAAATAAGTGTAGGAGCCAGAATGATGGCGCGGTGCTTTAGAGAATATACCGCTCCTGACGGGGACTTGAGTGAGGTTCCCAGGACCCATGGTGGGTGCCCAACAACCACCTGTGACTGGTGAGGTTCTCATACCATCTTCTGGACTCCAAGGGCACACACATGCATGTGCGCTCGCTCTCTCTCTCTCTCTCTCTCTCTCTCTCTCTCACACACACACACACACACACACACACACACACAATTCAAGTGAATCTTTTGAAAGTGAGTATATAATAGGAATGGCAAAAGGCCATGGGGGAAACAGCAAGCCCGAGAGAAGGACAGACGCCCCCTTGAGGCAGACAGAGATGGCACGGGTGCCGTGTTTAGTAAGGAGCTGGTTGGTGAGGTGACATTTGAGAAAAATAAAACGAACAAGTTGTGAATATAATTGGGGAAGGACATTCCAACTAGAAGAAACAAACAAACAAACAAAAAATTATGGAGGAAGCCAGAGCACCAGATTATAACACCGATATAACTTTTATATTGTTTCTAGTAAAAAATGAAGGAATATTTTAGTGGTGTGTGCATATACTATAAAACACAAATGGAAGGTGTGTAATAGTTGGCCGTGACCACTGCTAGTGTCATGGGAGAGGGAGACAGAAGGGTCTGAGGAGCTCACTGGCCAGTCAGCCTAGCTAAAACTCAGAGCTTTGGGCTCAGTGAGAGATCCTGTTACAGAAAATACAATGGTGGGTCATCAGAGCAGTTTAGTGGATAAAGGAATGACCACGTAAGTGTGGTTACTGAGCTCAGTCCTCAGGACACACAGAAAGGTAGAAGGAAGTGGAAAGAGAACTGACTTTGCAAAGTTGTCCAAATACTCGTGTGCCTGCACACAGGGCCACACATGTACACGTACAATAATTATTATATTTTAATTAAAAAGGCATGTACACTAGCATGCATACACACAACTATAAATTTATCTCAATTCTTAATTAAAATTATATCATAATTATATCATTTCCTCCCTTTGATTTCTTCCTTTCAGACCCTCCCACGTCCCCCTCCCCTTCTCAAATGTTTGCTTTCTTTTTCTTTGTTACTGTTACATTTATCTACAGATGCATAAATATACAAACTCAGTGTGCTAATGTAAATATAGTGTGCTGAGTCTGTTTAGTGTGACCTGTCTGTGTTTGATTTCAGGGCTGACCATTTAGTATTGGATGATACATTTGGAGGCACATCCCTGGGGAGACTAATTCACCTATGCTCTCAGCATTCCTCGGTTGCCTGTGGCTCTTTGTCTAGGGGTGGGGACTCAGTGAGAGTTCCTCCTTCCGTGCCTGTTGGTGTCATCCTTGTTCAGGTCACGTTTGGGCAGCCATGCTGTTGAGGTATCATTTCTGAATTGCACTCACAGCCGACTTCCCAGTCCTCTGGCCCTCTTTCTGCCCCGCCTCCTCCAGGATCTCCCCTGAGCCTCAGGTGCAGGCGCAGTGTTGTGGAGGTGTCTACTGGGACTCACACCCCCCAGTCAGTTGTTCTCTGCCTTTTGACCTATTGTGGTTTTCTGTAAGTGCATCCATCTGCTGCAAAGAGAGGTGTCTTTGATAAGGGGTGAAAGCTACACCTATCTGTGGGCATAAGAGGGTATCTAGGATGCAGTTAGGAATCATGCTGGATTAGTAAACTGTCGACAGTACGTCCTTCTCTGAGACTGATGAGTTCACTAGCCTTAAGTAGTTGTCTAAGGTTCACAGTATTGGGCATAAATGCCTGCTGTCAGCTGGCCTTATGTCCAATTAAACAGCTGTTGGCTACTCACAAAGACGTGAGCGCCCTGACGGGTGTCTTGCTGTGCTGATCATTGTGGTGGTTCACAGGCATTCCTGTTGGATGGGGTTGTTGGTTTTTTTCCCTTCTTTGGAAGCTAGTCCTCGGGGAGGATGCTTTCAGGTCTGATCAAGCTAGGATCCTCTGGGTCCAGTGTCTGAAGTGCACATCAATAGAAACTTAACCTCCAAGGGCAACAGCAGTAGCCTATATTGCTTTGGGTGACTCGTGGACCCCTGACTTAGTACAAGAGACACCATGACCAGGGCAGCACTTAGAAAGGGAAACATTTCATTTACAGTTGGTTTACAGTTTCAGAGGTTTCCCCCATGTCATCATGGGAGAAGCATGGCATGCAGGCAGACATGGCCCTGCAGAAGCTGAGGTCTTGACCCACAGGCAGCAGAAGGAGACTGTGTACCACACTGGGCATAGCTTGAACATAGGAGACCTCAAAGCCTGCCCCCACACTGACACATGTCCTCCAACAAGGCCACACTTCCTAATAATGCCACACTCCTATAGGCAAGGTAAGACGTGTGTACGTGTGTGTGTGTGTGTGTGTGTGTGTGTTTGCATATATATACATATACATATACATATATATATATTAAAAATTATATAAGATGTGTGTTTGTTTGTTTGTTTCATATAGCCCTGGCCTCAAACTTAATGTATAGGTTGAGGAGAACCCTGAACTGTTGGTTCCCCTACTCCTACCTCCCAAGTGTTGAGATTATAGATGTGTATTATATTAGTTATATACAATGTATTTATTCAGCGGCTGCTGAAAGACCAAGAAATGGAAATCTTTCCAGGTCAATTCCTGTAAAGGGGCACTGTAGGCAGGTCTGCCCAGTTAGTAACCTGACAGTTGTAACACAGCTTACTGGAGTCATGGCTATCTCAAAGCATTTTCCATTGACATTGGATATGAGAGGTTCTGGGGACCTGAAATCTTTCCGTTGAGAGTTTGCTAATCCAGCCTTTACAGCACATAGAATGGATGAAGAAATTCAGAATTGCTCTGTTGCATTAGGCATCATTCTCCAAGAATATTCTCCTCTCTGCAAGTCTTGCCGTGTTCAGAGACTCTGGGCGTCATTTGCGACAGGCTAAAGTGCACGAGGAACCACATGGCGGGTGGTGTACACATTAGCATATTCTCACAGCCGCGCGCGCAGCAGATTTGCAGGACACGGGCTGGCTTCTGTGCCTGGATTCTACCAAGTATGCCTTGTCAAAAAGAGCTGTAAAGAAGCGCCTCACCTCTGTTGTCAAATTCCAGTGTTTTGAGTCATCATAAAAATCAACCTCATAATATTTGAGGTTAATGAGATAATCTGATTTGTTTTGTCTGGGTGGCTGATTTGAGATTTTAGACCTGACCTGAAATAGTGACAGCAAATAGGCCTATACAGAATATAAGTATATCAACATGGAGACATAAAGGCGCCATGGTGACATGAGCATCTGAGTCTTGGGTCTAAGGAAAAGGCTTTACTTCAGTTTTCTGGGCCCTGGTTCTTTGTGTTGTACGGAATCATCCAGGATCTGATTATGAGCATGCAGACAGTGCTGTAATGCCAGAGCTGCATGTGTGGGTGCAGTGGATGAGCTCAGACTTCATGGCTTTTATGCTTTGAGGGAATATACGAGAGGGAAACAGCCAACCATGTAGAAGGTAAGTTTTAAAAGCTGTGTCATGAGACTAGGCATGCACACTCATGGGTCTCAGCCACTGTAAATTGTCTTAGCTCTTCTCCTTACTCCTCCCCAGTGGCTTCCTTCGCAAGTGCCTTAGGCTGTTGGGTCAGCATTGTAGTTTCCCTCTGAGCCACACACTCAAGGGACTGCAGCTCTGTAGTGTCTTTTTTTTTTTTTTTTTTTTTAAACAAGAAATGACAGCTATAAGAATTTAATTATCGAATCTAAAAGAGATGGCCTAGCAGACAGGACCACTGGCTGCTCTTCCAAAGGACTAAATTCAATTCCCATTCACTCACATAATGACTCACAAGCTTCTGTAATTACAATTCCAGAGCACCCGATGCTCTCTTCTGGACTCCACCACCACTGACTGCAAATAATGCACAGACATGCAGGCAGGCAAAGCACACATATACATGAAATAAACTAAAAATCAAGCTGAGCATGATGGTGCATTCACTCCTTATTGCCAGCACTTGGTGGAGGCAAAGGCAAGCGGATCTCTGTGAGTTTGAAGTCAATCTGGTCTACACAATTAACAGACCAGCCAAGGCTACAGAGTGATTAGTGTGGATTTTTTAATTTTTTTATTTCCAAAATTGGCATATTTAAAGTCAAACACTGTACCTAATAGTTCTTTAAAAAAAAAAAAAAAAAAAAAAAAAAAGCTCGAGGGGTAAGGGGAGTGCACAGGCTGTCTCATTCCCGTGCATGTGGACACTCGCTGATCTCAGGTAATAAATTCAGAGTCTCTATTTTTGAAGGATTCTTTTTTTTTTTTTTTTTTGTGCATTCTAGGCGTAAAGGTACTGCTTTAAAGACATCATCTTCTGGCTTCCATCAATTCCAGGGCATGTGCTGTAATTGCTGTCATTGTTCCTCTGTGAGGGATGTGTGTCTGCCTTCAGAGGCGCCCTCTGAGTGACAGCGATCGGTAAGTGGTGCTGATGGTTGGGGGCTGCACTTCCGCCCGTTCTTCTGGGTATTCTCAAGATTCTTAGACCGCTACTGCCTGCTCTCGGTATTCTTCTTTGGGGATTTTAATTCTGCTTAAATACTTGATATGCCACATACTAAACTCCCAGCTGTTCTATTACAGTCAACATTTCTTTGTTGTTGTTGTTGTTGTTGTTGTTGTTGTTGTTGAGTCGTTTTACGTTTGGATACTTTCTTTTAGCTGTCTCTTGAGTCCATTGAGTCTTTGTTTGACTGTCAAATTTACTGGTGAGCCTGTCAAAGGAATTCCCTGTTTCTATTGTCTTTCTCACTTTTAGCACTGTTTGTTTCATTCTTAGTTTACTTTTTCAGACATTTTTTTTAAATGCACTTTTATTTTCCTTAGAGCCATAGAGGTGAAGCTTAAGTCTGATTATTATTAGTTACAGTATTTCAGTATTTCTTTTTCTTACCTTAGGTTTAGAAAAGCCTCTTGACCAAAGGCTACTCCAGACAGGAAGTAACTCGGGCAGGCTCAGGAGAGCAGGAGGTGAGACGACAGATGCTAAGGTAAAGACCAGCCCACTAACCTGACTGAGGTGCTCAGGGTCAGTTGTCTTCTAGATCTAGCTTTTCCCCTAAAGACCATCAAAATAATTATTACTTTTCTCTTGTTCAACCTAAATAATGGGTAACTTTTTGCATCCTGAGTTCGTGAATAGGATATGTACTCTTAGATTGTTAATACCTTGTTAATGATAGGTCTATAAAACCTGACAAAGGTTCTTTTTTTGTTGTTAATTCAGAAAATTAGTTCTGAATCAACAGAAATTCAGAGCTCTCTATTTCCTTCATTCTCTGTTTTGTCTCTATGTGGCCATAGTCACAATGTGCTTGTTCTTTGAACATTTCTGTAAACCTGCTAAAGTTCTGTAAATCTCAGTGAGACACTTGGTGGTGATCACATTGCTGGACAAAAAGGCATCCCTTTCCTGCAGAGGCTCCTGCCTGTGTGCACAGGCACAGAATGCTGCAGGACACAGAGGGAGAACTGATCCATTCGGGGTGAGGGGGTTGATTGGTGCTGTGTAGTAATGGTAGCATTTCAGCTGGATTTTACAAAATGAAGTCTTGACAGAGAGATGGCCATGCTAGGCCAAGCTTAAATTGTGACAAAAGTCACTGGACAATTTACTCTGCTCCTTGAGTAAATTTTTGTTGGTTTGTTTTTGTTGTTTTATCTTGTCATGAGACCTTTTGTTGTGTTTTTATTGTTGTTATTGTTATTGTTCTGCTCTGGCGGTGCTAGAATTCGCTCTGGAGACCAGACTGGCCTGCAACTCACAGAGATCCACCCACCTCTGCTTCCTGAGTGCACCACTATCATCTGGCCCTCATACTTTCTTTCTCTCTCTCTCTCTCTCTCTCTCTCTCTCTCTCTCTCTCTCTCTCTCTTTTCTTCTCTTCTCTTCTCTTCTCTTCTTCTCTCTCTCTCTCTCTCTCTCTCTCTCTCTCTCTCTCTCTCTCTCTTTCTTTCTTTCTTTTTTAGAAAAATCTTCAGGGGACCTGGGTGGATATACAGGAGAATCCTTAGTGGCTACTTTCTTTCTTGCTTGCTTTATTTTGACTTTATAGTCTATAAAGTCTTTATAATTTATATTCTACTCCTGGCTTTTCTTCCTAACCTCTCTCAGGCCAGGGCCAGTGGGCCTCCCGTAAGGAGTAGATAAGCAGGTTACCTCTCCCCAGTTTGGGCATAGTAGCCCATCCTTTTAATTCCACTACAAAGGAAGTAGAGGCAGGTGGATAGCTGTGAGTTTGAAGCTAGCTTGATCTGCATGACAAGTTCCAGATCAGTCAATGCTAAGAAAAAGCCTACCCCCAGATGGGATTCTTTAACCTCACCAATGACAAGTAAGACTGCCAATGTATGTGCGCTCTGAGAACTATTTTATAACTTAACATATATATTTTCCCCCTCTGGGGTAGGAAGTAAACCATCTGTCTCCTGAAATGTCTTCAGAAAATAAAGAGCAGCATGACCTCTCCCTGAGGGACTTACCTGAGGAAGCCTGCGGTTTCCCGTCCGAGCTCCCCCTGGAGGGCCAAAGAGGGTCGAGCACCGACTTGAGGAGGTTGGAGACCAGAGATGGCCAGGGAGCTTTCCGTAGGATCCACATGGAGCTTCGTGAGAAACCAGATACTGACGTCAAACAGCTTGTCATCAGAAAGATCCAGAAGAGTTGCCAGTGCAGCACAACCAAAGTCAGAAGTGGGATTTTTGATTTCCTTCCCGTTTTGCGGTGGCTCCCAAAATATGACGTGAAGAAAAACATTCTAGGTGATGTGATGTCCGGCCTGATTGTGGGTATACTGCTGGTGCCCCAGTCCATCGCTTACTCCCTGCTGGCCGGCCAGGAGCCGATCTATGGCCTGTATACATCATTTTTTGCCAGCATTATTTATTTCCTGTTTGGTACCTCCCGCCACATCTCTGTGGGCATTTTTGGAATTCTGTGCCTTATGATTGGTGAGGTAGTTGACCGAGAACTACATAAAGCCTGCCCTGACATTGCTTCTACATCATCTTCGCTAGCAGTGTTTGCAAATGGATGTGTGGCTGTAAACCATACATTAGACGGACTCTGTGACAAAAGCTGTTATGCAATTAAAATTGGCAGCACAGTGACATTCATGGCTGGAGTCTACCAGGTAAGAAACGGTGAACGTTTAGGCTGGGCATAGTAGCCCAGCACTCAAGAGGTAGGGGCAGGGGCAGGGACAGAGGAGGCGTTTGTGGCCAGCCTGGTTTCATAGCAAGATCTAGGACTACATAGTGAGAACCTGAGACCCCAGGGGAAGAAGAAAGAAGGAGGGAGACATAACAATTGGTTATTTCTGGCAAAATCAATCATTATACACAAAATCTCTGGTATGTAGGCTGCTAGGGGTTGCAGTAAGTCTGCCACTGAGTGCTAAAGAGATGAATGGTAGGACCAAGCCAAACAATACATTCCGCTGTAAAAAAGGGCTCTTCCTGGGCTGACTCTTAAGTAGCAACAGTCAGATTTTATTATTAAAAGAAAAAAAAAAAAGATCAGAAAGGGTCCTTGGGCCAACTTGTAGAATTCTTAACTTTGTACTTTGGAAACACTGGGTTTGCTTAAGATTATATGTGGCTGATTATTGGCAAAATCACCATGACTAGTTAGACAAGGGGGCAGAGGACAGGACAGGAGTGGGGAAGGGCGAGGAGGAGACCAGATGGTTGACATGATTGCCAGCTCCTGCCTTCCTTAGGAGTAGCTGCTTTACTGAGAGACTTCTGCTAAACTTAATAGTTCCCTTGGATTGATGAAGAGGGTGAGAAAAACTTGAGGACCATCATTTTACCAGCCAAGCAAAATGATTACAAATTAAAACCTCCTTGAATATCCTATAGAATCCACTAATCTGTTATTATGATTATGTCTCTGCCTTTTAGCCTCCAGAAATCAATGCCAGCATTAGTTAAACCTCTTCTCTCTTACGGGCATTTTGAACCAGGAGAGGAGGGGGAAGAATGGCTGGCTTTATTTGGTTCTTAGATGAGGTGGGAGAGACAGGGAAGGGGCCATGGGTGTGTTCCTAGAGTACACGTTGACTTCTTAGTGTCTCACCCAGAAGAGGAAGAGTTAACAGGACTGAGAACTGGGCAGAGAAGGATAGAATCTAGTTTTTCTACCAGTTAACTTTTACTTTCAGTTGTAACATGATCCATGCCTGTAATCTTAGCTTTTAGGAGATGGAGGCAGGAGGATTAGGAGTTTTGAGTCATTTTTGGCAAAGTTCAAGTCCACCCTGGGACCATGAGACCTTAACTACAGAAGTTAGAAACCTTCAATTTAATGGTAATAATTTTTAATTTGGAAAAAATGTCTTCTGAAGTAGAAGAATTTCTCCAATTTGAATTTGTTTGCTTTTTGTTGGCTGGTTGTTTTGTTTGAGAATTTTTTTGTTCTTTGTGGGTGTTTTGAGACAAGTTGTCTTCGTGTAGCCCTGACTGTCCTGGAACTTGTTGTAGACCAGACTGGCCTTGAACTCAGGTCCACCAGTCTCCACAGTGCTGGGATTAAAGGTGTATGCCACCGCCGGGCGGTGGTGGCGCACGCCTTTAATCCCAGCACTTGGGAGGCAGAGGCAGGTGGATTTCTGAGTTCGAGGCCAGCCTGGTCTACAGAGCTAGTTCCAGGACAGCCAGGGCTATACAGAGAAACCCTGTCTCGAAAAACCAAAAAAAAAAAAAAAAAAAAAAAAAAAGGTGTATGCCACCACTGCCTGGCTCCAGTTTGAGTTTGTATACATTGGTTTGGAACCTTGAAAACAATTCTTTTTGGAAGCAATCTGAATGGTGTCCCAGTTTTAAATTATTGTATAAGGTAGAACTCCCAGGTCTTGCTATCGTTGGGCTAATGAGTTTGATTACAGGAAGCTTCCTTGTATAGAGCCATGAGTCTGTAATTATGATTGCATTTCTCTTAGCTCTGACACTCTGTGTCACAGTTTGTGGCTGGGCCGGGAGGGCTGAGGTAGTGCGAGGCTGAGGAGCTGGTCCCCTCTACTGGCTAACGCGTGCATGTGCTCCCTTCCAGGTAGCGATGGGCTTCTTTCAAGTGGGCTTTGTCTCTGTCTACCTCTCAGACGCCTTGCTGAGCGGGTTTGTCACTGGTGCCTCCTTCACCATCCTCACCTCTCAGGCCAAGTACCTCCTTGGGCTGAGCCTTCCTCGGAGCAACGGCGTAGGCTCTGTCATTACTACCTGGATCCACATCTTCAGAAACATCCACGAGACCAACACCTGTGACCTCATCACCAGCCTTTTGTGTCTCCTGGTCCTTGTGCCAACCAAAGAACTCAATGAGCACTTCAAGTCCAAGCTCAAGGCTCCAATTCCAGTCGAGCTCATTGTCGTCGTGGCAGCCACGCTGGCTTCTCATTTTGGAAAACTAAATGAGAATTACAAGTCCAGTATTGCTGGACACATTCCCACTGGGTTTATGCCACCCAAAGCACCAGACTGGAGCCTCATTCCTAATGTGGCTGTAGATGCCATAGCTATTTCTATCATTGGTTTTGCAATCACCGTATCACTTTCTGAGATGTTTGCCAAGAAACATGGCTACACGGTCAGAGCAAACCAAGAAATGTATGCCATTGGCTTTTGCAATATCATACCTTCCTTCTTCCACTGCATAACCACTAGTGCAGCTCTCGCAAAGACATTGGTGAAAGAGTCAACAGGCTGCCAGACGCAGCTGTCGGCTATAGTGACAGCCCTGGTTCTTCTGTTGGTCCTTCTGGTAATAGCTCCTTTATTCTATTCCCTTCAAAAATGTGTGCTTGGCGTGATCACTATTGTAAATCTCCGGGGCGCACTTCTCAAATTTAGAGACGTGCCGAAGATGTGGAGGCTCAGCAGAATGGACACGGTTATCTGGTTTGTGACTATGTTGTCCTCTGCTCTGCTGAGCACTGAAATAGGCCTGCTTGTTGGGGTTTGTTTTTCAATGTTTTGTGTGATCCTCCGTACTCAGAAGCCAAAGAATTCACTGCTTGGTTTGGAAGAAGAATCTGAAACCTTTGAGTCCATTTCCACTTACAAGAACCTTCGGAGTAAGTCAGGCATCAAGGTTTTCCGCTTCATAGCCCCTCTCTACTACATAAACAAAGAGTACTTTAAATCAGCTTTGTACAAGAAAACGCTTAACCCAGTCCTAGTAAAGGCAGCTTGGAAAAAGGCGGCAAAGAGAAAACTCAAAGAGGAAACAGTGACTTTTCGCGGGGACCCCGATGAAGTTTCAATGCAGCTTTCCCATGATCCCTTGGAGGTGCACACCATCGTGATTGACTGTAGCGCAATACAGTTCTTAGATACAGCAGGGATCAACACGCTGAAAGAAGTTCGCCGGGATTATGAAGCCGTTGGTATCCAGGTTCTACTGGCTCAGTGCAACCCTTCTGTGAGGGATTCCTTAGCAAGAGGAGACTATTGCAGCAAGGAGGAAGAAAGTCTTCTCTTCTACAGTTTGTCCGAAGCGGTAGCTTTTGCAGAAGACTCTCAGAATCAGAAAGGAGTGTGTGTTGTCAATGGTCTGAGTCTTTCTGGTGACTGAAAAAGTTAATCTGAGTCTTTCTGGTGACTGGGAAAGTTAATAAAAGGAAGAGTAGTGTCTTGCCTGTTTCCGTGTGCAATGCTTTCTACTGTGAAAGGAGAAAGCCATGCATACTTGAAATAGTTCTCCTTTGAAGCTGGCCTTTGATAGTCTTGTGCAGTAGAGCTTTTAGTTGGGTAGAATCAAAAAGAAGTAAATGTTGGGGCTTCTGGCTTTCATGCAGATAGCATTCTTGGGGTACAGTGTAAATGGAATGGAACTGTAAAGCAGCCCCCCAACTTAATCGCCTTACTTTAGGAACTATGTATCTGAACTCTGTCCTCCAGAATGCAGAGGGAGGAAAAGCTGGGGTTTGCTACACACACTGGAGCCTTTGCATGATTCTGGAGGGGAAGAAAGGAGACAACATTGTTGGGACAGAGGCTGGTGAGGTGCGGGGGCCCGAGGAGACGAGTTCTGGCCCTGCTGCTGTGTCTGTTTGGGTTTTGATCCCCAGACAGCAATAAGAGCTCTTGCTGATAGTTGGAAATCACCATTTTTCCTTTCCTTCATGCAAGAACTGTGCCATAGTCTCATAAGAGAATCTGACCCTCACAGCTGGCCTGATACTGTTGTACAGAACCCGTGTTGTAAACATCTGATGTGTTAGTCATCCCTTTTTATTTAGAATAAGTAGGTAAGGAAAGAGTTCAAAACCAGAAAGGCAATGGAAATCTTTGTGTTTCTGCATCTCTGTCTCTGTCTTTAAGAACTTGTCTACTGTTACACTTCGTCTCACCTTTGACTTATTCTTGTGCTTCCCTGGGGAATCCTTTCTCAGTTGGCATTTCTGAACGACTGTGGCGGTGTCACCAGGGAAAGAAGCTCAGCAGCTTCTTAGAACGCTGTGAACGGGCTTGTGGTGCACATTCAAGAAGAGATTGCAAAAAAGAATAAATGACAGTTCCCCCTAAGAAATGCCACCATCCCACCACTGAGGCGTCTTAGCAAGGACCTGCTGGGGTTGGCAGTCTTTCTTTGTGGAAGTGGCTGTTTGTGGACAAGTACAGAGGTGATGGGGCGCTTCCAATAGGACATCCGCCATTCCTTTGCAGATGTGGAAGCAGTGCTGATGCTTACTGCCACGCCCCCTGTTGGCATATGATAAATATTGACTTCACTGACCATTTAATGCAGGGCCTGGAACCTTCACAGAGCCCTAGATTTACTGGTGTGTCGTTCTCAGTAGCTGGCTGCAGGTTGAGTTGAGTTGTTTCTTCAGAAAAGGACTTCGACAGGTAAGAGAAGTTCTCCCCAGTGCACAGCAGAGGGCTCACATGAGATTAAAACATTTAGCCGAGTTACCAAAGCAACAGTTTCTGAAGTGTAAAGTCCTGTTTAGCCTGTTCTTACATGTAAAACAATTTAAAATATTTAGGGGAAGCACTCTGTAACGAGCCTGCTGAGGTGGAGTGCTTTCAGACATTTTACAGGTGCATACTCCAGGAACTGCCGTTCTCCTGTGGCAGAGTGCTCCTGGTTGTGTGTGTAGATTTCCATGATTCCAGCCAAAGCTCCAGGGTGGGAATGAGGATCTCTGGTGATTACGTTGACAAACTCCACATAGCCATGGATTTCACGTCCCTCTGGACTCTGTCCTAGAGTTCCAGATGCCGGCCTCTGCTTGCTTGCCCTGTCTCCTTAGCTTTATGAATAATTGAAAAATCCCACTATCCTCGTCATTTCTGAAAAGCCCCCTTGCCCTTTCCTCAGGCCGTGTTGGAAGTGTTGGAATTAAGACTGTGAGAGATGTTAGTACTCAGGGAAGACTAGTAGGTACCTGTTCAGTGGTGGCGGGGGAGGTGGTCAGGACACAAGTTCAGTTCCCAGCACCCACATTAGGCAGCTCACAGCCACCTGCAGCTTTAGCTCCAGGCGCTCTAACCCTCATCTCTCTCTCTCTCTCTCTCTCTCTCTCTCTCTCTCTCTCTCTCTCTATTTCTCTCTCTCTCTCTCTCTCACACACACACACACACACACTTTTTTAAAGCACGAGTTTAAGATTACTGTATAATCCATTCAACACCAGCATAGAAAAAGAATTTGAGTTCAGTGTTTGGACAGTATCTGCCCTTTGACTGACATGTAAGTTCATAGCATGGATCTGCTAGGTTCTGGGGCTTTACATATGCATTAGCAAATTCTCGAGTTATGTCCTGATTTGTATTTGTCTCACAAAAGCAAACAGGATCCTACTTTCAGAAGCCATTTTAAAAACACGATTGCACTGGAGTTTGTTGCTGCCTTTCTCTTTGGGTTGATCTCTTTCTAAATCGAACATTAAAATTGATTTTGATTGCTAATATTTGAAGGAATCAAATATAGAACCAAAGCCTAATTTACCACCAGCACCAGAGACAACAAGCCGTTGTCACTTCCTTTTGATGCTTTAAACATATTTGTAAAAGTTATTTCACTCACTCTGAACATTAGAGTGTAAAATATTTTCCGGATTGTTTACAGAGAAGTAGAACCCTGAACGCTGTTAAATGACTCTCATTTGAAATACAGAGTGTACATGTGTCTGTGTATATTTTATGACAAGGTCTTATGTAGCACAGGCTGGCCTTGAACATGCTAAGTAGCTAGGGTGATTGTGAACTGTTGGTCCCCTGCTTCCGCCTCCAGGGCTGAAGTTAACAGGCCTAGGGATGGAGTAAGCTGGAGTGTATACAGACCTGCTATGAAAAGAACAGAGTTCAGGGGAGTCAAAGGTTAGATCACCAAGATCTGTACTGACAAAAAGGCAGAGCTGGCTGGATCCAGATCCTGGTAAAGCCCATAGTAAGATGAGGGTTCAGGAACATTCCTCTAAGAGCAACGTTAGAAATAGGTTCTCTTTCTAGACAGGGAGAGTCACAGGTTCACCAGAGCTCCGAAGAGCTAAGAAGCATATATGCTCAAGTTGTAGCCAAAGTCTAGGTGGGCCTACTCAGGAGTGCTGTCCTCCCTGTGAGCTGTGCGGCTGTAGTACTGTATCTCAGATAGAATAAGACTGGCAGGTATCTAGTTACTTCTAAGCAGTGTCAATAGGACAGGTATGATTGATATAAAGTTTTCAGCACAGTGGATGGTGAACTTGGAGACTGCATGGAGGTGATAGGTGAGTTGGCTAGACTAACGCTTCTGGCTACATTGAAGCAAAAACAGATCCTCAACAGGGATGTTCCTGGCAGTTTGACACTTAGAACACGTTGCCAGGATTAACTCCAGTCTGCAAAGTACAGAAAGAGGTAGGTTTGGGGACTAATGCCTCTTCATTTACAGCGATGGTTTGTGCTCTGTGTCCCCCACTACCACCCACCTCCATAGTGTCCTCTATCCCGCATTTTCAAGGAGGTGCTGTAGGGAAGTAACCCTTTCTGCATAGCCCCAGTGTCTGGGAGTCTGGTGTCCCGGGGGACTTAGAAGTGTTTGATGGAGAGTACTTGAGTGGAAGGCAGAGAGAGGACTGAGGGAGGCACGTGCCCTCTGGACTATGCCGGCAAGACTGACTCTCCAGGAAAGTGGAGTGCTCCAGGTGATAAGCTGTACATTTCTGCCTAAATTTTTTTCTTTTGTGTTTTTCTTGGACTCTTAATTCTGATAGTATTTTAATTTGAACTCTGTGAGGCACTTGGAGGCTGAGGAAGGAAGATTGGGTCTTCAAGGCCAGCCTAAGATAGTTGGTGAGACCTTGCCAAAAGAAGAGAAAAAAAAGAAAAAAAAAAAAAAACTAGCTAGCTGTTGGAGACCCATTTGTCCTCCAGCTCTTTTTTTTACATATAAAGATTTCAGTAAATTATGAATCATAGTACATTTGGGTGCTAAGTTTAAGCATGAAAATTATAATGGGACAGGACAAAACAGTGTACCAGCTGGCTTGTTAGAGGCTATGTCATGAAGTAAAATTCAATTTGTGTTAAAAGTACATTTTTAAGGTTTTTTTTTTTTTAATAGTAACTTGGAAATAAAGGCTTTAGATGTAGAAGGGGGTGTTTTTAATAAGGTAATTTTTTTTATCATGGTAAGAACTATTTTTTTTAACTAAAGGTATTTTGTAACTGAAATTTTAAAGTAAATCTGCTAAGTACAATTAAAAACTCAAACATTTGCTAGTATATTTTAGAGTATTATTTTGTGCCCTATGACTTAGCTTAAAATAACAGAGCATTGAAGTCTGCAGAGTAAGAGTGAGACTGACAGATGCTGTTACTGGAGACACTGGATTCCAAGTCTGCCATAGCTGCTGGGTCACAAGGGCTTTACTCTAAGGCTTGAACAGACTCTGGGAGTAATCCCACACCCTGTACCACATCCCTAAGAGAAATACAGAACCAAAGAGCTGTTCCTCCTCTTCAGTGCAAATCATTTGGGAAATTGGGATCCGAGTCCCGATGCTGCCATGTCATTTGTGCCTTAGCAGTGAGTGTAAGAATATACATAGCCTGGCTCTCCCCTTCATAGTGTTGTGTACAAATGCAGACAGCATGGAGAAGGGTTTAACCACCACCAGCCAGGCCTGATTCTTTTTTTTTTTTTTTTTTTTTTTTTTTTTTTGCTTAATCAATGAGCTTTATTGGATATACTTAGACAATGAGGGAGAACTTGTAGACCAGAGCACATGGGACTCATAATTAGATGTTATCGTGAAACTTGAAACCAGTGTTTGACAGAGATTATGAATACTGGATACTCCAAGCAAATCTGTAGGCGTTGGTTTTTTGCTTTTTTTTTCTTTTTTGGTTTTTTGTTTGTTTGTTTGTTCATTGTTTTGTTTTGAGACAAGGTTCCAGGCTGTCCTGGAACTCAGAAATCTGCCTGCCTCTGTCCCCAAAATGATGGAATTAAAGGCGTGCACCCTCATTGCCAGGCCCTGGAGGTGTCTCTATAGGATAAAGAACATCCTATTTTGGTGGCTCAGTGTATCAAGTCCTCCGTAGTAAGTATAATTTGTCTGAATTTCTTTATGTGATTAAATATAAAGAATTCTGTCAGTATTATTAAAGTTTGAATGGTGCATTACATACCTTAATTAAGTTTCCTTTTGAATCATTTATTTTAGTTTCAAGGAAAGTGTCCAAAAATACTAAATTCTTCTGGCTTCCTTACTTAGTTTTATCTTTTAGTATTTGAAGGTGAACAAGTAAAGCTTTCCTATGTTGTCACATTTTCAGAATATTTCCCCACAGAAATAGTGTACATTATCTAAGATTTGAACATGGCATGAATGTTTTCACAAGTTTTGCATACTTAAAATAATTCTGTAGTATAGAGCATTATTTGCATTTGTAAGGTTTCTCACCAATATGAGTTCTATGATGAATTCTAAGACTGCCTTTGTCAGTAAAGCATTTGTCACATTAGATTCACAGACGACATTGCAGACTAACTTTGTATTTAAGGCATTTGTCACATTCCTTGCATTTTTACGGTATCTCTTCTGTATGAATTCCCTGATGGAAATGAAGATTGCATTTGTAGGTAAAGCATTTGTCACATTAACTGCATCTCTAAGGTTTCTCTTCTGTATGAATTCTCTGATGACTACGAAGACTGCATTTTTGGGTAAAGCATTTGTCATATTCACTGCATTTGTAAGGTTTCTCTCCTATATGAGTTCTATGATGAATTCTAAGACTGCCTTTTGTCAGTAAAGCATTTGTCACATTCAGTACATTTGTAAGGTTTCTCTCCTGTATGAATTCGCTGATGACATTGCAGACTAACTTTGAGATTAAAGCATTTGCCACATTCACTGCATTTGTAAGGATTCTCTCCTGTATGAATTCTCTGATGACCTCTCAGACGACATTTTTGGGTATAACATTTGCCGCATTCAGTGCATTTGTAAGGTTTCTCTCCTGTGTGAACTCTCTCATGATTACTAAGACAGGATTTGTAGTTAAAGCATATTTCACATTCACTACATTTGTAAAGCTTCTTACCATTGTTTTGTTTCAGCATCTGTTTATGTTTAGACACAAAGCCCTCCTCAAGTTCTGTATGGTTTTCTTTCTTCCCTATGTGTATTCCTTGATTTAGATTAATGATAGAGCACTCATTTAAACCCTTTACATAGTCTTTATATTTGGAAATTTCTCTGGCTTTTCCAGTTCTAAGTCTTTTCAGGTTTGGGGATTGAAGTGAGGCACCTCTGTGGTTAGTTTTATAATGTGTGCTTTGGGTAGATTCATTAATCATTTGCTAAGCTCATTACATTTACAAGAGTAATTTACATTACAATATTCTCTTGTATATTCACATGCTCGTGGACAATGCATTCTGTGTCTAGATCTAAGACCTTCCCATGTTATCCACGTATGAGATGATTTTCCACAAACAGAAGATTGTTGTAATTCTCCGAGATCACATCCATGTACAATGCCTGCTGAGTAAAACTGAGGCATTCCCACTCCTCCGGTGAGAAGTCCAGAGCCACGTCCTTGAAAGTTAACAGACCCTGTTGAGTGTTTGCCAGAGAAGCACTCATTCTTTTTGTTGTTCTTCTCCCAGTTTGAAATAGTGGAACTCTTCTGATCCTTTGTTAGAGTCTCCTTGGCCTTTACCATCCAGGGTTCTTAGTTTTGACTTTTAGTTAGGGAGATTTGGCTCAGCATACAGACACCCAGATTTGTATTCCTTGTGCTACAATCTCAATATGCCAGTTAAGACATGGTATCATGGTGTCAAGATCTGTGGGTAACAGAAGATTTTCTTGTTCTAGATGAGCCCAGCTCCTTTGATTTATAGTTATGCAGTTTTGTCAGAGCATATAGAGACCTGACAGGTGACAGGACCAGCTGCTGAATGTCCTAGGAGGCCAGCACAGCAACTGCAGCTTAAGGAAGTTTTCAGGTTCTGGGACTTCTAGGCACTAGTCTCCCACCATGACTTGCTGACCACGAGGCAGCCAAGATGCTTGGAGAAGGCTGGAATGGAATCAAGGCCTGATTTCTGTTAGGGATGTATTTTCTAGTAGACCTTTAAATTCAAGTAAGTGCCTCGATGATTATCCTTATAAATCATGTCCTCAGCCATCCTTCAGACAAGGATGAGGTGTTTCCTGTTGGGGGGAGGGAGTTGTTAATCATTTCCTTCTAGAAGAATATGTTTGTATTGCTTATTTTATAAGGTCTTCTATGTGTTTGAGATTTAAGGGTACCATTTCTTTTTTTAATAAATTGTTATTGTAATAAAATATTACTGTGTAAGTTATTTTAGTGCTGGGGGTTCTGACTAAAACATTTAGATATTGGTGAATTTGACTTAAATTTTTTAACTTTTAGTCTTGGGGTGTTTCATTTGCATATATGTCTGTGTACCATGTGTACACACTACCCACAGAGGCTAGAAAAGGAAATCAGACCCCTTGGAGCTGGACTTACAGTTGTGAGTCACCATGGAGGTGCTGGGCATTGACCCGTGGTCCTCTGGGAGAGCAGCAGTGCTCTTAACCATGGAGCCGTCTCTTCAGCCCCAGTTGCCAGTGCATTTGAAAGTGCCAGCTTAGTGTGGTGACACAGGCCTGCTTGAGACAGGACTGGCAGGGAAGTCTCAATAAGGAGTATCTCATTCGCTTGTACACAAGCATCAAATGATAAAACTCAACACTGTCCCTCTGGGGACTCAGTGAACACAACAGGAGGGTTGGCTTGCCTAAGACCCCTCAGCTCTCATAGTGTTGGACTCCTGTAACATCAGTCAGAAAGCCCAAATCTGTGTGGTTGAAATACCTATGCTGCATTTTCACATCAGAGAAGAGAGTACCTCAGGATGACAGAGAACTTAGTGAAATTCCTAATGGCACACATTTAGACATTTAGCGGGTTGGTTGTCCGTGTGTGTGTGTGTGTGTGTGTGTGTGTGTCTGTCTGTCTGTCTGTCTGTCTGTCTGTCTGTCTGACACGGGGCCTTGCCGAGTAGTCCAGACTGTTGATCCTCCTGTCTCAGCTTCTTTCATGTCAACATTCACAGACATGCACCATCGTTTCTGCCTGGAGGGCACCAGTGTGCCTTTCTGTACCTGCTCCTTGTGCCTTCTCAAATGAGCGAGTGTGGGCACAGGACTAAGGATGGTTTCTAGCCTTTACAGCAACTTAGGTATTCTCTCCCCAACCCCATCAGCATTCAGCAGAGTGAAGGAGTTAACGATACCAGCCATCCTGTACACAGTGTCCGCACAGCACCGAGCATCCTGGACTCTGTAGAGAACACTTTCATTCTTTGGTGTCTCATTCATATAAACCAAATATAAATCTTTTATAGATTTTTAAAAAGGACTGCAGCCTACCTGTAACAGTAACTGCATTTATCCCCAGATTCTTTTTTTAAAGATTTATTTATTTTTTTATATATGTAAATATGCTGTAGCTGTCTTCAGACACTCCAGAAGAGGGCATCAGATCTCATTGCAGATGGTTGTGAGCCACCATGTGGTTGCTGAGATTTGAACTCAGAACCTTTGGAAGAGTAATTGGTGCTCTTAACCACTTAGCCATCTCTCCAGCCCTATCCCCAGATTCTTAATTGTTCAGATTACAGGTATGTGCCAACTCACCCAACTCTAGTTATGAATTATTTAACTTAAAATATTATAACTCCTTGGTAGTTCTTCAGTGTTTTTAGGATAAGCTTGAAATTAGAGGCCTAGCTGACAAGGCCTTAAAATCCCTGGCCTTAACTGGGCATGGTGGTATATGCCTGTCATCCCAGCATGGTGGAATAGGATTTCCTGCTTGAGATCAGCCTGGGTTACAGAGCAAGATACTGTCTCCCCAAAAAGGAGAGGAGAAAGAAGAAAAGTTCTGTCCTTGGTTGCCTTTGCCTAACATGCCAACCACTCACTCACCTTAAGTGTGCCCAAACAGAGCAGTTAACACCCTGGGACTCTCCACTGCCCCACCCTGAGTCATCTCCCCAGCTCTTCCCCCAACTCCCTGGGCCTCCCTGCTTAGGTCTCAGCCATCTGTTGCTCTCAGCAACATTTCCCTCTTAATCAGTGGGTCTGGGCTCCAACTGCTGCACTCGTGCATGGTGAGTGGAACGCTGTTTCTCATTCATTCCCCCAGCTTCTATAGCTGAGTTTCTTGGTGGTAGTACAGAGGGCAAACACTATATTTTAAGATAAAATTTATTATTACAAGCACAGATATGTTTGGTGGATAATTATGTCTTTAGCTCATTTCTGGAACATACCTATCACAAGGCAATTTCATTGCCAATAATCATAGATTGAAAAATATAAGTCTTTAATGAAGAGATATGTAACAGGGTAGGTTCGATGGTCTCAGTGTCTTAGTTTGGGTTTCCATTGCTGTGAAGAGACATGACCAAGGCAACTCTTATAAAGGACAACATTTAACGGGCTGGCTTGCAGTTTCAGAGGTTCAGTCCGTGATCACGGTGGGAAGCGCAGCAGCCTGCAGGCTGGCATGGTGCTCTAAAAGGAGCGGAGTGTACTACATCCTCATCCAAAGGCCGCCAGAAGGAGACTGTCTTTCATAGGCAGCCAGGAGAAGGGTCTCTTCTGCACTGGGCAGAGCTTGAGCACTAAGAGCCCTCAAAGCCCACCTCCACAGTGACACACTTCCTCCAACAAGGCCACACCTCCTAATAGTGCCACTTCCCATGGGCCAAGCATAGTCAAACCATCACACCCAGGCACAGTTAATTCAAGTTTTAGTCATTTGAATGAGGTCTGCATTTTGTGTCTCTGTTTGCTTACCTTTCCCTGACATTTACTGCTTCAGAGCAATTAGGGCTGTATGTTCCTAAGGGTTCTTCAAGCTTTCTCCCTTATGTAGTTCACCTTTGCCCTCTGGTGGCAGAAGTATGCACTACACTCTAAAGAAGTATGCCCTGTAGCATGAATACTTAACAGTTCTGAAACTTGAAAGATGAGATGATTACAAATTAAACAGCACTAGACATAAAGAGGCAAGCAATAAATCTCAGTTTTCTTCCCTTTGGATAAGAGCCCAGCAAAGAGAATTCCTAGAACAGTGTGTGTGGAGTGGGGTGGGGGGAATGATAGACAGACAGACAGACAGACAGACAGAATGCATGTGCCACTCTGCATGCATGGAAATCAGAAGGCAGCACTAGGGAGTGGCACTTCCCCTGTGGGTTCTGGGATTGGTTGAGCACAGACTTCCAGGACTACACTGAAGCATCATTACCCACTGACTCACCTCACTGGGACTCCTTTTTTTTTTTTTTTTTTTTTTTTCCAGTTAAAAAAAAAATAGGGCTGGAGAGATGGCTTGGCAGTTAAGACCACTGACTGCTCTTTCAGAGGTCCTGAGTTTAATGTCCAGCAACCACATGGTGGCTCACAATCATCTGTGATGGGACCCAATGCCCTCTTCTGGTGTGTCTGAAGACGGCTACAGTGTACTTGTATAAAATAACTAAAAAAACCTTTTTTTTTTTAAAGTAAGTTTATTGGGAGGCAGAAGCAGGTGGATTTCTGAGTTTGAGGCCAGCATGGTCTACAGAGTGAGTTCCAGGACAGCCAGGGCTACACAGAGAAACCATGTCTCAAAAAACCAAAATTGAAAAAATTTTTAAAAAAACCCATATTTACTGTGTTCAGGGCACTTAGACGAAGCCCTCTTTATTAAAATCCTGTCTGAATAAACAGAGGCAAAAAGTCTTACGGTGATTTTGATGGAAGGACACAAGTTTGATGCTCTGCATTAGAGCACATCATCAAACAATAGGGTTTCTTTGGGATTGGGAGCTATGATCCAGAAAACTTTAGCCAACCCTTTCCAATTGAGGCTAGGCCTAGCTATGTCCCCACAGCCCTAGGCAAGACACTATTCAGAACTGGCTGGTGTCGTTCTCACAGAGCTCAGACTCTAATTATTAAAGTGTTACAGGGCCGGGGCTGGAGAGGTAGCTCAGTGGTTAAGAGCACTGGCTGCTTTTCCAGAGGAACGGGGTTCAATTCCCATATGGCAGCTCACAACTGTTTGTAACCCCAGTTCCAAGGGATCTGACACCCTCACACAGACATGCAGGCAAAACACCAAGACACTAAGAATAAATAAGTCATTTTAAAGAAGTGTTACAGAGCACTGAGAAAACATCAAAGAACAGGATGTGGTTTCTGTTGATGGAAACTTCAGAAGAGCCTGGAGGTCGAGACTCCAGTCACGGCTTAGAGCAGTGGTTCTCCACCTGTGGGTCATGACCCCTCCGAGGGTCAAAGGACTGTCTCATCAGGTACCAGATACCCTGCATATCACATATTTATAATTAATAACTAGCAAAATTACAGTTCTAGAGTAACAATGATTTTATGGTTGAAGGTTGCCACAACATGAGGACCCATATTAAAGGTTCAAGTCATTAGGAAGGTTGAGAACCACTGTCTCAATTCCAAGAGTCTAGCTTGATAGCGAGCAGCGAGGCGCACAGGCAAAGGCAGATAAGTGGGGGTGGTTCCAGGTGAAGGAAGCCAGGGTCAGGTCAGGGACAGCACGGCACTGCACTGTGCTGACCAGCCAGGTTAGAAATGGAGGTTCAAGTCAGCTACACAGGGTATTATAAGGACTCAGAGGAATGCTCTGATTGGGTTTGTTTGTTTATTTGCTTGCTTGTTTGTGTTTGTTTTTGAGACAAGGTTTCCTTGTGTAACATCCTGGGACTTACTGTGTAGAGCAGGCTGGCCTTGAACTCCTAGAGGTCCACCTGCCTCTGCCTGTCCAGTGCTGGGTTTATGCCACCACTGCTCTGCTCTGATGTTGTATTTTTGTAGGTACTTGAGAGACAGCATAGAAACCTGGTCAGGGACATGGCAAGATCCCAAAAGAATTTGTAGAATAGGCAGTCAGGACTGCAGAAGGGGCGCCAAGGACGCTCTCTGAATCAACCCTGACACAGGAAGCTGAGGACAGACTAGATACAGCCACAGCCTCTCCAGGAGAGAGACACCCACCAAGTGTCCAGAATCTAAGACGTAAGACAATCATCAGCATACACACCTATAATATCAGAAAGCTGAGGCAGGGGGACTGCCCTGTCAGTTCAAGGCTAGCCTAGCCTTAACTATGTAATGAGAACCTGTTTCAAAACATTAAAATATATTCAGTACTTTTATTTCAAAATTCCATACTGGCTTGTTAAAGAGAAAAAAATCCAAACATCTACTGTATTTTTGTTGACTGGCTTTATTTAATATGGAAGCACTTTTATAATAAATCTGCTTTATGTGTCTATTTTGATTAATAAACTGTAAAAAGAAAAAAAAATGCTGTTAGTTTCTGAAAAATCCATGCGATTACCCAGAAGGAAGACTGGCAGAAAACAGTACCAAGCTGCTACATCAAGATGGCTTGGGGGTAGAGGCAGTTGCTATCAGACCTGATGAGATGAGTTAGATCACTAAAACACAAATGCTGGAAGGAGAGAACTGACCTCTGACCTTCACACGTGTGCCAGGGTAGGTGTGCACTCACACGCACCAAGTAAGTGTGCAAAATTACAAAATAAAGACTAGCAGAGCCTGCGAGGTAGCTCAGGTAAAAGCACTTGCTGCGTATGTCTGATGAGACCTGGGTTTCATCCCCTGTAACCCACAGGTGGCAGGGAAGAATTGAGCCCCAAAACTTGTCCCCTGACTTCTGTGCACACACGTGAATAAAAGAAAATAAATTTAAACTGATATGAGCCACAGATATGGCTCAGCAGTTAAGAGCACTTGATGCTCTTCCAAAAGGCCAAGGTTTAGTTCCCAGCACCCAGGTCAGGGAGGTCAAAGCACCTGTAAGTCCAACTCCAGGAGGTCCAATGTCCTCTGGCCTACTTGGGCAGGCACAAATACTTGCATATAAATAAAAACTATACTAACATTTTAATAGGTACTGTATGTCCTCTCTACAAATGAACTTGATATTTCTCTAGTTTGTTAGCAATAGATACTAAGGCTATAAATGATAAGAATATTTTCTCTATGGGAAAACATATAAATCTGACTATAAATTTAAACAGTATTAACTTAAACATAGCCCTTTCTCTGAAGGATACACATAGAGGGAAGAAGGCAACGTCCAGTATATTGGAGGGTAAATGTAACATGTCTTCACCTTAATCTATGTTACAAACTCCATTACTCACAGGTATTGAAGAAGCAGTGGGCAAAATCCAGTCATAGCATGATCCTCCATCCAGAGCTCTGACATACATCAAGAACTTCATCTTAAGACCAGATGTTAATTTCTTGGGCATAGACAAGTGTACTCCCTATTCAATACTTGGAAACTATTGGGAGTATTCAGGAAGATTCTAGAGTTATCTAGTTAGCAGAGGGGACAAAAGACTCGGTAAGTCTGGAGTGGACACTGCTTACACTTTTTATTTTTTGAGCAAGTAACTGACAACAGAGAACACATTCAAACGGCCAGCTCCAGAAGTGTGAGGATCCAGCTACACCAGCAGTTCTCAACCTATGGATCCAGGATCATCAGGTAGGTACCTATTTCAGAGGCAGAGGCAGGCAGAGCTCTGTGAGTTTGAGGCCAGTTTGTTCTATATAGGGAGGCCATCCAGGGCTCGTGTCTGGGCTTTGGAATTAGTGAAAAGATCCTCAGGTGCTTCTGATGTGTAGGCAAATTTAAGAAGCACTGTATCAGCCAACGGAGAACACAAGTCAGACAAATTCTTTTTCCCAGATTCCACTCTAGGAAGCTTCATTATCTCAGAATATTGTGTATGCTGTCATAATAATATCCCTGTTTAAATTAATATTGTAGCAGCTATTCCTGGTTGTCAACTTGACTATATCTGGAATGAACTACAATCTAGAATTGGAAGGCTCACCTATGATCCTAATCTGGAAGCTCAGAGATATAAATTTCTGACCTGGACTTAGCAAGGAGATCTTGAAGCATAGTGGTTATGGATTCCAGTTCAAGATCATCTGGGATTAAAGGCATGGAGACACACACCTTTAATCCCAGATTATGTCTATGGATTCCAGTTCAAGATCATCTGGGATTAAAGGCATGGAGACACACACCTTTAATCCCAGATTATGTCTATGGGTTCCAGTTCAAGATCATCTGGGATTAAAGGCATGGAGACACATACCTTTAATCTGGGCTACACCCTCTACTGGAGACATATATATATAAGGACATTGAAGGAAGAAGACTGATTCCTGCTTGCTGGCTTGCCTCGTGGAACTGAGCAACTGCAAGATCCTTGGACTTCCATTCACAGCTGCTGCTGACTATTGTTGGGGAGTTGGACTACAGACTGTAAGTCATCGACAAATTCCCCAACTACATAGAGACTGCCCATACATTCTGTAACTCTAGAGAACCCAGACTAATACAAATATCTTATCTGTATTAAAAACACCACGATCAAGGCAGCTCATAGATAAGTTTATTTTGGCCTGTGGTTCCAGAGAAATGAGTCCAAAATTGCAGAGTGGAGGCATGGCAGCTGAACCTGGACGCTGGAAGCTTACATTAAGCAGGACGCAGAAGGAGTACAATGGAAAGCCAAAACCCGACCTCCATGACATACTGCCTCCAACCAAGCCACACCTCCTAAGCCTCCCCAAACAAACCATCAGCTGGGGGCCAAGTTTTCACATACCTGAGACCATGGGTTACATCTCATTCAAACCACAGCATCAGTGTGGTAGTTACAGTATGCTTGGCCCAGGGTGTGGCACTATAAGGAGGTGTGGCCTTGTTGGAGTAGGCATGTCACTGTGGGCATGGGCTTTCAGACCCTAATCCTAGCTGCCTGAAGTGAGTCTTCTCCTAGCAGCCTTCAGATGAAGATGTAGATCTCTCAGCTCCTCCTGCACCATGCCTGCCTAGACGCTGCCATGCTCCCACTGTCTTGATGATAGTGGACTGAACCTGTAAGCCAGCGACATGTAAATGTCTTTGTAAGCCTTGGCTTGGTCATGGTGTCTGTTCACAACAGTAAAACCCTAAGACAGTTAGAGAAAGTTTTTTGTAGAGTACACTTTTTAGAAGTAAAAGTCACAATTAATTCCTACTCTTCTTGATACAGGCTTTCATGTAGCCCAGGATGGCCTCCAACTCACTATATAGTCACCTATGAACTTGGTGCCAGTTCCATCTCTTATATTGCCATGCCAAGATGACGGGCGCTGAGGATGGAACCAGGGCTTTGTGTGTGTGAACCAAACACTATACCGCCCTTTCCTTGTGAAGAAATCTGCAGTGTTGGTATCAGGAAGTCTCTGGGTCATTCTTTCCATTAAATATTCATGTATAATATTTAGCTGTGCGAAAACAGATCTGAGAACTTCCCACAGTGGAGAACTAAGTTTCTGTCCACTGAAGATGACTTCCGTGCTGGGGTTTGGCTGCTCTGATAGGGAAATCTCATCTTCTCTTCCAGCTTTACCAACACACACCATCTCCTGATCATCAGTGTGCCCATTAGCTCCAGGGGGATGATGAAATTATCTTCAAAGTCCTGGGAATCTGTTTCACTTGGGACATTGTGGCAATAGCTGCTAAGCGCCAAAATGTTTTTTCAAAAGATTTTATTTTTAAGACTTTTAAATGTTATGTATGAGTGTTTTGCCTGCATGTTTATCTCTGCACCGCATATGTGTTTAGTGCCCCACATCCCCTGGAACTGGAGTTACAGACAGTTGTGAGCTATCGTGTGAGCAATAGGAATTGAAACTGGGTCTCCTGGAAGAGGAGTCTATGCTTCTAACCACTGAGCCATCTCTTTAGCCTCATCAGTGTTAGAATGTTGTTTAAAAGCAACTTCTGATGTTTGTGTCAGAGCTATTGTGGTAGTTTGAATGAAAATGGCACCCATAGACTCAGAGAGTAAAATCATTGGAGGTGTGGCCTTGCTATGTCACTGGGGTGGGCCTTTGTGGTTCAGACGCTCAAGCCAGGCCCAGTGTCACTCTTTTTGCTGCCTGCTGAGCTGGATGAAGAACTCTCAGCTACCTCTACAGGACATCTGACTGTGTGCCACCATGCTTCCCTCCATGACAGTAATGGACTAAACTTCTGGACTGTAGGCAAAGGCCAGCACCAAGTAAATGTTTTCCTGTATGAGTTGTTGTCATCATGGTGTCTCTTCACAGCAATAAGACCCTAACTAAGTCAGAAGTTGGTCCCAGGGACTGGGGTATTGCTATGATAGGTTGGGCTGTGCTTTTGTTTGGAGGAATATGGAACACTTTGGGACTCTGGACTAGAAAAGCATGATTGGACATCTTAAGTGAAGCTTTAATGGAACACCCCAGTGGGAGCATGTGAGCCGCGGTGCCGAGGGCGCCGTGGGAGCCCAGCTCGAGAGGTCTCAAAGGAGAAGAACATTAGGATGTACTCTAGAGACTGATTTTGTTCAGTCAGCCTACACTTGCTTGAAAATTGTCATAGTCAAGCACTGTTGGCCAAGGTGATGCCTTTTTTCTGATTAACAGAGCTAGGGATGAGAATGTTGTTGGTGTGAATGTCTTGAAACCATGCAAAAAGGGCCTGCTGGTGCCACCAGATACGATCCCTCGTCCATTCCTCTGGGCATCCCACAAATGTCTCTTGCACTTTTTTTTTTTCCCTGATTGGGCACAACTGTTTAAGAAAGTAGATAGGGTAGCAGTGGTGCCCACAACTTCCACAACTTTCCTTTTCTTCTCCTGGGAGAACCGCTGAAGTTTCTTGTTCCCCTTCCTCGCCATTTCTATGGGAAGAGGAGTGGGCCACAACTAAGGGGGCTGTGTCTGTTCCTCCTTCCAGCTTGTTTTGCCACACGTGTGGAAAACTAAGAAACCTAAATGAGGTTTTAGAATGGTAAAATTTCTATTAGGAAAAATCAGGGGAAGACAGGACTCATGGCATTGATTTGTGTCAGAATTGGATTACCAGCAGACTCAGAAACATTTAAAACAAAAAGGATCTTGAAGAAAATCTATTTACCTAGGTGTTCCAAGCCTGGCTGCTATGACCGTACGTTGAAATAGGCTGCAAAAGCTTGCAAATACTTTAATCCCAGCACTTGGGAGGCAGGGGCAGGCGGATTTCTGAGTTTGAGGCCAGCCTGGTCTACTAAGTGAGTTCCAGGACAGCCAGGGCTACACAGAGAAACCCTGTCTCGAAGAAAAAAAAACAAACAAACTAAACCAAAACAAACAAACAACAACAAAAAAAAACAAAAGAAAGAAAGAGCTTGCAAATACCAAGTGTGGTGGTTTGAATATGCTTGGCCCAGGGAGTGGCACTATTAGGAGGTGTGGCCTTATTGGGGGAAGTGTGTCACTGTGGAGGCGGGGCTTTGAGGTCATATATATGTACTTAAGTCTGGCCAGTGTGATCCAGGCTCATCTCCTTCTGTTGCCTTTGATGAAGATGTAGAACTCTCAGCTCCTTCTCCAGCACCATGCCTATCTGCACTCAGCTATGCTTCCTAAAATGATGGTAACGGCCTGAACTCTGAAAATGTAAGCCAGCCCCAGTGTCTTAGTTAGGGTTTTACTGCTGTGAACAGACACCATGACCAAGGCAACTCTTATAAGGACAACATTTAATTCGGGCTGGCTTATAGGTTCACAGGTTCAGTCTGTTATCATCAAGGCAGGAACATGTCAGCATCCAGGCAGGCATGGTGCAGAAGGAACTGAGAGTTCTACCTCTTCATTTGGAGGCTGCTAACGGAATACTGACTTCCAGGCAGCTAGGATGAGGGCCTTAACGCCCACACCCACAGTGATACATCTAGTCTAACAAGGCCACACCTACTAATAATGCCACTTCCTGAGCCAAGCATATGGAAACCATCACACCCAATTAAATGTTTGCTTTTACACTGCATAAATTTGAGTAGCCTTGTTTTACAGATTTAGTTACAGGTCAGAGGAACACTAGCCTAGAGCCACAAAGATTTCTTAACTCAGATCACTGATGTATCTGGCATGCCATTGCCCTGCTCAAAATTTGGCTAAAATGAAAACTTTGATTTTTCTCACCATCTATCTGAAAAGGATTTCCACTGTAGGAGGATGTTCTGGGTGTCACACATTCACTTAATGAACATTTACAGGTTCCAAGCAGTAAGGATACAGTGATGAATAAGAGAGTCAAGTTATACACCCCAAGGAATATAAAACAGAGGGAAACATAATTAACATAAATAGGCAATCACAGAGTGTAGTAAGTGCTATGAAGAAAGTAAAGGCGATGGGAAAGAATAAAAGAAAAAAAATCTGTCTGCTGTGGAGGTGTGAGCCTGGAGAGGTGGAGGAAGCAAAATCAGTTGGCGGTCAATAAGTGAGATGATCTCCAATAAACATTTAAAAGGCCGGGGACGCAGCTCAGTGAAAGAGTACTTGTCTGGCATGCTCAGACCCAGGCTCTGGTCCTCATTCCTGCAATGGGGTGTGGGTTGGAATCTGTTTATAAAGTCACATGGAAGATGGCATTTGAGCTGAAGTCTCCATGGGGAGCACTGGGATGGGGGAGGGGGCAGTGCAAACAAGGACAGAGCATCAGCAAAATTTCAAAAACAGGAAAGAGTCTGAAGTGTTCTGAAGGATTTGCAGGACTCCACGTAGGTCACAAGAGTGGAGAGCCAGAGCATTCAGATGCTGTGGTAAGCAGCAGACATTTACTCCAAGTGCGCAGAAACTCACCCACAGTTTCAGGGAGTTTGCTAAGAGAACGTCCATTCATCTTCCTTCTCATCCATATTCTCCTTATGTTTCTCTGTCTCTCCTCTCTTGTGATGTAGCAGGCTCTCATCAGACTGGAAATCCTCTTTTCTCAGTCTCTTCCAAGCTAAGAGGATCACTGTCCTGTACCACTATTCTCTGCCTGCTTTGCATCTTTAAAGTATATATGTCTCTCAATGGGCAGTGGTGGTGGTGGCAGAGTTTACAGTATTTATCTAAAGCAGAGTACTTTAATTTGAAAGGGGTTTGGGGAGTCATGCAAACCATGCATTAGGTCTATGTTTTCATGCTGGCATGTGGAACTGTCTACATGCTGAGTTTAATCCTAGCATTACGGAGGCAGAGGCAGGTGGATCTCTGAGTTCGAGGCCAGCCTGGTCTACAGAGAGAGTTCCAGGACAGCCAGGGATACACAGAGAAACCCTGTCTGGAAAAACAAACCAACATCATCTTGTTATTTTGTGGGAAATGGATGGAATATTTGGATGCTACTGCTAATGGTTTGGGTGGGGGATAATGACAGAAGTAATGGGTGGATTATATTCTACAATCCCTCTTTCAGCGTGCTTCCTGAATTCCTGAATGAATTTAGGCATAGCAACACATGCCTTTAATCCCAGCACTGGGGCTACTAAGGCAGGAGGATTGTGAACATTTAAGGCCAGCCAAAGCTAAATAATAAAACCCTGTTTTAGGGCTGGAGAGATGGCTTAGTGGTTAGGAGCACCGACTGCTCTTCCAGAGGTCCTAAGTTCAATTCCTAGCACCCACATGGTGGCTCACAACCATCTGCAATGGGATCTGATGCCCTCTTCTGGTATGCCTGAAGACAGCTACAGTGTACTCATAAACATAGTGAATAAATAAAACTTTTAAAAAAATTTAAAAAGACCCTGTTTCAAAACAACAAATAAACAAACAAAACACTCTTAGACTCAACCAGGGCGGGCACATCCTATCTGACACAGGGCTTGACCTGGCACTTCCTGGATGAACTTTCCATGAGGACATATGTAGTTTTTTTTTTTTTTTTCTTCGAGACAGGGTTTCTCTGTATAGCTCCGGCTGTCCTGGAACTCACTCTGTAGACCAGGCTGGCCTCGAACTCAGAAATCCACCTGCCTCTGCCTCCCAAGTGCTGGGATTAAAGGCGTGCGCCACCACCGCCCAGCTTCATATGTAGTTTTAAAAGCGCAAAGTGACATTGCGTATCTGAGAACGGCTGTGGGGTATCCCTTCCTACAGAGAAGGCTTCTCAGACAGGGCTTTAAGCCAAGAGAACGGCTATATCAGCTAGCCACTACCGTGGGTGTTTAGGGCCCAGTGTAGCTTTCTCCTGGTGAGCTTTTAAGAACAAAAATCCATATTCTGGGTTGACATACTTCAGCTAACAAGAACAGTTAGACAGAAGCAGAACTAAGTATGCCAAAAAGCAAGGTTAGTAAATTTAGAGACTTCCCCAGAACGATGGACTTTAATGCATTAGGTCTGTGTTTTCATGTTGGCATGTGGAACTGTCTACATGCTGAGTTTTATGGCCTAAATGGTACTTGCATCATGGAGTCAGTTGTGCTAAGGTCTAGGAGGCTACTAAGGCCCTATTTACAAAGCCTACAGGACCAGATGACTCCCCAAGCCCCTTTCAAATTAAAGTACTCTGCTTTAGATAACTGCTGTAAACTCAGTGACTGTAGGGGCAGGGTGGTGGCTCAGGTGACTGAGCGAGGGATAAGCCATTGGGAATAGCTGTGGACTGAGTGCCAGAGCTAGAACTTACTTCAAAGATTGCAAACAAATTCCTTTTCTGCTGAATGTGGTCAGACAAAACCCCATCCCACAGAACAGTTTGGAATGTGTTTGCTTATTCAGTATTTATTTTTGCTGTACTGGGGATTCACCTTATAAAAATTGGAGGCTAATTTAAGTACATCAGGGAGTTCCTGAAAGACTTTAAAGACAGAAAGAAAAAAAAAGATTATTGTTTAAAGAATTGATGTCATAGCCGGGCATGGTGGTGCACGCCTGTAATCCCAGCACTTGGGAGGCAGAGGCAGGTGGATTTCTGAGTTCCCCAGCCTGGTCTACAGAGTGAGTTCCAGGACAGCCAAGACTACACAGAGAAACCCTGTCTCAAAAAAAAAAAAAAAAAAAAGAGTTGATGTCAGGGGTTGGAGTGATGGCTCCGAAGTTAAGAGCACTGACTGCTCTTCTGGAGGTCCTGAGTTCAATTCCCAGCAACCACATGGTGGCTCACAATCATCCATCATGAAATCTGACTCCCTCTTCTGGTGTACTAAGATATAACAACAAATAAATCTTTAAAAAAAAAAAAGAATTGTCAGACAAAAACATAGGAATCCTAGAGTCAGGAGTGTAGCCCTGCAGCAGGGTACATGTATAAAGCCCTGAGCTCCAGCGCCAGCACTGAATGGAGATGGGGTAACAGCCCAGATCAGATATGAGAAGTTGGTTTACAGAGGATGATGGTAAGGATTCCGGTGGGGCTGGGTGTCTTTGTGCCTTGGTGTGAAGCATGAGATATGATTTGAGTATTGAGCATTCTAGTGGATGCTGATCTCATTTACTGAGGTGCGGACGCTTACTGAGCATATCCTACACGTGAAGCACTTACTACAATTAATAGAGCTTCCTTGTAAGCAGGATGAATGTAACTGCTCCAAATCGTTCATAGGTCCAAAGGAAACTCCAGTTTCCAAAAATCCAAAATGCACTCCAGGTATCCAGAAATTTCTCGGGAACTTATGAAGCCAGTTTTCCCCTACCAAAAGTCATTTCACTGGCAGAAGGCACCTCAGATGCCTATTAGCATATTAAAGCTGTGGCTGGTCTTCAGGCTCCTTCAGTGTCACAGTTCAAAGTCCTGCTAACCCTTCTCACCTGTTCCCAGAACTAAACTCCATCCAGCTTAAGGGCTTCCCAAAACCCAGGTACTCATTCCCTTTATAACCCTGCTGTGTTTGCAGGAGCACGTCTTTCCTCTTTCTCCCTCTCCGCGTGCGTGCGTGCGTGCGTGCGTGCGTGCGTGCGCGCGCGTGTGTGTTTTCTGCTCCTGCTTCTGAATAAACTGACAACATAATCACCACTCTGTGGTATGATTCAGGGGAAGGTTTTTATTGTAGATAATAAGAAAGAGAAGAGCCAGAGGCATCTTGAAGAGTCTGGAGCAGAAAGTAAACTGAACTTGGCTATCAGACTAGACCTGGCCATAGAGCAGAGAGGCAGGCGGGGGGGGGGGGGGATGGTAGGGCAGGCACACTGAAAATAGCAGGGCTATAAGGAGAATGAATGGGGGGGGGTGGGGAGCCTCTGAGTTGGAGGGAGTTTAGGATAAGGGAGGCGGTGATAAGAATTAGGAGGCTATAGGGATAAGAGCTCAGTGGTTGAGAGCACTGACTGTTGTTCTGGAGGTCCTGAGTTCAATTCCCAGCAACCACATGGTGGCTCACAACCGGCCGTAATGAGATCCAGTGCCGCCTTCTTGTGTCTCTGAAGACAGTTGACAGCCTACTCATTTTAAATAAGTCTTAAAAAGAAAAAAGTTAGGGGTCTAGCACTGACTTTGAAATGTTTAGCAGGTACTTGCGATTAGGCTAGCATGTGCTCTAGGCTAGCATGTGCTCTAGGATGCGAACAGGCATCCCAGATAGCCCTTTGTCTCTTTTGCCTTTTGGAATTTGGGGAAATGGAGCTTCCTTTGGACCTGACGCTTCTTTCACCCAGGTTCAGTCTGTTGGTTATGTTTGGTCTATCTCTTCCTCTGCTCTGGACTCTTCTAGATGCCACTGAATGTTCTCTCTCCTATCTACAATAAACCCCCTCCGCTTAGGAATGGTCATATTGTCAGTTTATATGTGAATGTCATAACTTGTTTTGAAGACTACTGAGAGGAGACATGGGAAGATGAAGAGACTAGTATCTTTTGTCTTGTTCAAATCATTATGTTTGGGGGGGGGGGGCGAGAACTGTCTTGGAGATTGAACCCGAGGCTAAACACATGCTAGGGAAGCCCTCTACTACTGATCTACATTCCCTTGCCCAAAGACAAGACACCAGACCAGACTTAGCCATGCAAAAGATTCAATCTGCTGTGTTGGCTGTAGAGACCAGAATGGAGGCAGGAAGAACTGCATGAGGTCGGGCAGATGGTGGTAGCTCGAGAAGATGGTGACATTGGTAGGTGGATATGGGTAAGACTAGCATTACATTCCCAAGCGGTCTTGCAGGAACTTGTCTAAATGTTGCACAAACTATCATGTTAGACCAGTCCTACGTTCCCAGAGCTCTCCATTCCAGAGTCACTATGGTGACTGCTCACTGGAGTGAGTGGGGGGGAAGCACGGTGCTGCACTAAATACCAGTCTCAAGTTGAAGGAAAGAGAAAGATCTGAAAGGTGAGGCTGAGCTCAGCCTAGCTCGGCCCCTGTTACCTGATTGTCCCAAAGCCCGGCCCTGGGCCAAGTGGCCTCCTTGTTTCGCAAGCGCAGCCCCAGCTTCCGGCTCTGGAAAGTTTGGCCGGAAGCAGTCCGCTTTAACGACCCCCCCCACCCCCGCCGTCCCATCCTGCACCGAAGCTTCCAATCGGTTCCAACAGAGGACCCGTCGGTTGCGCTTGCGCGAGGGTCGCACGCAATCACGCGCGCCGGCCGCTTCCGGTGTGCCGCGAGGGCCGCCGGGACGGGTCTCCCTGGCGATCAGTGGTGTGCGGTCGCCGCTGCCACCAGCGCGTCGGTGCCGCGTAGATTCGTGTCCTTGCTACCTTCCTCGGGCTTCCCGGGGCCTGATCCCCGGGGCCCTCGGCAGGCGTCGGCCGATCCTGTGCGCGAACCTGCGGCCCCTCCACTCGCCCTTCACGACCCCGCAGCGCGACTCGGACGGGGAGGGAGAGGGACTGTGGCGACTCCGCGCCGTGTGTCGCCGGGCGGGGCCGCGGGGCCGGGGCTCCTCCAGCCCCCGGGATGCGTGCGCGAGCTCTCGCCTCCACTTTCTCTTTACCGCTGTCACGCTTGGAGCCGCCTCTCGCCTACAGCGGGGAGCGCGAGTGCACCGATCAGCACCCCTGTCGAGCCCCGGTGCCGGGTATCCCCGGGAATGTGAGCCGCGAGGCTCTCAAGCTCCTCCGGGTAAGTCCCGCCCTCTAGGCTCACCCCGCCCCGCTGAGGTGCCCTGGCACCTGAGTGTGGGGTGTTGCGGCTGCCTCTCCAGCTTCTGTTTGCCCCGTGCCACGCGGAGAACCATTCCCTTTAGTCTCTATTTTAGGGACAGCCCAGAGGGGGGAAAAAAAAGGTACCCAGTGGTTGAGCTGCCAAAAGCCATCATCTGAGGTTCCTCGGAAGGTTTGGTAGGGTAAAGTGTCTCATTTCAGGCGTGGCCCTTCGATTCTATAGATGAGAAAAGAGTTAAAGAGGGAAAGTAGTTTGTTTAAGGCCGTATAGGGATCTGTAATCGTGCTATTCAACGGTGGGATCTAAATTAGGACTCAGACCTTTATGTCCTCAAAAGGGCCCCCTTCGTAATTTTCTTGCTTGGTGTTTGAGGCTAGCCTCAATCAAACTCACTATTGTAGGTGAGGTGAGCTTTCAACTTTCTGCCCTTCTGCTTCCGTCTCTTAAGTCCTAGAATTCCCCACCACACCCAACTCAAGGAGCTGCTTTTAACCTTCATATTTTTAATGTGTCTTTGCTTTGTTGTACCGAGGTCTAGGATCTGAACACAAACTTGGATCCAGATGTAGGGCATTGTAGTCAAACAGGAACCCAAGATGGTCCTTTCATGTCCCCAAGGTATGGGGGACATGCTCTTAAATTAGTTCTGGATGTTAAGGTACTGGCTCTGGGTTAGTTGTGACTGCTAAAACATGGTCTGTTTTTACACACACACACTGGGAGCAACGCTGCCTTCTTCCCAGGGCTTTTAAAGGCCAGGATATCAGTTACATATAGGACAAAAAGTTTGACCCCATATGTTCTTGGTGTGCAGCTGCCCTTACCAATTTGCCGTTTGCTTATAGAGCCACTGTATGGACTGTCTCCTTGGGTTTCACTATGACTGTTAGGAAGCAGGGGTTTTTTGTTTTTTGTTTTCTTTTTCCTCTTTGTAAAGTTTTAGGGAAGAACGGCAGAAGTCACTTAGAGCTGACACAACTATAAAATATTTAAGGAATATGTTCTTAACCTGGTGTATAACTTTTAGACTGGAAAGATGGCTCAGCACTTAAGAGCATTGACTGCTCGTCTAGAGGTCCCAGATTCAGTTCCCAGCGCACACATTGCAGTTCACACCCTGACTGTAACTCCAGGGCACCTGACACCCTTACACAAGCATACATGCAGTCCAAACACCAGTGAACATTTAAAAGAGAGAGAGAGAGAGAGAGAGAGAGAGAGAGAGAGAGAGACTGGGGCTGTAGAAATGGCTCAGTAGTTTTTTGGGTTTTCCTCCTTTTTTACATGTGTGAGAGGGTTCTGTGTGCATGCATGACCCTTTGTTGTGGATGGAAGTTTGCAGCATCTGGAGACCCAAGGTTAATGTCCAGAATCTTACTAGATCACTCTCTCCTTTGATGCAGGCAGGGCCCCTCAACCAAAACCAGAGATGGGCAACACATCTACCCTCCTGGGATTTTATCTCTACTTTTCAAGACTGTTATTATATAGGCCATCACACCCAACATACATGTGGGCTCTGGGGATCCTGACTCTCACCCTATTAGCTGCTGAACAGGTGCTAACTAGCACCGAAAGAGATACTTTTGACAGGTGTAAACACTGAAACCTCTCCTCTACAGCACTCAGACACACAATGTTTCGTCCCCTTTTTTTTTTTTTTTAAGTATTTTATGTGTTTGAGTGGTTTTGCTTGCATGTATGTCTGTGTACCATATGTGTGCTGGATGCCCACAAAGGACAGAAGATGCCATCAGATCCCTAGAACTGGAGTTACAAATAGTTGTGAGCTGTTGTGTGAGTGTTGGAAAATGAACCTGGGTCCTCTGGAAAAGCAGCAGGAAACCTCTCTGACTTTCCATACCTCTTTGAAACATGTATGTATGGATGCACATACATGCACACACTTGGGGACTGGGGACAGACTGCCCTCAGTGTACATGAAGGGAAGATTTCCAGAGGCCTTGTGAGTAACTGGGGCAGGGGTCTTACCCCCCAAAGCCGAGGCTCAGTTTGTTTACCATCATCTCCTAGGGGAAAGCTGAGCCTTCGGTACAAAACACACTTGTCTCTGTTCAGGCTGTAAGAATTTCGGCTTGCATCCAAGTCTCCTGGATTCCTTCCTTCTCTTTTCTCATCCATTATCATCTCTGAGGTCTAATGAGTTGAGTGGAGGCTCTGTCACACCTATTGGCATGTTTACTGTTTGTGTTCACTGGCACAACTCCATCTCCTAAGATGTTTAAGAGCAATCATGTTTCCTTCTCATAAAATTTAGGTGATTCTGGGACTTTCTCCCTCTAAGAATCAAGTTGATGAAATTCCAATTTAATGCTTGACCATAATTAGCTCTTCTTGAACTATTCAAATTTTCATGCCTGTCTTTTCCTAGACAAACAAACAAACAAAAACCCAACTAGCACCAGAGAACTCTGTTGGTTTGTCAGATTACTGTTTATTTTTTTGGCTTTTTTTTTTTTTTTTTTTTTTTTTTTTTTGAGTCAGGGTCTGATGTTCTGATGTTCTGTGTCTGTGGTTTGACCTGGAACTTCTGACCCTCCTGTCTCTTCTTGCCAAGTGCTGGGATTACAAATACACCTACACGCTAGTAAAGGTACCATTTAGATCTGTGCAGCCTGCCACTACAGCCACTAGCCATACGGTTACAGTCCAGTGTACAGAAAGTTAGTTTGTTTTTACCTACAAGCCCTATTTCAGGTTCCTAGTAAGCATCTGTGTCTAGTGACTACTGTATCGGGCGACATCATTAGAGAACGTTTCCATCAGGGTTTTTTGAATAGTCCTAGTGTAGAAGATTGCCTGTCAAGGTAGGTGGCACTGCACATTGTGAAGAAAAGAACCAGGGGCTCCATTTTTGGATTAAAAACCTATTTTCAATATTTGGGCCTCGTGGGTGGGCGGGTTGTTAAATATCTTCACCAGATACAGATGATAGACTTTAATAATGACCTCTTTCATTAGTATAGTACTTGGCTGTTCTCCAACAGTTACGTGATCTAAATCCTTTGAGTCCTTCATGTAAATCTGTGGGATTGGGCCTCGCTGGTGAGACCATGGGTAAACAGAAGGATCCAAGTTCAAGTTTAAGATGTTTTTAAACAGTGGCTTACTCAGTGCTAGGCAGTCCCTGGGCTCACTAGCTAGCCAGCCTACACAGTGCGCCACACTTCAGGCCAAGAAGAGACCCTGTTTCAAAAAACAAGATGGGCAACGTCTAAGAAACAATGCCAAGATTGACCTCTGGCCACCATGTGCCCACTGGGACCCACTCCCATGCATGTTGTACTGGCTAGTTATTATGTCAGTTCAGCAAAAGCTAGTCATTTTGGAATAGGGAACCTCAATTGAGAAAGTACCCCCCTACCAGATCATCCTTTGGGCAAAGCCTGTGGTGTATTTTCTTGACTAACGATTGATGTAGAGGGTTGGGGGGCTCAGCTCACTGTGGACAGGACCAGAAAGCAGATGGAGCAAGCTCTGAGAAGCAAACCAGTAAGTAGCACTCATCCATGGTCTGTAGTTCTTGTCCGGACTTCCCTCAGTGATGGACTGTTATGTGAAACCAAACTCTGAAGCCAAAGTAAAGCCTTTCCTCCATGAGTTGCTTTTGGTATCGGTGTTTTATTACAGCACTCGAAACCCTAAGACATATGCGCACCCTCAGTAACAGCACCCTAACACAGAAACACAAATCTGTGGGAAGGTTGAGCCTCTTCAAACATTTTTTCTTTGTTATATTTACTCTTTGTAGGTGTTAGGCTGTGTGTATGTCTGTGCACCTTGTAAGTGCCTAGTGCCTGTGGTGGACATCAGACAGGGGCATCCATCTCCTGGCAATGAAGTCATGGAGAGTTGTGAGCGGCCACATGGATGCTGGCAAGCACTGAGTACGTCTTTCCAGCTCCCTGTCCAAGAAAGAGATAATAGAATCTCAAGTAGTTAGAAGACCTGCTGCCACACAGGCTGGCAGCGTAACTAAACCTCTTACATATAAAGTTCCTTATTGTTACAGATTTAATTGAATCATTCAAACTCATTTAAGGCAATGGAACTGTAAGGGTAGGACCAGAACTTTGAACTCTTGGTTGGGAGTTGTAAAAAAAAAAAAGTCTGGATCTTTATGAAATTCTCATTATAGGGGACAGCTGTATCCCATGAGGGAATGTAAATGAAGGTTTTCAAAGTGTGGTACCAAACTTACCTAAACCAGACTCAGTGGAGGCTTTTGATTTTCTTACCCTCTAGAGAGTCTCATGGTGGTGGTGGGGGGGGATGGGGGGCGGAAATGGAGCTCTGTACCACGAGCTTGGTAGGGTCTGCTGAATTTGGGAAACATCTAAACCTTAGACCCAGCAGTTGCTGATCTCCCTGGAGCCCCGCTCTTTTACACTGGACGCTTAACTTCCTGGTGACTTGTGTCTTCTCTAGCCATGGATGCACCGTATGATGGTACTGAGGTAACTGTCCTGATGGAGGAACTCGAGGAGGCTTATTACACTTCCCCTGGGCCACCTAAGAAGAAGAAAAAGTATAAAATACATGGAGAAAAGGCCAAGAAACCCAGGTTAGCCTTAATATTTTGGTTGCTGATGATACTTATCAATAGGTTTGCTTGGGGAGCTGTGTTGAAGACACAAGATTCATTTAGAGTGCATTTGTCAGAGCTGGCATTGATGTGGGGTAGAGAGACAGTCTGAGGGGGCATTGATGTGGGAGAAAGGGCATTGATATAGTGTGGGGGGGAGTGTGTGTGTGTGTGTGTGTGTGTGTGTGTGTGGTCATTGATGTAGGGGAGAGACTGGGGGTGCAGAGGGACAGAGTTTGTTTATTTTACCAGGCTGTTAAAGGAACTTGAGCTGAGTAATGCTGGACACTGTAGGCTCTTTTGTATATTATCTCTATTATGCAGTTATTTAAACATCTTAAACAGAACATTAGGAATGCTGCAGTGTAAGGGATGCCAGCGATTTCCACACATGGTCTGCGCTTCACTTCCTTCTGGCTCAGCTTGCCAGGACTACACCGCTTTGATAATTACCTGCCTTCTCCTCTCAGCCTCGATGAGTTACATTTGTCCAGTTAGGTGACCAGAGGCAGAGCAGTAGTGTATGTGTGTAATAAGCCTGAGTAATCAGCCCTCACTGTCACCTTTGCCTGGGAGTGCAGTGACAGCACCCTGTATATTTGACTGTATTTGATTATGTAACTGGGGGTGTTACAGAACTTGACCTGGTTTCTCTTTCTTGTTTAGAAACAGTGCTTTGAATTGAAAGTTTGGCTTTGCTTCGCTTTAATGGCCTCAGACAGGCACCCCTAGATGCAGTGAGTGCTGTTGAAGTAAGGGCCGTTGTTGGTTCTGCAGGTCTGCGTACCTTCTGTACTACTATGACATCTACCTGAAAGTGCAGCAGGAGCTCCCCCACCTCCCCCAGTCCGAGATCAATAAGAAGATTAGTGAGAGCTGGAGGCTCCTCAGTGTGGCCGAGAGAAGTTACTACTTGGAGAAAGCCAAACTAGAGAAAGAAGGCTTGGATCCTGTACGTATTTTCTCCGGAGGCCCCCTTCTCCCTCACTGGTTTAATGGGTAGAGAGCTGGGGAGACCAGCTCCCCTGTTCTCACGACTCTTAACTGCTTGAAAAGCTGTTAAATTACCTTTCTCGAACCTGGCATCGTGTCTGCGTCCGTACCCATGATGCTCTGCCTTTTTCATGGCAGCAGAACAGAGAGCAGACATTCTCTGAGTTCTTGTAGTGAGCCTTTGGGTTCTTTTCTGAATTGTACTGTACCTTGGAGCTCCATATCCTCTGAGTGACATTTTTCCTTAATGGAGTGGCTCACACGGGCATTTCTTCTGCACCATCTTTCCATGTGACTGACTGACCGGTGTATGGAAAGCAGTAGAGTTTAGCTACCGTGTGACACTGTGTTGTACCTGGCGCTGTTGGTTATGAGCTGCACGGGAAGAGAAGCGCAGGGCTGCAGGCAAGGCGGCTGCAGGCGCCAGGGCTCCGAGGACTTCAGCTACAGAACTAGCAAGGAGCCCTTCGCCTGCTGTCTGCCTGCCATTTGTTATCTTTAGTTCACAGTGGCAGAATACATGATGACCACTCAAACTGACAGTTCATTGGTGTGGGTTTTGGTGCTGGTGAAAGAACTTAAGGTTTCATTTATAGCAGGCAAGTGCTCTGCTGGTGAGCCATGTGCCTGTCCCGGCTTGGCTTACTAATACTTGACATTCCCATAATAAACTCTCTTGGGATTGCTGGCCAAAATCTTTTAACCTAAACTTTTTTCTTTTCTTTTTCTTTTGATTTCTTTCTTTCTGTTTTCATTCTTTTTTTTTTTTTTTTTTTTAATGTAGACAGTCATTTCTAACTTCCTTTTTGAAAATGTGAAGAGCGAAGATTCCAACAGCTGGTCTCTAGCCAGACTGGGTTTTTCCCTAATGGAGTCTATCTGCCACTGCCAGTCAGATGATTTGTCCTTGCTGTCTAGCTATTCCTCTTCCTCCAGTAGCTTTGTGTCACCTACAGTCTGGAAGATGCTAGCGTAAAACTAGGTGATCTGTTTATAACAAGTGTGGAAGGTAACCGCAACCAAGGCGGGCTGAGGAGGGGAAATGTAAGGAAAGTGTATCTCTCTATTCCATATGGCTTTCACAGTCTGAAATCCACAGTCAAGTCACAGGACTAGGGAATTTAACTCACAGGCAGAGGGTATGCCTGTTTAAAATAATAAAGGCAGTAGCCTTTGTGTCTGATAATCTCAACTAATGATGTGGTTTTTATCAAGATTTAATGTTGTAATCATGTGCAGTGGCTTCGTCTGTGCTCTTGTGCTTGTGTATTTATGTGTACACTTTATCTCACCACGACCCTGAGGACACTAGATAAGTGACGTTGGAGGAGTTGTTTAAGTTTTCTTATCTGCAAAATGGAACTTGTAGCACTAATATATTTAAAATATAAAATGTAGGGCTGGCGTGATGGCTTAGTGTTGAAGGGCACATGTTGCTCTTACAGATGACCTGGGCTAGGTTCCCGGCACCAGTGATGCTGCGAGCCAAAGGTGGTGACTCACAGCATCTATGACTTCAGGTCCAGGTGAACTATTCTTTCCCCCCACCCCCAGACACACCTTTTAACCTCTGAGGACACTAAGCATACATGTAATGCATAGACAAGTAGGCAAAGCACTCTTACAACTAAATAGATAAAATTAAACTATGTAATGTAAATCAGTTATCTGAGTTCTTGGCACTTTATGATCTTATGGAAGTTACTCTTCAGTAGATAAAAAATCCAGTACTGGGGCAGAGAGATGGCTCAGCAGTTAAGAACACTCGGTTCTTCCTGCAGAGAATAAGGCTTGATTTCCAGCACCCACGAAACCACTTACAACCATTCGTAACTCCATTTCCAAGGAATCTCATGCCCCTTTCTGACCTTCTTAGACACCAAGCATACATGCAGTGCACATGCAAGCATGCCTGCAAAACATTTATATAAAATAATTAAATCTAAAAAACTTTTTAAAATCAAGTACCATGTAAGAAAGAGGCTGACAGTGAGCACCTGGAATGTGCTAAGGCTTGGCTGAGCTTTCTGTGCTGTTTGTCCTCTGGATCGGCTGTTGCAGAGGAGTGTACACCTTCAGAGACTGTCGGTCCTCAGGCACCTGTCTGTCTTGGTGTCCCTTCAGCACTGCTGCAGGACCTGTGACTCCTGCGACCCCTTCACGTCTGTATAGGCTTTGCCTGGTGCTGTTTTGTTTCATTCGGGACCTCTCTTTTCATTTGCCACCATTTAATCACGCTGCCCTTACATGTCTTCTTCCCAGGGGATTTGTAACGGCCATTTCCCGTTTGCTCTCCAGTGAAGGCACCACCATACAGCACTCAGTCCGCTGGCCAGCACCTTCCTTCACACTTGGTCCGAGGGCCTCTTTTCCTCTCCTGGGTGCTGCCTCTGAGTCTCGGGTACTCCCAGCCACTCTCCCTCTGATTTTTCTAAGATGTCCTTATAATTGATTTCTGTGTGCCTTTGAAGGGTGCTTCGAAAGCCTTTGTCCCATTAGACTTGAGGTTTTATTTACCCGTTCACTTTGTTCTGTTTCTCTTACTGGATGACTTAGTTTTAAGTAGAAAAAAACAAATCAAACACAATTCCCCTTTTGGACACTGATTGCTATGTAGGGCTGTTTCTAGTACCTGATCTTAACCTTTTTTTCTTTTTCTTTTTCTTTTTTTTTTTTTTTTTTTTTTTTTTTTGGTTTTTCGAGACAGGGTTTCTCTATGTAGCCCTGGCTGTCCTGGAACTCACTCTGTAGACCAGGCTGGCCTCGAACTCAGAAATCCGCCTGCCTCTGCCTCCCAAGTGCTGGGATTAAAGGCGTGCGCCACCACCGCCCGGTTCTTTTTTTTTTTTTTAAAAAAAACAAACAAACAAAAAAACTGGTCTGGAGTTTGGGTTTTTATTTCTTAGAAATCGGACTTTTAGCATCATGAAGTTTGACCTTGATTTCCTCATTAATTGGTAATACTAATAGTGTTGTTTTAAAGTTAAAATTAAGTTACAAATTTCAGTGTACTTCTGAGTTTTAAGACTCTAGGTTTCTTCCCTTGTACTCCTGTAACACATTGAGTAACCCACCAGATAGTTCCTCCACGTATATAATTCCTTTTGCAACACTTTGTTAGCTCAGTAGCCTGTTTATCCCTGTAAGTCTAGATTACCGAGATCCACAGCCTGAGTGCCAATGTGCGTTCCGTCTCAGTCTCTGTACAGCTGCAGTTCAGGCTTTTTTGAGTTTTCCTTTAAATGGCCTGATAATCTAGTAGGACTTGGTTTGGTATTTGAAAGTATCAAAGATTAAAAGGAATTCACAAATTGTCACGTTCCTTTATAAAAACTCCAGCAAAACCGGACTGGTGGTCGCTAAAGCTTCAAGAGGGAATAGAATGTGTTTAAGACTATGCAAACCTGATGTTCTAGCTCACAGTTTCAGATGCCAGGATTGTGCCCCCCTCCAGAGTTCAATACCACAGATGTAAAGCATTTGCCTCGAATGTACAAGGCCTCCAGTTCAATGCCTAGCACTGCAGAAAGATCTAGCGACAGTCTAAGTCATTTCACAGTAAGAGCAAGTAAAGTCTGTTGATTCAAATAAAGATGGCATTGCTGTTGATCTTTATGAATTAGTCAGGCAGTAGAGTTTGGTTCCTTTTGCAGACAAAAAAGAAAAAAAGAGCTCATAAAAAAGACTTGATGAGCTGTTTAGCCATTTATCTCTTTATCTTCCTCTTGGTTCCCTCATTCTCAGAACTCTAAGCTCTCTGCACTGACTGCTGTGGTTCCGGACATCCCAGGTTTCCGAAAGATCCTTCCCCGATCGGAATACATCATCATTCCCAAGAGCACCCTGCAGGAAGACAGGAGCTGCCCTCAGCTAGAGCTCTGTGTAGCTCAGAACCAGATGTCCCCTAAAGGATCTGCTCTCATGTCTAATGCTTCCCCAGATGTAGTAGCCAACCATGCAGGCATGGCAGAGCAGTGCCTGGCTGTGGAGGCCCTGGCTGAGGAGGTGGGAGCCCTTTCCCAGCCAGGTTCTGTGCAGGAGATTGCCACCTCAGAGATACTCAGCCACGATGTCCTCCTGGAGGAGGCGTCCTTGGAGGTAGGAGAGAGCCACCAACCTTACCAGACAAGCCTGGTAATTGAAGAGACTTTAGTAAATGGCTCCTCAGACCTCCCCACTGGAAGCCTGGCCGTGCCACATTCCCAGGTTGGGGAGAGCTTGTCAGTGGTAACAGTCGTGAGGGTAAGTGGCTTTAACTAATGTCTTCTGCTTTGTCTGGTATTCTTTAAAGGTCACATTGTGTTTTTGAACAGGGTAATAAAGGGTATAGGTATGGAATATATATATATATATTTTAGATTTAGTTATTGATTGTATATGAGTACACTGTAGCTGTCTTCAGACACACCAGAAGAGTGTATCAGATCCCATTACAGATGGTTGTGAGCCACCATGTGGTTGCTGGGAAGTGAACTCAGAACCTCTGGAAGAGCAGTCAGTGCTCTTAACCTCTGAGATGTCTCTCCAGAGGTATGGTATTTTAATGTTTCTGGGCCTTAGACTTGCTCCAGAGTTCTCAGTTTCTCCGGCATCTTACCACTTCTCAGCCTAACTTACTAAGATAACAAGTGAGGTGCATTCAGAGTGCTGGAAAGGATAGTTAAGCTATCTGTGAATCAACGCCAAGAGCTTCATGTTACTAGTGCCAGCCAGGATTTCGTGTCCTGAAATCTCTTTCAGAAAACCACAGTGACACTTTGAACTGTCTGTGAGAATTCCTGAGTGGAACTCTTGGATATACATGGGAATAGGAGAAAACGTTCTCTTCAAGGTCAGAGTTATGGAACTAGGTCCTGAGAAAAAGACAAGTCTGGGGCCATTGAGAAGCCTCAGTGGGTAAAGAAAGGTACTTGCTGTCAAACTTGGAAAGCCAAAAACTCCACAAACTTTCCTCCTACCTCCCCAGGCTGTCACATGAATACCTACATGATATGTCAATTAAATAATAAAATTTTTAATTAAAAAAAAAAAAAGCAAGCCCTTCACCACTATACCAAGGGGTTCTCTGCTAAGGTGAAAGCAAAAATCTCATTGGTTCTAGGGGAACTGCCACAGGTGACCTAGTTCTAGTGCTATAACTATAGTGTTGCCCTGGGTAGGCTAGCATCCTAAAGAAATGGGAGTCCTCTTCAGGATAAGAGAACCGTGTATTTTAGTGTGCCCGAAGGCTTGGGTACCCCAGAGAACTCTGTCCAGCCTCTGTATACGTGTTCATTTTCTGTTGCCTTGGTGCTGTCTTGTGATCAAGAAACATTGCCACTGGTCTGGTGGAAGCAGATTAAGAAGGTGCTTTTTCAAAGATTTATGTGTCATATGAGAGCTGCATGCATGTATGCCTGTGCACACCTCTGTGCCTGGGACCCATAGAGCCAGAAAAGGGGTTGGATACTCTGGCATTAGAATTAAGAATGTTTTTGAGCTGTTACATGGGTTTAGGTGACAAATCCAAGTTCCAGAAGAGCAGTCAGTTCTCTTTACCACTGAGCCATCTCCAGGACCACTTAATAGGGTCCACTGCTAACATTTATAGGCTCAGAAGAATGGAGTTTTCTTACAGGTGTTTATGTGATCTTGGGGTCCCTGGCCCATTACAGCTTTACCTGTTTCCCCTGTAAAATGACCGTAGCACATCTTCTGTAGTAATTTTCTCTTGTTTCTAAGTTCTCTTCTTAGTTTGAAATAACTGTTTATTTTGCCAAGCATATTGAATGAGCACATTGTCATTTTGTGCTGCGTGCAGTCTTCAGTGTTGTAAGTGACCTTGGGTGTTGTGCACACTGTATAAACTGTCCTCTCGTTGCCCACAGGACTCCAGTGAGAGTAGCCCGTCTGCTCCAGCCACTCAGTTCATCATGCTGCCTCTGCCTGCCTACTCGGTTGTGGAGAACCCTTCCTCCATCAAGCTGGTCAGTAGTGGGGAGTCAGGGCTCATGGAGGTCTTTTCTATTAAAGTTCTTTTCCGAGGTCTTACAGCCTTAGCACATGGCAGCCAGCAGTGGTCTTTGGGAGTCCCCTGGGCCACACGCTGATGGTCAGGAGCCTTGTAGGTGCAGCTCCAAGGTACTGTGACCTAAGTGTACAGACTGACATGCCCATGCCAGTCGTGTGGCTGCAGCAGACTCTCAGAAGCATAGTAGCTTCAGAACACTGGAGCCCCGATCGAGTTGAGCGTTATCATTGTGCGCCCAGTGTGCATGTCCTCAAGGATGGGAGCAAGCCGGGGTTCTGGCTGCCTGACTCAGTGGATGGTTTCCCATCATACACTGCACCTTCTGGGCTGAGATGGATTAAGTCCATCATGGTTTTTGTGCTATTATAAATGGTATTCTAGAACTGATTGCTTAGTCCGTCCCTATTAGTATGTAGTAAAAAGGGGATTTTCTACAGTCTATGTTTCATGAGTGTTGGTGGTATGCATGTCTGTGTGTGGCTGTCACGGGTGCCCGTGGAGGCCAGGAGACAGTGCTCTTTCCCTTGGGACTGCAGTTACAGGTGGCTAAGCCACCGTGTGGGTGCTGTGGATCAAACCAGGGTCCTCCAGAAGAGCAGTGGGTGCTCTCGTGCTGAGTCAGCTCCCCAGCCCACGGGTAGATTTCTCACACAGCATCCGTGTTCCACAAGTTTACCAGGCTCGGTAGTTCTAATGGCTTCTTTGCAGGTTCACTGGGATTTTCTACATACACAGCCTGTTGCAGTTTTAGTTTAGTTTTTTGTTTGTTTTTGTTTTCTTTGCAGTGCTGGACATAAAATGTGTTAGGCATGTCCTCTGTGGTTGAAGCTGCATCCCCAGCGTTATCCTTTTCTTCCTTACTTCATTATCTAGGTCTTCTGGTGTGTCCTGAATAGATGTACTAAAGACAGGGAGCTGTGTCTTGTTCTTCACCTTAGAGAGAAAGGATTCAGTCCTTACCACTAAATATGATTACTTAACAATAGAATTTTGTTTTATATTTGTCCTTTATCAAGTTTAGGAAATTGCCTTCTATTTCTGATTTGCTAGGATTGTTTTTATTTTTTTTATTTTTATTTTATTTTATTTTATTTTTGGTTTTTCGAGACAGGGTTTCTCTGTGTAGTCCTGGCTGTCCTGGAACTCACTCTGTAGACCAGGCTGGCCTCGAACTCAGAAATCCGCCTGCCTCTGCCTCCCAAGTGCTGGGATTACAGGCATGCGCCACCACGCCCGGCCTCTTTTATTTTTATTTTTAATCAGCAATGTATATTGGATTTGTTGAATGCTTTTGTGTGTTTATAGAGGTGGTATGGGTTTCTTCTCCAGTTGGTTGAAATGGTAGATTTCTTTTGGGCTTGTTTTGTTTTAAGACAAGTTCTCATTTTGTGACTCTAGCTAGCCTGGAACTTTGTAGACCAGGCTGGCCTGAACTCACAAAGGTCCACCTGCCTCTGCCTCCCAAATGCTGGGATTGAAAGTGGACTTATTTGGGGTATCTTGAGACAGGGTCTCAGGCTGGCCTGGAATTAACAGCAATTCTGCCTCAGCCTTGGAAGTGTTAGGATTATAGGTATGGGTCACCGTGTCCCGGGAGTTCTTGGTATTTTTATCTTTCTAAAAAATTTTGATTCATTCATTTAGGGTTTTTTGTTTTGTTTTGTTTTTTGTTTTTGTTTTTGAGACAGGGTTTCTCTGTGTAGCCCTGGCTGTCCTGGAACTCACTCTGTAGACCAGGCTGGCCTAGAACTCAGAAATCCGACTGCCTCTGCCTCCCAAGTGCTGGAATTAAAGGCGTGCGCCACCACCGCCTGGCTCATTTTAGGTTGTTAATTTTATTTATTCATTCATTCACACAAGGTTTCTCTCTGTAACCTAGATTGTCCTAGAACTCACCAAGTAGACCAGGTTGGCCTTGAACACCTTAATTTCGCAGTTGTTAAGATTCCATGTCTGAGCCGGGTGTGGTGGTGCACGCCTGTAATCCTAGCACTTGGGAGGCAGAGGCAGGCGGATTTCTGAGTTCGAGGCCAGCCTGGTCTACAGAGTGAGTTCCAGGTCAGCCAGGACTACACAGAGAAACCCTGTCTCGAAAAACCAAAACAAAAAACAACAACAACAAAAAAAAAGATTCCATGTCTGAGCTGCAATGTCTGGGTTTAGCTTGTCAGTTTTATTGACATGGAGATGTTTATAAAATGCCCTTATTGTTCCCTTAAAAAATAATGCTGAAATATGCGTATCAAGGAACTAGAGCTATGGCTGAGTGGTTGGAGAGGGCCTGAGTCCCATTCCTAATACCCGTGTTGGGTCTATAACTCCAACTCTAAGAAGAGCCTGAGTTCTTGTACTTACTGTTTTATTGCCCAAAGTATGGTCTGTCTTGATAATCGTGAATTTGAAAATAATACGCATTCGTTATTTAATAGAATGTTGTGTTTGTATCAGATTAGGTCAAGTTGATTGAGAGTGTCGTTCAACTCTTTTGTATCCATGCTGATCTTTGGTGTGTCTGTCCTGTCATCAGTTGAGAAAAGGCATCCAACTAGCACTATGTACTTTTTTATTTCTTCTTAAAGTCCTGTTAGTCTTTGTCACATTATCTGCATAGATTAACCCCCATCACAATCACTTTTAAATTATAACATTCTACCCCACCCCTCAAAGGGCCTATGGCCATCTCATGATGCAGAATGCATTTAATTTATCTCCAAGAGTCCTAAAGTCTTACCCTTTCTAACATGGAGTCCAGAGACTATTGTAAGAACTCAAGGCAATCTCTTAACTGTGGGCCTTTGTACAGTCAAAGCACAAGTATTTCCAGCATATAGTGGTACAGAGTAAACATTCCCATTCTCAACAGGAGGAATAGCAGAAGAGGTTGGACGGAAACAAAATGAGAGCCAACAGGGCAAACACTCTACCCTAGAGCACGTATCCAGTAGCTGGGTTTGCATTGGCATCACAGCTCCAACAGCCTTGGCAGGCCTATCTCTCTAGTGCTGCTGCCTATAGAACATGTGGCCTTTCTCTTAGGCAAGCGCCAGTCTGTGGCAGAAGTCTCCAGCAGACATCTTACAATTCTGGCATCTCCAACATCTTAGGTCTCCATTGCAACTCAGTCTTTACCTTCACTGCTTCACACGGGAGTTTCTGGGCCTCCTTGCAGGGACTCTAGTCTTGCTACTACATATGGTCTGGCCATTCAGAGATGTTCTGAAACTTTGGTGCAAGCTTCTCTGACTCTATAACTCTTGTATCTTACATGTGTGCAGAACCATGTAGACAGTGCTGCTAAGTTCTTTTGCCCACTCGAGATGTAGTCCTACCTGCATACACCAGAGCTTTAGTGGCCTCTTTGTACCTTGGCAGTTGAACACGGGAAATGCCTCCAGGTGATTATTTTTGAATAGAGAACTCCTTCAGAAACTCTTCCAGTCCAGACTGTCCTCTGAATTTGTATTTTCGAGAATTGGAGCCTTTGAGGTGGGGGTCTTGCCTTCAGGGCATCTTGGCAGTGTCCCCGTATAGAACTAGCTAAAGGTTTCTCTTTAACAGTTATAACTGTTTCTCCACACCTGCCTTGCTCATTTCCCCTTCAAGTGTGTATTCATTGTAGATCTGAGTAAGAGCCATGGGCAGTGGCTGTGCGACAGCCTGAATGCTATGCTTCTCTGCTATGGAAATGGTCCCTTCCTTTTGATTCAGCCTTACTCGAGTTACCAGGACACAGGCAGAATGCAGACACACTTCTGAGTATAACACACCCGGATTCTGGCCCAGTTCCCAGAGTCCCCTATCTTTTCTGGAGCCTGACGAGTCAGACTGTCCTCTCTGGATTTCTGTTGGTGTGCTGTTCTTCTGAACTTGCACCAGAATTGCTCAGTGAGCTCTGCTTGCTGGGCTCTAGGTTTTAGGCTTGTTTGTGTCTTAATCAAGGTTTCTATTCCTGCACAAACATCATGACCAAGAAGCAAGTCGGGGAGGAAAGGGTTTATTCAGCTTACAGTTCCAAACTGCTATTTATCACCAAAGGAAGTCAGGACTGACTGGAACTCAAGCAGGTCAGGAAGCAGGAGCTGATGCAGAATGGTCCTTATTGGCTTGCTTCCCCTGGCTTGCTCAGCTTGCTGTCTTATAGAACCCAAGACCAGCCCAGGGATGGCATCACCCACAAGGGGCCCTTCCCCTTTGATCCCTAATTGAGAAAATGCCCCACAGCTGGATCTCATGGAGGCGCTTCCCCAACTGACGCTCCTTTCTCTGTGATAACTCCAGCCTGTGTCAAGTTGACACAGAACCAGCCAGTACAGTTTGTTTGTTTAGCCCATAGGTTCAAACTACTTGATGTCTCACACAAACCAGGCCTAATGGCCTGTAAACCACATGGTCATGGAGTCTAGGAATGGCTCCACCTCTGGCAGTGCTTTTATAGAGCATCAGAGCCTCTGTGTGTGTGTGTGTGTGTGTGTGTGTGTGTGTGTGTTGTGTGTTGTGTGTTTTGCCTGCATATATGTCTGTGCCTGATGCCCAAGGAGACCAGGGAGTAATGCCTTCTATAATGGCATTGCCGAGAGGATTAAGTGAGATTGTGATACAGCGTTGAGCACTATGTGTTCCCATATTCAGCTGCAGCCATCGCTGCTGGCACCTACGTAGCTGTGGGGAGTTTGTTCCGGAGGCCCTTTGTAACTGATCTTTTGTGGGGTCATCAGTGTCTGAGCTGATCTTCTAATACAGTCAGCAGAGTCTTGGGCTGGACTCTTGATTTTAACTCAGTTTGTTTGTGTTTTACAGACTACAACATATACCCGCCGGGGCCATGGGACATGCACGAGCCCAGGTTGTTCTTTTACCTATGTCACCAGGCACAAACCACCTAAGTGCCCTACTTGTGGGAACTTCCTAGGAGGGAAATGGATCCCAAAGGTAAGGTCTATTCCATTTCCCCAAGAACAGATGTTTTGTTTTGTTTCTAAGTTAGTACTGGCTTGTTTTAAACCTTTATCATGTCTGATGTGCATGGGTGTGTGTGTGTGTGTGTGTGTGTGTGTGCGTGTGTGTGCTTGTTTGTGTGAGTGAGTGTAAGTGTATGCGTGCAGTGTCACACAGATGGAGGTCAGAAGACAAGCCTGGGTGTCTGTCAGGGCCTTTCACTGTTTGAGACAGGATCTCTCTTGTTGCTCACTGCCCCACATTTCAGGATAAACTTCCTCACGCCCTGGTCTGTCCAGGAGCAGTAGGATTGCAGATGCTAGTCACTGCACCTGCTTTGTGTGGGTGCTGGGCTTAGAACGCAGGTCCTCACGCTCGTGCTCGGGCGCCTTGGCTGCTGGGGGGGGCTCTTTCAATTTTTTTCTAAACCAGAATGTTTATAACTAATTGAAATCCTCAAGATGACCTGGCTGCTGTAACAGCTGCCTTCTTGGGTTTGGGTATTCCTTTTTGGAATCCATGTCCAAAACTGACATGGGCAGTTTACAGGAGCCCCATCTGCCCACTCCTGGTGTTTCGTCTCTTAGCCTAAGCAGGCCAGTTAGACTTTCTCTTGTGCTTGTCAGGGCAGCCGCATTTGCCACAGGTCAACCTCTGAAGGCAGTAGGCCTTAGAGCCAGGGTGGCGGCCCAGCATGTGTGTCTTACTGCGACACTTTCCAAAGGATAGTGAGGCCAAAGAGATCTGAAGAGTCACCTTTTCCATTTTTAGTTAGTTTAGTTAGTTACATTTTCATTACAGATAAATCATTTTTATTATCAGCAGTTTCTTTGATGAAAAAAAACAAAATTAAAAAGTTAGCCACAATCTTGTATCATCAAAAGAAAAGCCACTTTTAAAGGTCATTTTCTTGTGTTTAAGTTATGTGGCTTTTCCCCCACTTATTTTATGTCACTGGTTTTTGTTTGTTTTGTTTTTTAAGCACGTGTATTTCTCTTATGTGGGGGCCAGGGCTTTGTGCCCCACTTGGAGGTAAGAGGACAGCTTTGGAAGGCGGGTTCTCCTTCTCTTACGTGTGTTCCCTAGTGAATCCGGCTGGCTTGGTGACAGGCACCCTGGCCCTCTGAGCACTCTTCTTGGCCTACCCTTAAGTATTCTGAGAAACACTGCCTGCAGCCAGGTGTAGTGGAGCACACCGGTAATCCCAGCCCCAGGAGGCAGGCAGGATTGCAAGTTCAGAACCATCTTGGGCTACATAGTGGGTTCAAGGCCACCTGAACTCTGCTATTGTTGCAGAGCATTTTCATAATGGACTACTGCTCACTTGCAGTTAACATTGAATTACAGCTGTATGCCCTCTGTACTAGCTGCATAGGTACTGCTGTGAAGTGTAGCTTGTGTGTTCCCACACTCTAGCTCAAGATCCTTTTTAATAGCTGCTATTAAAAATGAAAGTCCTTACCCTGGTATTGAGAGTTGATCCTGAGTTCACCCTCCCTCCTTGCACCCCCCCCTTCCCTTTTCTTTTCCTTTTCATGTCTTGAGAGAGTGTCATGTCTCTCATGTTGACCTCAAACTGGTGAGCTTCTAACCCTCCTGCCTGTAGAGTGCTGGGATTACAGGCATTCACCATCATGCCCAGCTCATGTGCTGGGCATCAAAGCCAGGGACCTGCCAGGCACGCACTCTGACAGCCGAATTCCAGCCTCAGCGCCCAGGCGTCCATGTTTTCTGTAATCAAATTCTGACGTTACCAGGTACACCCTTCCCTTCGTCCCTCCTTCCTCCCTTCTTTCTTTATCTATCTGATAAGATAGTCAAATGTAGTTGGGCTTTATATGCTTTAAATGAATGCATAATGATGAGCTATTGTTCGAGGTAAATGTTAGTCTCTCTTGAAGCTCCCTTGGAGATCACTTCTATGGAAGTGAACGCCCATCCCTGTAGACTCTTAACACGTGTTCTACAGTCAGCACTGTTTATTAAAAAAAGTATTTAAAAAATGTTGGTTTTGAGTGTTTTCTGCATGTATGTAAATGCATGCAGTGCCCAGAAGAGGGAAACTAGAGTTACAGACAGTTGTGACCCATCATGTGAGTGCTAGAATCGAATGCTGGGCCTTTAGAACAGCCAATGTCCTTAACTGCTGAGCCCTATCTTTCTAGCCTGCTTATTATTTTCAAATTATGTGTGTGTTTGTGTGTGGGTATGTGACCTCAGAGGTCAGTGCCATCTTCATGATTGAGGTTAATGGAATTATTTCTATTAGGGTGTCCCTACCAGGATCTGGAAGGACATAAATGCCAGAGAGCCAGGAGTCTGGCCAGGTTTCTGGTCCCCATTTTTTCTAGTTTCATCTGGAACACCGTTCATTTATTCTCACTGTCTTCGCCCAGATGTGTTTTACCAGCTGTACCATGGATATTGACTCGCAGTCTTGGGCTCCCTTCACACTTCCTACAGTTCTCTGAAGTGTCCTTGTTTCTGTGCTTGCTCAGGGGGACTGTAAGCAAGTGTGGTAGGCTCTTCTCTCCCTTGGTTCTGGGGCATTTTGTGTTTTTAATTTTGGAGTTTTTGTTGTATGCTTGGAATTTTGTTTGTTTGTTTTGTTTTTTCGAGGCAGGGTTTCTCTGTGTAGCCCTGGCTGTCCTGGAACTCACTTTGTAGACCTCGATCTCAGAAATCCGCCTACCTCTGCCTCCCAAGTACTGTGATTAAAGGCGTGCCACCCCCACCACTGCCACCGCCGCCACCCGGCTGTATGCTTGGATTTTTTAAAACCTACTTTAATAAGGGTTCTTCAATGCTTTAACCTCCCCACCAGCCCACCACGCACCAGAGGTCGTAGAAAGGACAGGTTAGTAGGGCAAACGGGGGTGTGGACCTGTTTAGAAATAGTTCTTTGGAGTGATTCCACTCTTTGCTATCAGGATATCAGCCGTTCAGGTCACATGAATCAGCAGCGGTAGCTGGATCCACTCACAAACACCATTCATGAATCAGCAGCGGCAATTCAATTCAGGAGAAACCAGGAGAGGCAGCCGCTGGAGTGTCTTGTGGTTTTTCTCTACAAAGTCACAACTAATGATGATCAGTGAGGAAGACAAGGTGACCCAATGCCGTAGTATCAGTCAGCGAAGACCAGAGTCAGCAAAGCCCAAGGAAGACCAGCAGAGGGTGGCAAGGTGAACCAGAGCCATAGTGTCACCACTGTCTGTTGGGTTATACCTACAAACACGTGTTCTCTCAAGGATCCACTCCAGCAAGGCATCACATGCCCAATTTTAGGCAGCTTCCAGTAAAATACCAGGTGTCTGTTCTCAGCAAAACAGCCTCTCATAAGACAGTTTCCAGAAAAATATCACATGGCACAACTGAGTTGCGAAAGAAAAGAGAAATTTCCCCTTCCTTTTGTTTTTGAAGTAGGTTCTCATTATGTTGCTAGAGCTTGATATGTAGGGCAGGCTAGTCACAAACTCACAGAGATCCTCTTGTCCAGCCTCCCGAGTGCTGGGATTAAAGGCATGCTCTACCATGTCTAACTGTTTATTTGTCTTGTGTATGTGTGTGTGTGCACTCGCGCCTATGTGTGAGTGCATGTGTGCTGTGTGTGCGCACGTTCACTTGTGCTCACCTCACCTCAACATGCATGTGGAGATCCTGGGACAGCTTGTAGGAGCAGGCTCTCTTTCACATGGAGATCCTGGGACAGCTTGTAGGAGCAGGCTCTCTTTCAAGGACTGAACTCAGGTGCTCAGGCCTGCTGAGCGAGCACCTTTGTCCACTGGCCCCCCAGATTCTGGTTTAACTTGGACTTTCTTCATTAGCTATGTACGCACCTATGCGGACATGTCTGCCCTGGACATAACATGCCATGGTTTACGTACCACGTGAGAACATTCTTTCTAGCTTCTTAACCCTTACCTTGTCTTACTGATTCAGATTTCTTTTCTCTGACCAACAGAAGGAGTATGAGGAGAAAATGTAATATCCATGTAGCATATCATTTTAGATGTAAAGGTGGTTTTGGTTATCAGCTACTTCAATTAATTACATTTTTCCGAGGAAAATTAAAAGAGAAGTAACTTGCTAAATCCCCACAACTAATTATGCAGCACCTTCCCCACTAAACCACCCTTTCCCAGGTATTATGATCTTATTTAACTGCAGAATCTAAGATTCGGGTTAGAATTTTTGAGTCAGGCATAAACTGTTTTTTGAAGTTACATGTGCATGCATGACAGTTGGGAAATGATCAGCCTTTTCCTAAGTTGTCCCTGGGATCAGACTGGCTAAAGTAGCCTGAGAGATACATGTCAGTTCCCCGTGAGTTAGTTGGAATAAAAGCTAGTAAGGCTGTGACACTCAAGGCTTCATCTTTATGTGCTCTGACAGTGATTATTTAGCTTCGTGTGTTCAGTTCCATCTTAAAGCAACATCTAAACAGTTCAGGTTGAGTCAATGACAAATGTGAAATTATCCGGATAGTGTTTGTTCAATTTTTTTCATTATCTTTCTCCACAAACAGTTTTAAATAGCCTACTTGGTAGGCAGTGTACTGCTCAAAGATTGCATCTTAAGAGGTGAGTTTAGGCTGTTGGTTTTGGGTTGACTTTTCCCTGTGTTGTTCTGAATAAGCCATTGACTTGGTCCTTTATTTTCATGCTTGCTCCTCCAGAGCTAGGCTGTGTTAGATTCTGAGAGCTGTGCTGTAGAGCTCCTGTAACCGTCACTGAAAGGTCATCTGTTTCTGGTCATTAGCCAAGAAAAGAACACTGCCCAGATGGCTGGAGAAGTCTGAAGGGATTGGGTTGAAACTTTAATGATATTCGCCACAGATACAGCATCCAGGCAGGCCCTGTGCAGTGAGGAATTGGGCCACCATGAATGATGTCTTGCTTCTGTCAGGTTTTTTAATGTCCAGTGTTTCTCAGAACTAAAGTCAAGAGACACTTGAAATGACTAGTGTCCAAAGTCCAATAGAAGCCAGAGATAGTCAGGACTGGGGCTGAGTGGCCACCAGCCAAGCCTTTTCTCTTTCTAATCCCATATGGGGTTGGTAACTCATGATCATATTCCCTACCAGGTAGAGTCTAGTACCACCTTATGGAAAACCCAGTCTTGCCATTCATGTGAAAAAATAATTCAGATACAACTTGCCCTAGATCACACACATAACTGGGAGTGGAACCCATCTTTAGATTTTCTCTTAGTTCATATATAGTACCTTTCATAAAACCTAATCCAGAGACAACCCGTGTTTAAAAACTTAGTGTATGTACGTGCTTGTATATGTATTTGTGTATAACTGCTGTTATGTCCAGAGCTGTGCTTACTGAATAAAGCAGAGGCTGCAAGGACTTTAAAAGTAGATCTGACAGGCAGGAATGGCATCACATGCCTATAATCTCCTCATTCTGGAGACAGAGATAGACAGTCTCTAAGAGTTTGAGGCCAGTCTAGTGTATGAGTCTGTATAGCAAGTTCTGGGCCTAGTCGGGCTCCACAATGAACCCCTGTCTAACTTCTAACATAATGACCATGTATGGGTTAGGTTGACTTTGAAGTAATTCGTACTGACTCACCCAAAAGAATCTGGGACTAAGGAGTTCTCTAAGGGAATGAAAACCGTGACCCCCTGAGAACATTGGGAAGAACTGAATCTCATAGAAAAGTTCCCACAGCAAGCCACACGGTGCTACAAGATGTCAGCTTCTTTCTAGATGGGGAGAGCCTGATGGGAAAAAAAAGACATGTTGGGAAGGAATTTTTCCATCAACTCCTGGGGCATCCAGTGCTTGAGTGAGAAGACCCTGGAGTAGAAGCCTTAGATAAAGTCGCTTGTGGTCTTAACTCTTCTCCATGGACTCATTTCCTTATTTCTTACCCATGCTTTTTTAAAAAGGGGATCAAAAGAGAATATTTGTGAATGTCATTGTTATGCATACACGCTCTTTTTATTTTTTCTAGGAAAAGCCAGCCAAAGTCAAAGTGGAACTGGCTTCGGGTGTGTCCTCCAAAGGTTCTGTGATTAAAAGAAATCAGCAGTCTGTCACCACGGAACAGAACTCCTCTAAGGAAAATGCTTCAAAACTGACTCTGGAGAACTCAGAAGCTGTAAGCCAGCTCTTAAGCGTAGCTCCTCCCAGAGCAGGGGGTGAGGACAGTGAGTGGGAGGACGTGATTGTCTCCGATGCTCATGTTTTGGTCAAGGAAGTTCCTGGGAATCGTGATCCAGCGATAACTAAGATGCCAGTTGTCAAGAATGGTGCACAGGCTGAGGTCTCTCTGGGGACACCTGAGAATGACAGTCCTGGACCAGACGTACCGCCGTCGGCTGAGGGGACCAACACCTCCAGTTCACTCCAAGCTCACAAAAAGTCCCCAGGGTATGCTAGTGTGATTGTATATTGCGGGGACTATGTTTAGAACAGCAGCTAAGCATGAGCCGCACGTTTGCCTTGTCAGGTGTCCTTAGAGCAGTCCTGAGAGAGTCAGCAGAGCCCAGAAGCTCTAACACCACAGCCTGGAGACAGTGCCATCTACAGAATACTCTGCCATCCTGCAGCCTGGAGACAGTGCCGTCTACAGAATACTCTGCCGTCCTGCGCTGATGGTGCCCTTGCACATCTTTTCTTGTTAGTCTCCTAAAGAAGATCCTAGCAGTGGCTAAGATCTTGTTGGGACAGGTTGTGGGCAGAGTTTAAAAAACAAAACAAAACCCTCATGTGTTACCAATCCTGAATATGGGATTAGAACGAGAGGACTTATTTTGGCATCCTTTGCAAAGATTCTTGGGCTGCTGGTCAGAGACTCAGTTCAGCCTCATCTCTGGCTTCTGTTTGGCCTTTGGTATAGTCCCTTGATGTCTTATGACTAGTTGTGAAAGACCTTTAGTTGGAAAGTATATTTCACAGATTAGATGTGACTGATTATAAAAGACTGAGAAAGATTGCTTGTACAGCATTCAGGCTGGCGTCTTAAAGAGAGAAAGGTGGCAAGTATGGGCTTTTCTCCCCCTTCCCTTTCTTATTAGAGGCTTAATTGGCTTCTGCTTGTAGTATCTGTGGTCAGGATCTATGGTTCTCATAACTGAAGACTCCTTGCTAATCTCAGCCATTCTCTGCTGGAAGCAGTTTTGCCTGCAGGGGATGTTTTGGCAGTGCTGGGAGGTATTTTGGTTGTCACAGCTGGGAAGAGGTTTGCTGCTCGCACATTAGTGGGGGATGGACTGGACACAGGATAGCCTCCTCCCCTGGGGAATTGGCCTCAGTGAAGCATCGCTAGTTCCACATTTGGTTTCTAGTGTTCATAAGGTGTTTTTTTTTTTTTTTTTTTTTGATTGAATGACTAGGAAATATGTTCACATAGTCCAAAATTTAAAAGTATAATAAATAAACACATTTTTAAAAAATCTCCTATCTGTCCCATTATGTAGTCATTATTTCCCGGGGTTAGGCAATATTTCCAATGCTCTACTGTGTTAGGAGTTAATTTTAAACACAAACATGTATATGCGTGCATGTATTTCCTACTTTGTTTGGATTTACTTTTATATGTATGGGTGTTTTGCATATGTCAGTGAAACCTATGTGCCTGGTGTCCATGGATACCAGAAGAGAGTATCAGATCCTTGGACGTGGAGTTGTAAGCCACCCTGTGGGTGCTAAGTATAAAACCTGGGTCCTCTTCAAGAGCAGGAAATGTCCTTAGCCACTGAATCTCTTCAGCCCGTTTTCTACTTTCTACACAAACGCCAGCAGAGTAGGTGCTCTGCTAAGTCCACCCTCCCTTCTCCTTAAAGCAGAATGTACACTTTGGAGACAGCTCAGTGTGCTAAAACGTGAAGCCGTGGGCTCCGATTGGTATTTGGGATGTAAATCACTCTAGGGGCTGTGTGTGCTTATTACCATTGGCACTGCCGAGATGAAGGCCTGGCAAAGTTCGGTGGCTGTGACATCTGTGCTGTCCTCAGGTGGGGGTTTGATAGGCTTCAAGTAGCACTTGTTCTATTTAGAGGCAAATTCAGAGTGCAGCTGTAATACCTGTTGTAACTACACCGTAGACAGTGCTTTGTGCTTGTTCATTACTTACTTACTTGGGCTTTTGAGACCTTCTTACGGAGCCTAGCATACCCTTAACCTCACCTGTAGCCGAGGATGCTGTGAATCCTTGAGCTTCTGTCTAGGATTACATCAGGACATCAGAGCACTCGCTCACTGTGATGACTCGCAGATACTTTCTTCACCAATTTATGCTTAAAAACTTGAACAGGAGTAAAATTACTTGTCTAGAGCCCTACACATTTATATAGTTTACAATTTAATTCAGTTTGTCTAAAAAGTACTTGGATGTTATACTTTGGTTTCCTTCCTTTGTCCAAAGTTTCCGGCTTGCCTTCATGGTTGTTTTTTTCCTCTCCCTCCAGAGTTGACCCGTTTACCACTGGACCCAAAGCCCCAGAGCTTAAAGGCAGAGCACGAGGCAAGCCCTCCCTGCTGGCTGCAGCGAGACCCATGAGAGCAATACTGCCAGCCCCAACAAGCGTTGGACGGGGCAGCAGCGTGGGACTGCCCAGGGCCAGGCAGGATTTCCCCCTGGGTAAGAGCTAGTTCAGACCTGAGCGGAGGGGCTGTCTGATGGTAAGGAGTCAGTGGTGGAGAGCCGGAAGGAGGGAGCTGGGGAAGCAGAATGGCTTTAAGTCACCAGATTGGTTTCTGGTTCCCTCAGATAAGACTCCCTCTGTGAGGACCTGTGGCCTAAAGCCAAGCACACTGAAACAGCTTGGCCAACCCATCCAACAGCCGCCCAACACTGGTGAAGTAAAGGTAAGACCCAGCCAGCCTCAAAAGGAGCGCTGTGTGGAAATGTACTCAGTGTGTCTAATGCTTGAGTCACAGGGCACAGACAAAAGGCAGATGGCAGTTTCTACAGGCCTCTAGGAGGATAGTAATGAAAGCCAAAATTTCACTTCTAAGATGAGCACATACTTTTAAGTCTCTTATTTGGATATCTTTAAATTTTAAAATAGACAAACACAAAAGCATTTAATGAGCACCCATAAACTCTTTACCCACAATCACCTATTAACATGGGATCTCGTGCCAGGAAGCTGCTGGCTCAGCAGGTAAAGGCACGTGCTGTTAAACTAGAAGACTTGATTGAGTTCAATGCCCAGGACCCACATGACAGGAGGAGGCCACCAACTCCTAAGTTTTTCTCCAGCCTTCACGAGCATGCTTCTCCCATGTGCACACAAGGCAGATGAGTGCAGGTCTTTAAAGACTTACTGTATTTTTATTTATGTGTATGTCTGTGCCTAGAGGTTTGTACACATGCGTACAGGTGTTCTAAGCTGCTGATGTGAGTGTTAGGTACCTAATGGGTTAAGAGCTCTTAGCTACTGAGCCATAATTCCAGCTCCCATCCCCAAGTGGAATTAGTAACAAATTTTAATTATATTGAGTCCCATGTGCTTTCTTTATGCAGATGTTTTATTCCATAGTGCTTCTTTTGTGTATTTCTTAAGGACAGGGCTCTTCTTTCACTAAATGTTAGTGTTCTGTTTTTAGACTTCATACTCCAATTTGGTCTTTTCCCGGGGCTTGTTTCCCAATTCTATTTAGGATCTAGGATCAGGACGCTGCTTTGATTTTTATAGCTGTTTAATTTCCTTTTAAAATGATGTCTGGTTATGCCCCAGTGCTTGGCAGCCTGAGCTAGAGATTAAAAGCTCAAGGCCACCCATGCTGACAGTGAGTTAGAGCCGGGGTCACACAGCAAGGCAAACGGTGGGAGTGAAGGAGGCGAATGTCTATCACGAAATTATCGAAGAATACATTTAAAACGCGAGAAAAGTATAGACATTTTTATGTAAAAGAGGAAAATAAATTCTGTCATGAGCCTCCCTCTAGAACTGACCATCTTGAAACTCTGGTAGGCTGAATTTCAGTGTTCCAAGTCTTGTTTTTAATGTGTTCTTAAAAAAAATAAATAAAAAGTTTATGTGTAGGAGTGTTTAGCCTGCCCCACATGGGTGCCTCATGTCAGTGGAGGCCAGAAGGGACTGGAGTTACAGTGGTCGTGAGCCTCCATATGGGTGCTGGGAATTGAACTGGGGTCCTCTGCAATAGCAGTCAGTGCTCCTAACCACTGAGCTCTCTCTCCAGTAAGGTGTGTTCCTAAGATAGTTTATATAAACCATAAGTGTGGTTTTTAACTGTTTATTAGTTAGTGGCCTGTAGCTTTTATTCAGTTTGGTAATAATAAAGATTTCCCCTATTTTATAATTCCATGTACTTATGAACATTTATTTGGTTTTCAATTTTAAGATACGATTTTGCTATATAATCCAGGCTAGCCTCAAACTTGTGATCCTCCTGTCTTAACATCCCAGGTATGGGAATTACAGGCAGGTGCCACTGTACTTGGCTTCCCCACAGTACGTGTCTAGAGTAGTTTTTTAAATCCCCTAAGCCAGTATTTTCCAGATATTCCTGTGGTCCTCTCTTAAAAACTATGTTTCTATATTCCAGCCCAGTGAGTGCACACATGGAACAGGTAATGGAGGTGTGCATAGTACGCACTCATGTTGGTAGCTCCTCTTCCTGCTCACCAAGTGTTGTCGTCACCCTTGTAGTCCACAGCTGGAAAACTGTCCCAGTCGAGATTGAAATGGGAAAACCCCGCCATCTTCCTTGCCATGCTTTTTGCTGGGGAACTTTGTCTGACTGCTCTGAATTTGTCTTGACAAGTTTAACTGGACAGTGTTCTCTCCATTGCCCAGATGTAATGACAGCTGCTGTTGTATATGTGGTCTTGGGTAGAAAGAAGTCCGGTGAGACTCCTGCTTCCGTAGTCTCCTCATGTTCCTCTGTCACTGGAACAAATCTTCTGTTCTCCTGTGAAGAGTTCCTTTTGCTCAGCAACATTGTTCAGTTTGAAAAGTCACATCTCTTTGTTTCTCATCACCAGTTAACAACTTAAATTCACTGTTATGGAATTATTTTAATTTACAATGCCATATCTTTTCTTTATATAAGTATTATGTATGCATTCCGTAAGACTATCTGTAGATCTTGGTAAAGGGGGAAAAACAACAATAATCCTCCAATTGTTTCATGACATTTTAGCAGATAGACCTCAGACTTCCTTTTGTGCTAACAGTATTCAATTATGTATTGATATGAATATCTATTACAAATCCTACTGCCCCAAAGCAGGTGTAGATCTGATCTGTAGTTCAAAGCTACACAGAGAAGTATGGCAGCCCATAGACCTGAATCTGACATTCCGTCTTTGGCAAACTGGTGACTGCCGATAAACATTCTTACAGGTGCATTTGGAGCATAGGTCTACTGTAGTTTTCTACAGAAGTTATTTCAAGTTGTTTCAGAACCAAGGGCCTGGGGATTTTGTGTAAGGTGTAGAACCAACACTGACTGACTTGTTCTGGTCCACAGCTATCCAGTTGCACAAGCAGCAGGACCCCTCAGTTGAAAATCGTAGAGGTCAAGCCTGACATGTTCCCTCCATATAAATACAGCTGCACCGTCACACTGGTACGTGCGAGTCCTGCGGCTGGGGAGTTGCTGGGAAGTTGTTTTGATGTTCGTGGTTGAAGGTCTGTTGGGATGAGGGAGGCCAGGAGTGGTAGCAGGAAGTGAGTGTATCAGGGTTGGCTGTGAGTGAGGGTGCTAGGCACCGCGTCAGCAATGCAATGGTGGGTGTGCAAGCGTGTGCACACACAGACAGGCAGATAGACAAAGCACCCCTACCCATAAGCTAGAGTTAAATTAGAGGGAGAGGGAGAAGAGAAAGGGTTTCACAAACAAGTTTCCTTCTCTAAAGTGCAAACATAAAGCTAATCACCACAGCGGGTCTGCGCGTTGTGGTCTGGCTCGCGGAGCATTCCCCACAGGAGTTTCTCTGCGTCCGTCATCACACTGTCTCCAGAGCTGGCGTTGAACCCATAACCTCACACCACGGATGAACTGCGCTATAACCTTAACACCTTTTGCTTTGTTTGGTGTTTTTTAGAGACAGGGTTTCTCTTCGTAGCCTTGGCTGTCCTGGAACTCGCTCTGTAGACCAGCCTGACCTCACACTCATACAGAGATCCGCCTGCCTCTGCCTCCTAAGTGCTGGGATTAAAGGTGTGTGCCACCACCACCCGGCTCTCAGTGTTTTTTAGATGATTTAAAGACAACACTATGTTTTTTAGGCTGGCTTTGAACTCACTCTGTAGCACTAGCCTAGCCAGCCTTGAAAGTGTGGTATGTGAAAGACAGAGGCAGAGCCAGCCCAAGGTTGATGCTAAGACCTTTTGGAGGTCACTGATATGGTTAACCCTACTAGCTAGTTTGCCCTGGGAAACCTCATCTCCGGCTTCCATTGCTGGGGTCACAGGTGAGCTGCCACGCCCACTTGTCATTTATTTAGATTCTGGGCTTCTGACTGATGTCTGGTCATTTTGCTTCCATAACAAGTCTTTCGCTGATGAGCTATCTGTCCCTTCCTATTTATTTATTTATTTATTTATTTATTTATTTATTGAGTCAGGGTCTTATGGAGCTCAGGCTGGCCCTGAGCTTGCTGTGGAGTCATTTGGGCCAGCCTTTGACTCCTGCTCTTCTCTTCTCCCTTCCCAAGTGCTGGACTACAGCTGCACTGCACACCCAGGGCTTGAGTTTCTCCATCTTGGAGAGTCCCCTTGTTTCACAGATAGAGAAGGACTAGACATGCATCCTTTACGTAAAGAAAAAGTGAGAAGCTTTAGAAATTATGTCAAATCGGATTTGAATCATTACTTCCTTTAAATTAATACCTGGTCATTCTGTTTTTTGGTACTATTCAAGTTTAACCTAATTTTGTAGTTTGTTTGTTTGTTTATAGGATTTGGGCCTGGCTACGTCGAGAGGACGGGGAAAGTGCAAAAATCCCTCCTGTAGCTATGTCTACACCAACCGGCACAAGCCTCGGATTTGTCCCAGCTGTGGCTTTAACCTTGCCAAAGACAGGACTGAGAAAACTCCAAAGGCCATTGTGAGTTCCTTCCCTAAATACTTTCCTTGGTCTTGAGTTGTGCTTTGGACTTTAATACATGATTAGTTGTTAGTGTCAGGAACCTTTTTCACTGGAGTAGGGAAGGAAAGTGACCTCAGAACCTCAGGAGAGCGATTAGTGAGTGGCTCAGTTCACTCACTCTCCCTGGGCTTCCCTGCCTCTGGAAGGTGGGTTTTGGAGTTGCCGTCCATCTCTTAACAGTCTGCAGTCGTGGTAGCCCTTAGCTAAGTCTGCCTGCATGTTGCAGTGCCAGCGTCAGAACACTGTTTTCCATGCCTGGCAGGAGAAGTGGGCAGAGGGAGGGACTCAGACACTGGGGTGTGCGTAGAAGCTGCTAGAGAATTGAAGGTAGAGAATTGTCCTCGTCTCTGCCATCTCTTCTCAAGCGTCCCTCCTGAGATTACTTGTACTTTTGTCCTTTGTTTCACAGATGAAGATACTAAGTTTCTGAAAAATCAAACTGCCTCAGGGTTCCACATGTGTAGCCACGAGTGTCCTCTCCAGAACTGAACCCTGGTCTCTTATCCTCCCAGGGACTGAGAGCTAGCAGTTAAATCTGTTGCCAAGAGATATGTTTTATTGATAGAAAAGCTGAGTCTCAGAGAGCTTTTAGCAGCATGAGGCATTACTAGCAGAGCTAACTGATAGAAACATGTTTTCCCAGCCCGAGTCATGGGCCCACCCTCCGCTCTTTGTCCACTGATGTCTCTCTCAGGCTGGCTCTCTACCCTTTGCTTAATGATCTGACCTACTCTTTCTCAGGAGGCGAGCTCACCACACCCAGACGTGCCAAGTACCACAGAACCCCTGAACACAACCCAGAGGGAGATCCAGCGTCAGTCCACACTGCAGCTGCTGCGTAAGGTCATGCAGATTCCTGAGAACGAGTCAGAGCTGGCGGAGGTCTTCGCCTTGATTCATGAACTAAACAGCTCTCGACTTATCCTGTCCAACGTGAGTGAGGAGACGGTCACCATCGAGCAGACATCTTGGTCGAGTTACTACGAGTCTCCATCCACGCAGTGCCTTCTCTGCAGCAGCCCACTGTTCAAAGGGGGGCAAAAGTAAGCACCGCTTCACTCTGCCCTGGCTGCCCCGCCCCAGGGGGCTCACGCTGCCTCTCTGTTCAGATAGCATTACTGTTAGAACCTGCGAAGATGGTATCTTGTGCTTTCCATAGGTTTCCTTTGTCTTCTCTTTTTTTTTTTTTTTTTTTTTTGGTTTTTCTAGACAGGGTTTCTCTGTGTAGCCCTGGCTGTCCTGGAACTCACTCTGTAGACCAGGCTGGCCTCGAACTCAGAAATCCACCTGCCTCTGCCTCCCAAGTGCTGGGATTACAGGCGTGCGCCACCACACCCGGCCTTCCTTCGTCTTCTCAATGGCTGATAGTAAAATATATCAGGGACTGGAGTTTGCTCTGAGGTTGAGAGCAATTTTTGCTCTTGTAAGGGACCCCAGTTCAATTCCCAGCACTCACATGGCAGCTCCTAACTATCTGTAATTCCAGTTCCAAGGAATCTGATGCCCTTTCCTGACCTCCATGGGCACCAGACAGCATGCACATGGTGTGCATACATACATGCGGGCAAAACATACCCATAAGATAAATATTTTGTACATTTTTTTTTCTTGAATTAGCAGTCAGTTTATACAAGCCTGAAGCTTGTTGTCACCAGCTTACCTAGGTTTAGATTCTTTCTGGCCTGCCTAGCATAGAATTTGTTTGAGTTTTCCATGGGAATCACTTGAATCATATAACTTGAGAGTTAGATTTCCTTGTAAGTGCAGTTTCAGAGCTTAGATCTCAATGAAATGAAGACATTCCCCTAGAAGGTCTTGGAAACAAAGGTCCAGCGCATTCTTTTGCTGATGGCAGAGCTTTGCTTCTGACCATAGCCCGTGGCCTGCATAGAGGCTGATTTCCTTCCTGGTTTTCTTTCGTTCTGGGTACTAGCTCTCTGGCTGGGCCACAGGAATGCTGGCTGCTGACAGCTAACCGGCTACAGGTGGTGACGGCCCAGGTGAAGATGTGTCTGAACCCTCATTGTTTGGCCCTGCACAGCTTCATGGACATCTACACAGGTAGGTGCTAACCGTCTGTGTCCTCAAGCACCCCAGAACAGCTTGGGAGCCACCCTACTGGTCTGTGCTTTGTTTCTTTGTGCACTGCACCCATCTTAGTGGCTTCTGAAGGGTCGTTCTTTGCCCTCACTGCCTCTGCCTCAGCAAGTCACTTCAGGAGGCATGACCCTTCTCTGGAGTCCTTATAACCAAGTTAGTGTTAAAATAACACCTCTCGACAATCAGTAGTGGTGGTACACCTTTAATCCCAGCACTGCGGAGACAGAGGCAGGCAGATCTCTGAGATTGGGGCTAGCCTGATCTATAAGTTGAGTTGTAGGACAGCCAGGGCTACACAGTGAAACCCTGTCTTGAGAAACCAAATAAATAAATAAATAAATAAATAAATAAATGAATAAATAAATAAAACAAAACAACAGCTCTCAGCTCACATTTAATTCTAGCATCAGGAAGCAGACAGTGGAGTTCTGGAAGTGTGAGACCAGCCTGGGGTGCTTAGTGAGCGCTAGGCCAGGAGTCTACTCAGTGAGACTGTCTCCAAGCAGATCTTCATTATAGGAGGAAAGCTGCTAAGTACGCAAGCTAGACAGACCAGAGTGACCCTGCCTGAGGAGAAGCACGTGCCCCCACTCTTCTGCTCTTCAGGTGTGTTCAGTGACTGTAGGGTGTCAGGAGCTAGGGAAGTGTTTGTAGCATTCTGGTTTCTCTGCAGAGAGGGAGAGCATGCTGGGTATTGTAGCGCATGCTATCTTAATTTAACAGTTTATCATCGGCATCTTCCTCTGCCGCAGATAGAGAAACAACCTCTGTAAAAAAAAAGATGACAGGCTCTGCCTTGCAGTCTGCTTATCATTGAAGACGTACGCGTGCCTGTTTCTTCTGGACGAATTCTCAGAAGTGGAGTTGCTGTGTTTTAGCTGCTCTTTATTGAGCATGTTAAACTGTAGACAGCTTTCCTTTTCCTCTCGGCTGAGCTCTCTTTCTCTGGTTCTCTTTACCCGCAGCTCCCTCCAGACAAGTGGCTGCTCTCCCCCTTGTGGCTGGCAGCTCAGCTCGGGGTGTGGCTTCTCTCACCTACATTCTCCTGTGGGCAGCTGCTGAGATTCACAGCTCCCTCCCTTGGGGTCTTCTTTGAATGTAGAAGTAAACCTTAAAAAAACAAACAACAAAACCCATGCACCAGTCACTGTGAGTGCGACTCCTGAGTTGACATACAGAATTTGTGCTGAGGATTAAAACATTCTTTGTCTAGAACCATCTTTTGACCCATCTTTATTTTGAATTCCTGTTAAATCTTGTATTGCCAGTCAGTGCTTAATCTTATTTTGTGATCTTCGCCATTTGCCATTCCCATTTGTCTCCCTTGTATGCTTTATACAGGCTAGTGTTCAGGCTTGGTGTTCTTTTTCTAGTTAAAATCCTGTTTAAGTTTACATAGAGTAAGCAGCACTTGGGAGGCAAAAGCAGGTAGATCTCTATGAGTTCTGGGTCAGCCTGGTCTACATAGTAAGTTCTAGGACAGCTATAACCACATTAACCTTGTCTCAAGACAAATAAAAGAATTCCTTTGTCGTATCTTCCGTGAGTTCTGACAGATGTGCTGAATCAGGAGGCGGTCGAGCCTCCTCTTCCTCGGTGAGCTTACCTCATTCGGAAGCTGTTTGACTCTCATTCTTGTGGTGCCCTTTACTCAAGAGCAAATATAATATGTAATGTAAATACAGCGATAGTACGCAGTCCCCTGAGCCTGGTTCCCGTGTTTTAGTGTGCATCAATGTGTGCCTCTTTATCAGTGACTAGAGTCACTGAAGAGTCACTACAAACATTCTACAGATAGTGTGCGAGCATATATTTTCATTTCTTCTAAGGAAGTACATGATGGTCCAATGGTAGATGTGTGTTTAGTATTATAGATGACTACCAAACCATCTTCCAAAGTGACTTTCCCTTCCATCACTGTGACCCGTTGGCCAACACACAGACCTCCCAATTGTGTGTGCAGCAGTGTTACATTTAGTACCTCAGTGACCAACGGTGCATATGTTTTTGAAGTTTTTGTTTTGTTCTTTCTTTCTTTCTTTTTTTCTTTTGTTTTGTTTTGTTTTGTTTTGTTTTGTTTTGTTTTGTTTTGTTTTTTAAGACAGGGTTTCTCTGTGTAGCCCGGGCTGTCCTGGAACTCACTCTGTAGACCAGGCTGGCCTCGAACTCAGAAATCCGCCTGCCTCTGCCTCCCAAGTGCTGGGATTACAGGCGTGTGCCACCATGCCCAGCTTGTTTTGTTCTTTCTATGTGTATTTGTGTGTGCCATGGTGCACATGTGGAGATCAGAGGACAACCTTGTTGTCAGTTTTCTTTCTACCTTGTTTGAGGCAGAGTTTCCTTTTGGCTGCTGCCTTGGACAGGGTGGGTGGTCCAGAATTTTGTTGACTGCCTCCCGTCTCCCTGTAGGAGAGCTGAGGCTGCAGACAGACGGCCATGCCCTCTTTACCTGGGTTCTGGGCATCTAGACTTGTATGGCATGTACTTTATCCACAGAGACATCTTCCCAGTCCTTAATGTTTTTAACCTGAGGTTTGTTGTGTGCCCAGGACAGCTGAAAAACCTCCAAGATAAGAGCTGCATGATGCCACGCCCAGTTCTTGTTGGTTTGTTTTCACGTGGCCGTTAGGGGTTGAGCCTAGATCAGGACATCACTTTACTGATGGAAGTGCCCTCCCAGCCCCTATGATTCATCTGTTTAACTGCATAAAAAGATGTATTTATGTTTATGTCTTGTGTATATATATATGAATGCCTGCGTGAATGGTTGTGATCCACATGTTGGTACCAGTGGAGACCAGAAGAGAACATTGGATCCCCTGAAACTGAAGAGGTGTAGGTGGTTGTGAGTTACAACATGGGTGCCAGGAACTAGACCCAGGACCTCCACAAGGGCAGTAAATGCTCCTAACTGATGAGCCACCTCTCCAGCCACTTTACTTAACTTTACTTGATTGCATTTATTCCATCAATTTGCCACTGTTTGGTTCCTGAACCTCACTTGCCCTGTGTACACAAAACAGCTTCCAGACATGTGAGAGCTGGGAAGAGTAAGCTGGAGCAGAGAACCCTTTCTCTTTTTTGAGATTGGGATAGTTTCATTCACTAGTGGCTTATGCAGGGCTTCATACCTGGGCAGTCGGTGCGCGTCCCTCCTACGTGCACTGCTCTGTTTATGACTCTGCGGTAACTTCCTCCTCTACAGGAGACATTCATTTGTTTGCACTGTCGGAGCCACAGTGACCCCTTTGCCTGTGTTAACCTGCAGGTCTCTTCAATGTTGGGAATAAGTTGCTAGTCAGCCTGGACTTACTTTTCGCAATCCGGAACCAGATTAAGCTGGGAGAGGACCCCAGAGTGTCTGTCGGTGTTGTGCTGAAGTCTGTGCAGGAACAAACAGGTAAAGATCTTGCCCTCTTTTCCAGTTCAGTCCTGAGTACTCTGAGGACTCAGTGGCATGCTTTAGCCGAGTCAGTTGGAGTGAGAGTCTGGTATTCTGAAAAGGAGCTAGCCCTGAGTTCCGAGTAATACAGTTTCTTCAGAATTTTATAAATGCCACATTGACTTTGGAAAATGTTTTCATGCATACAGGGACCTTTAGCAAGAAGTCACAACTGACTTAGGATTATGTCCTTTGGTCCTAGAAAAACTTGGCTTTGTAGTCTTTTAGAGTCACTCTGAGGACTCCCAGTTCCAAAACTCCTGTGGGGACCCAGGTGTGGGGCCCACAGCCTTCCCCACCTAGAAAGTTTTCCATCTCCAGTCCCCCTGCTTGTTCTTTACCTGTCCCGTTCCTACACGCTCCAGGCCTGTGCTTTGTCTCAGGTGGGACAGTGCGACAGCCTGGTGGGCTCCAGTTTGAGGCTTGGCGCTGCCACCTGGTGGCAGTGTGGTTTTGAGCAATTTGGTTTTGTGTATCTAAGTCATAAAAGATGGCAGTACTAGCTCCTGATTCATAAAGAATTAAAATCACTTAAGAATTAACTAGGTGGTATATCAGAGTATATTCAGAGTACCTAGCCGGTGTGAGTTCAAGGTGGCTGCCCTCCGATCGGAGTTGCCCACGGGGTTGCCACCAGAACACTTATAGTGGCTGTCCTTGCTGGCTACTGGCTGGTCCTAGTGCTTTTAGGGTCTTTTCCTGTGACCGCCTGCTGTCCTTCCAGAGAAGACCCTGACCTCAGAGGAGCTGAGCCAGCTGCAGGAGCTGTTGTGCAATGGCTATTGGGCTTTTGAGTGTCTCACTGTTCGCGACTACAATGACATGATCTGTGGGATCTGTGGTGTGGCCCCCAAAGTGGAAATGGCTCAGAGGAATGAAGAGAATGTGCTGGCACTGAAGAGTGTGGAGGTAAGTCCTTCTCGGCCTCCAGAGCCACTGTCGAAACTGTCCTGTCGCTTGGACAGCTTCCTCAGGCTGGATGGCTCCAGTCCTGTCTAGGTGAGGCCCTGTGGCTTTCTTCTCCTATAGCCGGTATTTCATTTGAGAAACATCAGAGAGAAACACAGGTTGGTGGTTTCTTTGTTTTGTTTTATTTTAGGCTTTTGTTTGTTGGTTGGTTTTGGTTTTGGAGACATAGTTTTTCTATGTAACAGCCCTGGCTGTCCTGAAACTCACTTTGCAGACCAGGCTGCCCCCCAAACTCACAGAGATCCACCTGCCTGTCTCCCAAGTGCTTAGATTGAAGGTATGTGCTGCCACCCCAGGCTCTGTCCTCCCCGTGTCTCCATTGCACACGCACACACGCGCGCAGGAACACATACACACACACACACACTTACTTTTTGTGATGTTGGAGAGGGGCTTTCGGGCCTTATGGATCTAGGCAAACACACCCCCTGGAGAATTACACCTCTAGGCCTGGTGTTTCCTTCACTGGGAATTGTGCCAGGAACAGGAAGGTGTTAAGTGGGTCATAGTGCTATAGGGAGTAAGGGACAGTGTGTGAGGTTTGGGGGTGGGGAGGGCCCCAGCTGTGTAGAACAGCGTAGCTCTTTAAGGACGGGCACAGAATGAAACGAGCCACCGACGGTGCTAGGCGAGGAACGTGAGCTGGTGTTGGTTCTGACCTACAGTGTACACTTGATGGTTTCGCAAGTTGTGATGAAAGTCCAAGGTACCTGTGGCCCCTGTTGTAAAAGAAGAACAGCAAAGGCAGATAGCTGTCTCCTGCTTTTACAACAACATCAGGCCCTGCAGAGGTGATTCCACAGTTAAGAGGACTTGGTGCTCTGGCAGAGATCCCGGGTTCCTTTCCCAGTACCCACACTAGGCACTCACAATCACTATAACTCCAGGCCTCTGAGGCACCGCACAAACATAAGTGCACACAAAACAATAAATACATCTTTCTTTAAAATCACATTTTTAATAGAAGAAACTGGAGCTGATTATACATGAAAATATAGATGCCTAAGTCTTGAATAAAATAATAGTACATCAGGCCTAACAACAAATGGAATAATAATATACCTGGCCAAATTTACTATTAGGAAGCAGAGTTATTTAAACATTTTATTTATAGATATAGATATATATCAGTGTTTTTGCTGGTTAGATAGCTCAGTAGTTAAAAGCACTTGTTGTCAAGCGTAGTGATCTGAGCTACATCCCTGGGATGGTACCAAGATGGTGGAAGGAGGAAACCAACTACCACAAGAAGTCCTCTGATGTCCACATTCTGCGTGTACACGTTTGTGTGTGTCTGCTGATCACTAGATTAGGTGAGGACACAAACCTTGGCTTATCTGAAAGGGGGTTTCCTAGACAGATCTACTGTGATAGAAGCGCGTATGACACACACACACACGCGCACACGCGCGCGCGCACCCCCCGCCGGGCTGTGCACACAGGAAAGGGAGAGTGAGCACCTGCATTCGGTCACCTGCTTCCTTGCTGCAGATGCACTCCACCAGCAGCCCAGGATTCTGCCACAGCAACAAGGAAAGGGACCAGCACTCTGGTGTTACCTTGACATGAGGTTTCTGCCTCTCATTCCACTGTACTGACTGGGGGGGGAGTGGGGGGGGATGAAACGACAGGTGCGGCTCTGTTGAATAGCCCTAGTGTGTTTGCATGGACATGTAAACAGATCAGTGTTTTGTCTTGGTTGGGTTTGTTTGTTCATATCCCTACCTTAGCCTTCTTGGAGTGGGCCTAGCACGCACTCGCACACATTCCTATCGTATGCTGATTTCTTTTCAAACAATGGAATGTATAGGACTTGCTTCATTGCTTCAACAAAATGCATGCCAGCAGCAGCCTAAGGAAGGAAGGGTTGCTTTTGTCTCACCATTTGAGAGCATGCCTCATGCAGGTTGAAAAGTGGCCTAGCATTTACATTTCGGTGCTGGAGATTGATCCAGGCCTGTGCATATGCTGAACCAGTTCTTCACCGCCAAGCAACACCTGCCCTGCAGCTAGTAAGGCCAGAGCCACACTTGGAGGACCATGTCAGGTTCCTGCTTCATCCAACTGCATGGCACATATTTAAAACTGGAATGACACAGAGATTAGTGTAGCCTAGCCCTTACACAAGGATGACATACCAGTTCACGCCAAATATAAATTGCTTGTAAGGAAAGTAGCACAGGACTGACACTCGGCAGCGGCGGTAGAATGGTCTGTGGGTGAGGTCTGGTAGTTGGTGTCCATGACTGCAGAGCACAGGAGGCTGGGTAGCATAAATGCCGGGTGCCTGTAATAGTTAAGTCTTTGCTCGGTGATGGGAGGTAAGCACTGAGTGCTGTAGATGTCCTGGAGAGCCTGAAGAAAGGCCTCACGAGCCCTCGGCAGACCATTGAGTTCTCCTAAGGAGACTTCTGTTATTCTTGGCAGCTAGATATAGGAACTGAAGCTGTGGTTTGAGAATTAAACCTAAGTCAACATTCTTTTTCCTTTCCTTTTTTTTTTTTAATTCTCTGGAACTGTGTCTTGTGTAGGTGGGCGTAGGTGCCTTTAGAGGTCTGAGGCTTTGGAGTCTCGGAGCTGCAGTTACAGGTAGTTGTGAGCTACCTGATGTTGATCTGGGAACCAAACTCAGGTCCTCAGTAAGAGTAAAAAGTGCATTTAACCACAGAACATGCTGTGAGCAGAGCTGTAGAAGCAAGGGGCTTGTTATTAGGTCTGGGAGGCACTGTAGCGGGAGAGGAAGAAAGGGTGGCTGGTATTGAATTGTCAAATTCAGGGGTACCTTGGCAGTGGGTAGCTGTCAGGTTCTCGGTCTCCCAGAGTCCTCCTTTCCTGGTGAGTCGTAAAGATCATACTGAGTTGTTCTAATCTGTGGCTCATACACTTGCCTGGTTTTTATCTTTGTTTTGTTTTTCCTTTGACCGTTGTAGTTTACCTGGCCCGAATTCTTGGGCTCCAGTGAGGTGAATGTAGAGGACTTCTGGACCACGATGGAGACGGAAGTGATTGAGCAGGTCGCGTTCCCTGCCAGCATCCCCATCACCAAGTTCGACGCCTCTGTTATTGCTCCCTTCTTCCCCCCGCTCATGAGAGGAGCTGTGGTTGTCAACACCGAGAAAGACAAAAACCTGGATGTGCAGCCAGTGCCTGGTAAGAGCATGTGCTGGCTATTGGGTGTTGAGAGGATGGCTCAGTCTAGGGCCATGTCTAGGCTGTGGCAAAGCATGGCATTATACACCATCAGTACTGGCAGTCGGGACAAAGGCAGGTGGATCTCTGTGAGTTCAAGGCCAGCCAGCCAGGACGTATAATACGCCCTGTCTCCAAAAATGATAGAAAGAAATACCTTTTACATTATGACCCAAATGATACCTACACTCCTGCATGTATCACATCTATAGGTAGGAACTTGCACAAGTCACTAGTTTTTCTATACAAATATAATCATCTGTTCTGTTTTAAATTTTAGAAGTCTGGGAACACAAAGTATTATATTAGTTTTGTCAGTGCTCCGTGTGATAGGCTGGTTGTAAACATTGTTTATTAATGTTCGATAATGAGACTCCTCTCCCTCCCTTCAGCTGCTTCACCTCTGAGCTCTGCCTGCTGTGAGCTAGGTCAGGAGCATAGAATGTGGAGAACACTTTTTAAATGACATCACTGGGCCTCAGGGATCAAGAACATTTGCTGTTCTTGCAGAGGAACTGAGTTCAGTGCCCAGCACCCACATGGTGGCTCATAATCACTTGTGATTCCAGTTCCAAGGGATCTGGACATTTTTTGACCTCCATAGGCACCAGGCATGTATATGTGCATATACATATACGCATGCACTCACAGATAAAGATAAGTGTAAAGTCATAGCTCCTCCTCCTCTTGTTGCTACAAACATCTGAAACATCTGAGCTCTTGGTTCTGAAAACAGTCTGTGGGTTACAAGGTAAGCTGTTGTGGGGTCTTAGCAATGACTGACTCTGTTACCAAATATAGGTGGGTGTTTCAGGGGCATGGTCTAGTGAGAGCCTTCAGATATCAGTGAAGCGCTCCGCTCCTTGCCTGCTACCCTGTGTGTCACCTCCCCGTTCTCAGTCTCAAGCACGAGGAACGAGCCGTGGCGTGTGTCAGGTTGCTGTCAGTACTGTCGTGTGTTTCAGGCAATGGCAGTGCCCTGGTGAGACTGCTTCAGGAAGGCGCCTGCAAGCTGGAGGACCTTGGCTCCTATGGTGGGGAGGAGCTACAGTACCTCCTGGAGCAGTGCGACATCCCCTTTGGCCCAGAAGACTCGAGGGTGAGTGTTGGGAGCGGAGACGAGGGCTTTAGGAGGTGGCAGCTGATCTCTTTTGTATGGGATGTAAACCCCGTATGATTGGGCACATGCATTGGATAGGGGTTCTGGAAATCGGGAAACAAAAATACAGCAGCAGCTGCGTGGTGTCTGAGGCCTTGACCTAGGCTTGGGTTTTCAATCCTGGTTCTTCTTACTCTGTATGGCGATAAATCACATTTTAAGCTTATTAACCCCATTTATAAAATCAATACAACTGAAAATTCACAAAGCTCTTATAAAGGATGCTTCACAGAGAGACTGGTTTTAGGCTCATAAAAATGACCACTGTGAACACAGACTGTGCCACACCTCACTGGCTTCCTCTACTATTGAAATGAAAATATGCCTCCTTTAAACTCAGACTCAAACGGCATCCGACTGTAGCCCGGGTCAGGCAGCTTCCTTTGGAGCCTCCTGATGTTTACCTGTAGCTAGAGGAAGGGCTGGCGAGGCCCAGAGGCCGCAGTTGATCCCTCGGCTCTGGGTGGGGGATGTTTGATCCAGGGCACCTTAGCATCTGTGCCTGAGCTGTACTCATCTTCCTTCTCTCCAGGATCAGCTCTGCTTCTCCTTATTGGCCCTCTATGAATCTGTACAGAATGGAGCCAGAGCTAGACCGCCCCCAACTCATTTCACAGGGGGTAAAATCTACAAAGTGTGCCCCCATCAGGTAAGACAGTGGCACAAGGGGAGCACTGGGCAGAGAAGCTGATGGATCCCTTCCGGACTGGGACTTGTGTCACTGTGCAGCCTGGGGAACCACTGCCCTTTGTGGGGCTGGAGAGAGGCCGGGGTCACTCAGTAGTATGTGTTAAACACCCTACTGCGTGCCGGCCCCCAGTTGCCCGGTGTACAGTGGAAAACGGCAGAGGCTGTTTGCCCCTAGTTGACATACTATTGTCATGGAGGACAAAAGTTACTATAGCTTGTGATGCTAGCTCTAGGGGAACCAGACAGAAACCTGAGGTAGAAAGTGGTGCTGAACCTGCCATCTTGAGGCAGCCAGAGAAGGCTAAGGCCTGGGGACAAAGGAAGAGTCCAGAGGAGGAGTGGCTCCTGAGACTTTATTCTGAAGAGGGTCAAAGACCTTTAGGATGGAGGTAAATAAACAATGGGTAGCCAAGTCAGTGCAGATACAAAACTGTGGCCTAGATTGTGGACTAGATGGCCCCATTGACCAAGGAAGGTACCAGAGAGTCAGGCCCCGCTGGCTGGAAAAAGAGGCTGAGGCAGCCAGGCACTGGGACGAAGCTGAGCAGGAGTGGTGGGCTGGGGGGCTGTGACGCTTACTCTGTGACAGACCAGCACCCACTCAGGGTGTGGTGCTGTGTGCCCAGCGTCTCCTCCTGAGAAGCAGTGGACAGTCCAGGGATTCAAGTGCTGTCTCGGGCCTGTAGTGGGAGCATTTCATGTGGAGGTGACAAGACGGGTTGGGTAAAGCACCGTCCTCCAGTGTACGCGGATCTGTCCAGCAGTGGCCAACTGGGCGGGGCTGGTGGGTGTTCTTCCTAGGTCACAGCAAAGCCTGTTGTCTGTGCAGTCCACTGAGGTCTGGTAGGAACCTTGCTCAGAATACTGCCTGTTCAGTCCCGAGGTCCTAAGCCTTGTGTTCACATTGCCAGGAAGGTTGATGGGTGATACGGATAGGGTTTAGAGATGTTCTAAGGTGCTGGTGGTCCTAGCTGTTCTCAGGACATGGATGAGCTGGTGGCTTCTTTTAGAGATGTAAGTAGGAGGGGAGGGCCATCTCAGTGGCTAAAGGACCTGGCCAGGCAAGCCCACCAATCTGGGTTAATCCCAGAATCCACTGTGGAAGGAGAGAACAGACCCCTGAAAAGGCATTCCTTGCCTTACGTACGTGCGTGTGTGTGTGTGTGTGTGTGTGTGTGTGTGTGTGTGTACACGCACGTGCCTGCGCACACTGCCTGCACAAGCCTGCATGTACCCACCTGCATGCATCCACAGTAATAATCAGTTCTTTTCTAAAAGGAGGAGGAGAGGGATCAAATGTCATGGGCCCTGGCTTCCGTCACCGGGCTGATTGCCCTTGAGAGAAGTGACTGAGGGCCTATGCCAGCTGTCTTCATGCTGGCTCCTTAACTCTAAATGATATCCTCCGTCTCCTGCAGGTTGTCTGTGGTTCCAAGTATCTCGTTCGAGGTGAAAGTGCCCGTGACCATGTAGATCTGCTGGCCTCTTCCCGCCACTGGCCACCGGTCTATGTGGTAGACATGGCCACCCCAGTGGCCCTGTGTGCTGACCTCTGCTACCCAGAGCTGACGAGCCAGATGTGGGGGAAAAACCAGGGCTGTTTGTCTAACCCTGCAGAGCCCGCTGTGGTAAGTCACCTCCTAAGAACTGAGATTAGTCCGTGGGGATAGATGAGAGCTCGGCCCACACCCGATGGGGCCTGCCTGGGAGCTGTCCCTAGCGGCCTTCTTCTGCATTAGCATCTGCTGCACCAGTGTGTACTAGACACTTTACTAACTGGCCACAGTATGAGGCCGTAGTGTATCGTTTAGTGAGCTTGGAGTGTTCCAAAACCAGGTGTTGTGTGTGAAAACAGGCTGCTTTCCAGAGAATCCAGAAAGTTGCCACCAGTCGTTGTACACAATGACCACCTTGAAGGGCAGTGTTCATTCCCAAGTCTTAGATTCGACCGGGAGTGTGCTACGGCATACCTGGTAAGTCATAAATACAGTGGTCGAGGAAAGCAGGGCTCTGCATCCAGAACTATGAGCTAATAAACCTCTGTTTTTTATTTTTTAAGATTTTTAAAGGAGATGGTTCTGAGGTTCACCACTGATCTTCTCTCACTCTCCTCTTTCATTAGAAGAGGAAAAATAAGACCCAGGGAGGGAGCTAGACATGGTCAGGGTCACACGACTGCTGAGTGGTGGAGTCCTTGTGTTTGTGTGTTGGTGCAGTGTACCAGCAGGTAGTTCCTACTACATGCATGTGCACTCAAAGCCTGCCTTTGGCCTTGACTAGAAGAGGCATTAGAACTGATGTAGGAGAGAAGAGTCCTAGGAGAAATGAGTGCCTCTACCCAGGTGCATTATGGGAGGTAAAGGCTTGGGTCTAGACATTCTCCTTGTCCCTTGGGCTCTCATGCTCCAAGAAATTGTAGTAGAGACCCAAAAACGTGTCTGAAGTGTCCCTCAGAGCCAGCTCCCCCTATTCCTCTAGTGTCCCCATTGTCCAGGTACAATGATGGTGTAGCTCCTGAAGCAATCCAGCGTCTGTGCTGGGATGACCAGTTTCCTGAGCTCATTCATGAAGACATGGGGGCACAGTGTACACAGCCTTTAAACAGGGCTGCCTGCCTGACTCCTGGCTTCTGCTCTCCGGTGAGGTCTTCCCTCAGCCATCCCTCTCACGGAGCAGCTTCTCTTCTCTTGTAGAGTGTGTCCTGCCCTGAACTCTTGGACCAGCATTATTCCGTGGATGTGACAGAGACTGAAAACTCTGTCCAGCATCCAGTCACCAAGACTGCGACACGGCGTATTGTCCATGCAAACACAAAGCCCGATCCCAGTGACCCCAGTGCTGGCCACCGGTCCTTATCACTGTGCCCTGAGCTGGCACCCTATGCCTCGACCATGGACAGCAAACTCAACAGTGTCCGCCAGCGGCCCATCGCCTTTGACAATGCCACCCACTATTACCTCTACAACCGCCTCATGGACTTCCTCACCAGCCGGGAGATTGTCAACAGGCAGATCCATGACATCGTGCAGGGCTGCCAGCCTGGCGAGGTGGTCATTCGGGACACTCTCTATCGCCTTGGGGTAGCTCAGATCAAGACAGAGGCCCAGGAAGATGGAGAGGAAGAGGAAGTAGCCTCGGTGGTGGACTAAGCCAGGGTTTTACGTCCAGGGCCTGCATCATCTCTCTCAAGCCATAATATGGCCCTTGCCCAAGGCAGTCCTATTGAGGGGACCTGCAGTCCTCTGTAGGGAGGGCCTCTGACTGCTGGAACTGACCAAAGAGCTTCCATTTCATGAGCACAGTGGGGCCCTCAACCTCTGGGGCTCAGGAGAGGTGCTGGGAAACCTCTGCTTGACCTGAGAGAGCACGTGGGGGTGGGGGTGGGGCATGATATTTTGAAGGATCAGATGCTGATGGAAAGGCTGAGGCCTGGTTGCCCAGACCCGCCACCACCTGGAGTCCTGCACCAGCTGGGCGGCCACCAAGCTAAGCTGTCCGCGGGGAGGAGCTCTGACTCCTGGCCTGTGGGCTTTCTGGCCTGCCTTGACTAGGGCCCTTGCTGGTTTACTCACTCTTGGGCCCCTTGGGCCCTTCATTCTCCCTAAAGGAGGGGTGCATTCTTTTTTTCTTCCAGCTCTCCCCGTTCCCACACCGTGGGGCAGCTGAGAAGGAACCGCCAGTTACCGCTCCCTCCAGGACTCTCCTCTGCCCTGAGTTTGGGGGAAGAGAATCCTTCCTCCTTTCTCTGGCCACTGCTAATGTACCCTACATCCTCCGGGCCCTCAGACCCTCACCACAGAGGGGATGTGGCCCGTGGTTGTGACATAGCTGACAAGCAGTAGGAAAACTCCCTTCTGTGAAGGGGAAGCAGATAGGCCGTAGGCAAACAGCAGCACGGTGTGGCTCGGTGCCCGCGGTCTGCTCGGGGCCCAGGACTGGCCGAGTGCTATTTAATTTATTGAGAGGGTGGGATAGGTGGCTTTCCCTCTCGTTCTTCCCCCAACAAGAATAAAGTTTATTAAATTATCTGGTTTTGATGAAGCAAGAGCCAGCTCAATGCTCACTGTGTCCCTTGGCCCTGGAAGCGTGTCTTGTTGGTCACTTGCAGAGTGTCCTGGGATGGGTGGAAGGAGGCCCTAGGGAACTTGAAGGCACCTTGTGTGCTGCAAAGACCCAGACACTGCCGGCTGTGTTAATGCTGTTAGTTTAATGTCGACTGTTAGTGAGGACGAGTCAGCCTGGAGAGGAGCACGCGGTATCTGCTCGCTGTGGTCGGCCTTCATCAAGGTCCCGTGCCGTCCAGCCCAGAATGACAGGGCACTAGGTCGAATGTCCCTGACCTTTAGCTGCCACTTGGCTTAGTACAAGATCGAGGATGAGGTGGGACTGTAGGTAAGAGTGAAGGTCAAGAGGGGCGGCCAGTCCTTAGGAAGGGGCCAGCTGCCCCTGGACGCCTATAGTCTAAGGTCTGTCAGGGAGGCGAGCCTTCCGCGTGCCCACGGCCTTTGAGACATAAATCAGTTTTTCCATTGAAACTCGGGAGTTTGGGACAGGTTGTTTTAAAAATGGGAATAAGATGAAGACAGTGAACTGGGGTGCACCGGTTGGCGTAGTAAATAGAGGCTAGCACTATGAGAACCCCACTGGCAGTGATGGCCCAGGCTCTGGGAACGGGGCCTCTGACCTCCCCAGACCCCTCGTGTTCTGAAGTTTCAGAGCTAGGCCAAGCTGAGGGCAAAGTTCATACGTTCTCCCCATGTCGCCCGTCCATGGAGGAGGCCGAGCTGGGACGTGTAGAGGAGCCGGGCTCTGCTCTCCCACTTCAGCAGAACTGGTAGTTGTTAGGCTGCAGCAGGGGCTGGGCGATGTCCCCTGGCTCACAGCAGGCCAGGTGCTCACTGGAGCTCTCCTCTTCAGGCTCACTGCTGCTGCCACCACTGCCACCACCACTGTCACTGCCGCTGCTACCACTGCTTGGCAGGTTAGCATAGTCCTGAGGAGGGAAGAAGCCAGAGACAGGAAGTTTTTGAGGCCCAGCCCAGCTCAGCCTGCTTGAGGCAGCCAGGCAGCCACTCCATCCCTCTCACCTGCTCTCTCCTCTCCAGGCGAGCCTGTTCCTGAAGGAGGAAGCAGATCTGCTGGAAGGTGGGGCGTTTGGTGGGCTCCAGGTCCCAGCAGGACTGCATGATGCTGTATCTGGAAACAAAACAAACGTTGCCCCTCCCGTGTCCGCCTCCTCAGGGCACATACATCACTGGGGAGCTGTGTCTAGTGAACTAGTCAGAAGTAAGTTTGAGGGCTAGAGATATGGCCCAGTGATACAGCACCAGTTAGCATGCTTGAGGCCCCTGGGTCCAAAGTTTAGTACAGAACCTTAATGCATTGAAGATGGGAGCCTGGCCTGGCGCCTTGCACACAAAGGCCATGTGCTCTGCCAACAACTACCCCACCCAAACAGATCACCCCCTCCCGGTTGAGTGCCTTTGCATACATGTTCTTTGGAGCGAATGCAGGCTGGGCCATTTGGTATCCATCCTTCACCAATTTGTAGAACTTGCTGTTCACTAAGATGCCTGGGTAAGGGTTCAGACCTGCGAAGTCCGAGATAACATAAGAGACCACACTTGCTCCCCGCTTCCCGGCCCACATGGTCTCAGGCATCCCAGCTGTAGTGGAGCAGAAATCACTCGGACCCAGGGCCCCCTAGGTGCAGTGTAATGCAGTACGTATGCTTGGGCTGCGGGGGGGGGGGGGGGCAGCAGCCTTCAGCCCCTCATTACCAGAAGTCCAGCACAGACTTTGGAAGCAGGCGGAACAGAGCCTGGGTTGTGAATTGGAAAGGGATCGCGTGGTAGTGCAGTTATGGGCTCGGCGCAAGGGCCCTGTGCCCAGTCCCCTGGTAATGGAGCTAGAAAGCAACTAGACTTCAATGGCAAATCAGCAGGTGTCAGAGGGGAAGTGGCTTTCTACGGCTCCTGCAGGGCAGAGGCAAGTGAAGCGAGGACCCAGGAAGTGTCCATCGGCCTGAGGAGGGTCTGAGTCACACACAGGTGCTGCAGAGCTGATTCAAGAGTCCTCACCCTGTGCTCCCGCCAGCCCTTGCTCTGCCTTGGACAGCAGACATCTTTGACTAGATTTTTCAACCGTGAGATTCAAGACACCAATAGCATAGCCAAAGACAGGTTAGCCCTAGGCTGTTCCCTGAAGCAGGCCCAGCTGCTCACCCAGAGAGAAGATCTCCCAGAGGAGGATGCCGTAGGACCACACGTCACTCTGAACCGTGTAGACGCAGTCAAAGATGCTCTCTGGGGCCATCCACTTTACAGGCAGGCGGGCCTGGCAAGACAGTACCAAGTCACTGAGGGGCTCTCCGCAGCCTGCCCGACCTGCCACTCTCCCTTTTTGCACTCACATTGCCCTTGACGACGTAGTTGGAGTCATTCATGATGTCCCTAGCCAGCCCGAAGTCCCCGATCTTGGCCACATGTCCACTGGTCAACAGCACATTTCGAGCTGCTACGTCCCGGTGAATGCACTGAGGAAAGCAGAGAAAGATTAGTCTATTCATCCCTCCCTGCGGCCGGGAGGAGGAGCAAGATGTCTTGGGTTCCTGATGAGAGAGTAGATATAGAGTTTAGTAATCTACTCTATCTAGTCTACTCCTGTCCAAACCTGTGCAGGCCTGAGGGCTGAGAGAATTTGATGTGGACAATTTAACATTTGGAGAGCTCCCAGCTAGTTTCGTGTCCCTCAAGCCCTCAGAGCCACAGAAGCTGAACTGGGCTACCTCAGAGGCCATGAGTCCCTGTGCTGTGAGCTGTCTGGCCCACCTCATTCGTGACATCAGCAGCGGCCACCTCTGAGTCTGCAGTAGCAGCTGCTTCCTCAAGCGTTTGCATACACAATAACCTAACAGACCCCTAAGCAATTCCTGAGACTACCCATTCCTGCAGGCACAGGCCCCGCGGCTCACAGAATCTAAATTGTCACAGCCAAGAGAAGAACCAGAACTTACACCACTGCCTCCTTAAGACTGTTCTGAGGTGGTGGTCTGAGCCCCAGCATCCTGACTGCTCGTCCAACAAGACTATGTTTGTTGTCTTGTTTGTTTGGTGGCCATATAGGGAATCAGGCATTCCAAGGCTGAGGCTAGACCTCCAGAAGCCTGCCCTGGGCACTGCTTCCTCCCACTGCCTCCTGAGACCCTCTGCACCCTCCTCCATTCCGCTGGTTCCTTCTCACTGGGCCATCTCCCCTCCCCTTCCTCATTCCCACAGCCAGTAGGAATCCAGCCTTCCCCCCACCAGACTCACGTTCTTCGAAGCAAGGAAGGCCATGCCCTGAGCCACCTGGCTAGAGAAGTGGAGCAGGTCCCAGAGCTCCAGGGGCCGGCTGGCCTCTTTGTCCAGATCTGCAGTAGGAAAAGGCATCAGGGTGACCCTGTCACACCTGGCTCTTCCTCAGCCCCAGTCCCCAGCCCCCAGGCGCGTCCACCCTTCTCCCCACCCCGCCCCCATCCTGGTACCTCCGCACCTTGCCTAAAGAAGGAGTCATTTGAAGAAGTCGAGACAGGCCTCATCTCCACATAGGTGTCTACACCCTGACTGGAGAAGCCACTGTCCCTGGGTAGGAAAGAGAAGTGGGAAACGATCCCATCACTGCCTGGCCCAGGCACTGTCCTCCAGATGCCCCGTGGGTTCCCTTAGTCACTCAGCAGAGGAGAAGGAACCTGAAGGTCAGCCGAGCGCCCGCTCCGATGAGGGAGGCCCTGTGCCACATTCTACTCGAGCAATTGCTGTGCCCTGTTTAGCCATCCCCAGGGCCGGAGACCCCCCTTTCTGTCATCAGGTGACTCTGTTGTCCCTAATACCACCCTGCTCCTGGGATTTCCTTCTGGTCTTTACTCTGTCCTCAGAGGCAGGAAGAAGTTATCTCCTGCTGCCCTGCTGGGATGTGAGTCCATTCCAGGCCCCTTCCCCGACCTCTCCACACAGCATTGCACAAGTTAGCCTCTTATTACAAGTTTAAAAATAGGAGGCTGGCCTATGGCTCTGAGTAAAGGCACTTCCTGCTAAGCCTGATAACCCGAGCCCAATCGCAGACAGAGACTAGCTTATACACATGCATTACAGGGAAAGAGAGAGAGAGAGAGAGAGAGAGAGAGAGAGAGAGAGAGAGAGAGAGAGAGAGAGAGAGAGAGAGAGAGAGAAATACAAAAATCAAAAGTTTAAAGTCACACAAGAAGGTGGCTGGAGAGATGGCTCAGCAGGTAAGAGTACTTGCTGCTCGTTCAGAGGATCTGGATTTACTTCCCAGCACCCACACGGTGGCTCATGCCTTTAACCCCGGTTCTAGGATGTCAGGCACCATCTTTTGGCCATTGTGAGCATCAGAAACAGGTAGTACTCACACAGACACATACCCATACATTCTTTTTTTTTTTATTTTTTTTATTTATTTATTTTTTGGTTTTTCGAGACAGAGTTTCTCTGTGTAGTTTCCGGCTGTCCTGGAACTCACTCTGTAGACCAGGCTGGCCTCGAACTCAGAAATCCGCCTGCCTCTGCCTCCCAAGTGCTGGGATTAAAGGCGTGCGCCACCACCGCCCGGCTTTCTTTTTTTTTTTTTAATTGCTCAGAGAAGTTTGAACATTGCCCATGGCCAGAGCGGCCACTCACAGCATTAACTTTGCCCAGACCTAGAGCAGAGCTTTGACTGGCTCTGGGCAGCTAAGCCCCAGACAGTCTCTTCCAGTGAAGACCTTGTCCCTGTGGGTTTGGGTGGGCAGGCAACACCCAGAAATACCCAGACACTTGCTGGAGTGGCAGGCCACCTGGAGAAGCACAGTCCTGCCTGAGCAGCCGCTACTGATGCTGATCAGGCAGCCAGATCTGGTTTGTCAGCAGCTGCTCCACACCTAAATTTTGCCCATACCCTCAGACTCCCAGAAGGAGAAACTAGGATCTCCCATTAGTATCTATGGAAGAGCCACCTTCTCCTTGTTCTGGAAACCATATTTCTGTAGTCGCATAACTCGGGATCCATAGGTCAGACCTGTTTAGATGCCACTTGCTCTTGAAATGTCTCACACTAAGGGACTCTTTGCCTGTCTGCACACTTGTAGAAGGATGCCAGGGCACCTCCTCCCCCTTTAGCTCCCCCAGTCTCAGCAGCTGCCAGTGCGTACGCTGTAAGGACAGTGTACACTCTCCCAGCTCTGAGTACAGCCTGATCCCAGTAGCCCAGCACTAGGCCGCAAGCTACCATGACCCAATACTGAAAGTCCAACTTAAAATAGCAGGCTCAGTCCGGGTTCCCCCTCTGTCCCATCCATGGGCAACATGAAACTTGTTTCTTCCCCTCTCTGCTTCCCCATGTAGCTCTGTTCATAGCTTCTGGTGGCTTCCAGGAATCCCAGAACAGCAGAAGACCCACATTCCTGAAATATGGTGGATAAGCAGATACTTATGGAACGGTGGGAATGTGTTATAGAAGGCAGAGCTGTCTTAAAGCCTGGGGTAGGTATTCGTCATAGCCCAGAGTGGGGGCGGGGCTTCCCATCCTGGCCTCCTCTTTATCCTGTCCTATGCTGGCCAGTTACCTGCGCACGTATTTCTTCTCCAGGTGGATGTTCTTGTAGCTGGAGTCCCCCTCGGGGTCCTGAGCAGGACTCAGGCTGGGTCCCAGCATAGCCTCGGCCTTTCTTCGAAGGAAGTTGAGTAGGTCTCCATAGCAACAGTATTCGGTGATGACCAGGACAGGTCCTAAGGCAGCCAGAAGTGAGGGTGAGGGAGGTGCACCCCAAGGTCCCCACTGCCCATGTGAACAGGGGCCTCTGGCCTGGGGACCAGTATACCTGAGTTCCAATCTTGCAAAAGCCAATGAAAACTTACAAAATTTTCTAAAGAGGAGTTTAGCGTAGCCTAGTGTGACTGTGCTAGATCTCAAGTTTAAGGCCAGCCTGGGCTACATAGGAAATTCCAAACCAGCCTGGATTAAAATGGGGCGTATTTCAAAAAAAAAGGGGGGGGAGGGGAAACATTTCCTCAAAAATTCTTTCTTCAGAGGAAGAAACAACTGTTCAGTATAGGACAAAGTCACTTTATAACAAAGAGGAAGGGAGGTGACTTGTAGCCTTGGTGCATGTAAGTCTGGGGTAGGGGCTTCTTAAAAGGTGGATTTGCAATTTCATGTTAAATTCCCTGTAAGTGGGCTCAGAGGGCTACACGTGGCTATCTGCCTCAGCTATGGGCAACTCTTGCTCTGTCTGAGTCCAGTCTAGGACAATGGGAGACTTGGAGGCAGGGATCCTACAGGCACTTAGAGCAAATGAGAAGGGGAACTTGGAGCCTGATGTCCAGGGACCTTGGATACCCGAGACCATGAGCCCTGCCCCCACCCATCCCATCCAGCCTGTACCTCCGTGAGTGCAGGCTCCCAGGAGGTTGACTATGTTCTCATGTTGTCCCAGGTGACTCATGATCTTCAGTTCTGACATCAGGGCCTCCTTCTCATCAGCATGAGCCGTGGCTGGGAGACGCGGCCAAAGTCAGAGCAAACAAGGGGTGCCCAGAGACCCAGAGTCCAGAAGAGGGATGAGAAATACAGGCATATAAATGGGAGGGAGGCAGGGAGGGAAGGAAAGATGGAGGGAGGGAGGGAGGGAGGGAGGGAGGGAGGGAGGGAGGGAGGGCAGATCCCAACAGGTTAAAAGTGTGGGCAGCCATCTCTTGTCACAGCAGAGCCAGACTACTTACAGCAGGCACCACTCCCCCCAGTCCCCACCCACCCCTGCACCTCCCCCACTCACACTTCAGCATCTTCACAGCCACCTTCAGCACTGCATCTTCTTTGCCCAGACCAAAGGCTGTTGCCTCCACCACTTTCCCAAAGGCACCAGCTCCCAGAGTCTTGCCTATCACACACACACACATGGACTCCTTAGGTTCTGAGGCCCACAGGATCCCTGTAGCCCCCACGCGCCCTATGATGGGAGATCACAGAGCTGAGGTTTCTCTCTCTCTCTCTCTTTCTCTCTCTCTCTCTCTCTCTCTCTCTCTCTCTCTCTCTCTCTCTCACCAAACTGCAGGTTGTTCCGGGGGAACTCCCACTTCTCATTGTAGGGCAGCTGGGTAGGGTCGATGAAGGTGTAGCTGTTGCCCTCGTAGCTCTCGATGATCTTCCAGCGCACCTGGTACTTCGGCTTCTGCAGGAGGAAAGGGAGGCATGGGGCTGATGATCTAGCAGCCAGGCCTTGTGCCTCACCTCCCGAGAGCATGGGAGGACAATCTAGAAGCTCTCAGCCTGCTCTGTGCTGAGAGGGACCGGGGCATCCTGTGGGCAGAGCATCATAAGCTAGTCCGTGCTTGGCTCTGCCTGGCTATGTGGCCGTCCCTTCTTCAAGCCTCAGTTCCATTCAAAACTGGGCTGTTCATTCAAAGATTCGGATAAGATGATTTCCGAAGCCCTTGATGACTCTGAATCTGATAATTCCTGGCCTAGGTGGAGGGTAGAAGTTGAGAACTATCCATTCTTCATGAACCTGTCTATTCGCTCACCCAAATAGTTTATGTTCACATTTTTGTTTTGGGTGCTAGGGATTGGGCCAGGGTCTCATATATGCATAAGTACATACGATATTCTCCAGCCCCTACTTTTGTTTTCAATTCTAGTGAAAAAGACAAAACAGAAAATGTACCATCCCAAACATTTCAAGCATATACCTCGGTAGGGTAGTACTGATTTTATTAGCAATAAGAGGAAAGCGACTTTCAGAACTCATTGGACCTTGCAGAGCAAGCTCTGGCGTGCCCAGTGGAGAGCCCTCCCCTCCCCCCCTCTTTTTAGCCACTGGAAGAGATGCTTCTGCTTTGTCTCTAATCATTGTACTGTTCTGGGGACCTCGTACCAGCAGAGCCACGAAGCATCTTTTGGGACCGACTCCTTCCACCGAGCCTCCTCTCATCATCTCAATGTGCCGAGGTCAGAATTTGCTCTCTCTAGCCTCCCAGACATTTTACTGAGCATGTATTTCTATTGTGCACGATCAAGTCATTATTGAACAAGGCAAACTCTTGGCCCCATGGGGCTGACACCGAGTGGCTAAGAGAGACATTGAGCGTAAGTATATAGATAGGAAACAGTCGAATAGTGCCTTGAAAGATGTGCAATAGTGTCAAGTCTGTTATAGGGGTATCTGGACACTTCCTGATTGACATTGAGGCTACAGGTTGAAGCCATAGGTACTGTAATGTTGGTCAAAAGCTCCTGGCTAGGGAGGTTATCAGCCCCAGTGGGGAATATCCAGCTGCCGTTTTTGCTAAATGGATAGGATGGAGACTCAACTAACCTTACTCTAAATCATTCTGTTTATCCCCATAGAGAGTGCTGTTCTCGGCTTTCATTAGAGAAGCTGCTGTCAGCAACAGTCAGCAGTAACCGTGGAGGCTCATGACTGAAAGTGCTGAGAGTGGGCGACTGGTGAATGCCGGGCCAGAAAGGGGACATCTGCACCTCTCCTGGGCTCAGAGGACACCACAGAAGAGGCTCTGCGAGCTGGGGGGAGCCAGAGGCTTGGGGAATGCTGTCAGCCTGGTGCGAAGCGCCCGCTGCCTTGAACCCGCAGCAGCTGTGGGTGCTGCCTAAGACCTGGACAGGATCGATCTTGTCATGTCATGGAAGAGGGAGAGGCTCTCACCCCCCCCGAATATCTTTAGGCAGTTAATGATTACTGGGGGTGGGAGAGACATTTTCTTCAGTTGTAGAGCCCAATCTCTGTAAATAACTCACTCCACTTCTGCAAGCAACCCTAACGAATGATTTTAGAACATATGCCTACATACAAGCACACAAACACACACAAATATATACACATACATACATATACACATACAGCCGTGTACACGCACATATTCACACATATGTACACACAAATTAAAGTGAAAGAGGAGCTTAGGGACAGAAAGGGGAACAGCAGCTATGGGCAGGGGACAAGAGAGGGCGATGGGAGGTGAATGTGATCCATATCATCAATAGACACGTGGTACATGCTTGAAGAAGTCACATGAAACCCATTAGTATATATTATAGTATATAATAGATATATACTAACAAATGTTATTTTAATTTTTTATTATTTTATTATATGGGCGTTTTGCCTGCCTGCATGCCTGTGCACCACATGCCTCCCCGGTATCCAATGGGGTCAGAAGAGGAGGCTGGATCCCCTACAACTGGGTTTATAGATGGTTTTGAATCACCATGTGAGTGCTGGGAATTGAGCCTTAGTCCTCCAGAAGATCAGTCAGCACTCTTAACCTCTGCGCCATATTTCCATCCCCAGAAACAAATGTTTTTTTTTTTTTTTTTTTTTTTTTTTTTTTTTTGGTTTTTCGAGACAGGGTTTCTCTGTGTAGTCCTGGCTGTCCTGGAACTCACTCTGTAGACCAGGCTGGCCTCGAACTCAGAAATCCACCTGCCTCTGCCTCCCAAGTGCTGGGATTAAAGGCGTGCGCCACCACCGCCCGGCCGAAACAAATGTTTTAAAACATTTGAAAGAAAATAACGTCATGGAGCCAATGAAGCAGGGTGACGTTGCAGAGAATGGTGTAAGGGGAGTCCCGAGGAGCCGGGAATAAGTGTTCCAGGCTTAGAGCGCACAGACGCTGGGCAGCCTTGAGGTGCGTATGAGCCTGACACACTCAGGAGTCAGGCAGGTGACCGTGTGGCTTAGGACGTGAGGGGGGAGCTTCCGGGCAGGAAGGTCAGGAGGCCTCTAAGACAGGGGCTATCTCCTAACTCCAGGGAGGAGGAAGAGGTGCTGAGGAAGGGTCCTCCGACAAAGTCAGAGCCCTCCGCACATTACAAACTCTGCTGGCTCCAGTTCTCAGTGGCTGAGGAATGAGTACTTCACCTTTCCCTGCCCCAGGGGTAACTGCATGAGGGCATCTTGCCAAGAGCTGCCCTGAGACGCACTGAAGAGGCCACATTTACGGGACAGTGGAAGCTAGGCTGGGGTGGTGGAGGACACCGAGACCGACTTGTGTTCAGTCAGGCCATGCGGACAGGGACTGGGCTGTGTCTAGCAACCAAGGTCCTTCCTTCAAGAGTGCCGAGCAAGAGGAGATAAAGGCTGCATGAACCGGTGTGGGGGAGGAAGCAGCCTACTGCTGGAGGCTTACGGCGGGGGAGAGTGTGCGTAGCTACAAGGAAGACCTTCCCGCTGGACCTTTGAGAGGGAAGATGGTAGTTAGACATAAGGAAGAGCGCCCAGTGGGCGTGAGGGCGCACACTGTGATCCTTGGGGGAGGGAAGCAGGAGGGTCAGGTGTCTACGGCCAGCCTTAGCTACAGAGGGAGTCTAAGGCCATCCTCAAAGCTATAGGAGACCCAGTCCCCAAAACAAAACAAACAAACAAACAAACAAACACGAAGCACCTCTTCTGGCGACAGCAACAGTGAAGATGTGCACGCTATGGCTTTGGCAAAGTGCTTAGAGTGAGCTCTGGGAGGAACTCCCTCCGGCTGGGCGACCCCGCCTGTCACTTCCATCTCCATCTCCAGGAGTCTCTGTGGCTGCGACTGTTTTTCTCCTAGCCACTTCTGCTTCCCCTGTTCCTCTGCAGCTGGGCTGAGTCAGCCCTCCCACCTCTGCCGGGACAAGGTTGGAAGGGCTGGTCTGAGGGGGGAGGGAGGTTCGGCTGGAAGCTCGCACGGCTGAAGCCACGAGTGCTGAGTCCCCGCCAACCTCAAGAATTCCTTCCATCCCTGGTGACTTCCGGGGCCCGTCCTTGTGAATGTGGGGTAGCCTGTGAGGTCCCTTCCTAGAAGGAGGGATGACTAGAATGCCAGCTACAGGTGCCTTCCTTTCTTGGAAGTTGGGCCTGGCTGGATCCTCACTGCATATCACTTTACCAGTTGCTCATGCTAGCCCTAAGCTGAGGTTCTCCACTGAGTCCTTGACAGAGATTGAAGAGGGCTTGGAGACATCAGATCTTGGCCACCCTTTTCGTCAGGACTTTGGTCTGTGGGGTAGGTAGGTATTGAGCCTGGGGATGGTGGAGACCTGGGCATGTCTCACTGGAAACTCTCCAGACCTTCCTCCTTCAATTTAGGCCTAGGCCCAGAATTTGTTCAGTGGTTTCTTTCTGAGTCTACCCTTCCCTTCTCTCTACCCATCATCCTCCTTTCCTTGTCCCTATCCCTGGGGCCAGCTGACTCGGGGCCTTCCCTCTTCCCCTGTGCCTTCCCCACTGTTGCGGTTTCTCTGGGGACAGAAGGCGATGACTCAGCCCTTAGCAGGAACAACCCTTCCATAGATAGGCCATGTCTCACCCAGCCCTGGGGATCAAGACAGGTGGGGCCAATTCCCCTACCTACAAAGAGGCTGGCCGGCAGAGAACTGCTGACTACCCTGCCTCTTTCAGGTCTTTCTTTCAGGAGCAACTCAAGTCAGTGAACATCAAAGGGCGAAGGGAAAAGCACAGCCTAGCGCAGCAGGCCCCCTGGCCTTGGGCCACATAAGAAGCAGTTAAATGTCCTGGATGGGAAATGAAAAGGTACCTGGAGTGATATATTCAGAAAATGGTGCAGTAGAGAGAGCTGAGATACCCCAGACCACCATGAGGTGAGGCCAGCAAGTGAAGACAGAAAGAGCTCTGGGATCCTGGTGCTTGTGGGGCACCGGAGACAGCTTTAGTTCCATATGAGGAAGAACTTTGTATTTCTCCAAGGACAGGTAGCTATGGCAGTGACTAAGCTGTGTCTGGGTGGCCAGTAGCACCCAGAAGCCACTTTGGTGTGTGGTCAAGGAGATACCAACTTCAGCCACACTCCTATCCCACTGTGCACGCACTCACTGGATCTGTAGACAACTTCCCCCGTGTGAGGAAGCTCACGGACTGCGGCTGTCTTTGACCCTCCACCCCTCCTCTACACATGCAAGTTAGAGGCTCTTGGTAAAACCTGCCACCTTGACCCCATTTTACAGATGGATAAAGGAGCTCTAACATACCCACTGCCCTACTGTCCCACAGGCAGAGAGAAGCAGAGACGGGCGTTTAGGCACACTCTCATTTTTACACCTCCTCCTGCCCCCAACAGGAAAGCTTAGGGTTACAGCGTTAGGAGCTCATGGTGCCAGCCCGTCGACACACAGAAAACTCCGACTAAAGAGTTCTAGTTGCATGACGGCCTGTCAGAATGAGCCATTATGAGCACGACCATCCACATCTGGCTCCCTCGGCTTCCTGGTCCCACTCTGCTGCCCAACTCACCTGCTTGTACTTGTACAAGAGCAGTAGCAGCAGTAGCACCAGCAGAGACATGACAGACATACAGGCCACCACCACCGGAGTGAACAGGGACTCATCAGGGAGCTGCTTGCTTCTTCCTGGAAGACGGGGACAGAGGAGTGAGCAGGTGGGGAGATTCGCATGTAGTCTCACCCCTCTGCCAGTGCTCAGCCACTGCCTGCTTGCACACATACCCCAGTAATGGGGCATTATTGTGGGCAGAAAGGCCTTCTAGGGGTTGCACCTAAATCCTCCTTGGCTTTCCTGTGGTTTTCCCTCCTGTGTCCTTAAGAGCTCAGCGGCCTTCTGAGTCTGAGGGGCAGCTCAGGGGCTCCAGGTCTGAACTTCCTGACCTCTAATCCTAGTTATCTTGATGGTGTAGGAAGGACACAGTTCATTTCCATGCCCAGCTAGGACCTTGGATCCCTTAGTAGACGAGGGTCAGCAAACTAGGACATCTCTGAACATCTCAAGTATGTCATCCTTCCAAAATGAAGGAAGACAGGACTTTGTTGCTAGAGGAGTAAGGAGCCACAGAAGCAATGCTTGGTACATTCCTCACAGTGGTTGCTCCACCACTCACAATGGCCACAATCAGCAGTGACACAGAGCATTCGCAGACAAGAGGGGCGACTAGTCTGGCAGCAACTGCTCCAGGTTACTGACTGGAGGACATAACAGGCATGACCCCTTATGCAGCAGAAGCCAAGGGTCTGCCCTGTTCAATTTGAATTGAGAGCCTTGCCCAGGCCCTGACACAATAGGAGCCAAATCCTAGCTGTTCAGGGGTCTGGGTAGGCTGTGGGTTTCTGAGTGAGACCAAAACCAGGTGCTGGCTCTGCGTCAGCTCTTGGCAGGTCCTTGCAGTGGCCGTGGCAGAACTGTGTCTCAGGATTGGGGAAGGGACAGGGAACAAGGCGGGAGCTGGAGAGAGGTGGAGGAAGCATCTTCTCTAGCCCTGGACTTGGGATGAGCTGTATTTCCTCATCCCATGCCTCTCTCCATCACACAAGGAGGAGAAGGAGCCAGAGAGAGAGAGAGCTCTGCATCTCTCTGTTTCTCAGTCCTTTCTCAGTCTCTGACTGTGTCTCTTTGCCTCATTCTTTTCTTCCCCATTCCCTGACCCTTGCCCTTTCCTCTTCAGTCCCCAGTGAGGGACTCTGGACCTCTCCATGTAGTGGTGCCTAGAGAGCCCTGTGCCTCAGGATTAGCCAGGGTGACCCAACGGTGAAATTCAGCATGGCTAGGACCTTCTCCAAGTAGGGTCCCTGGGCGAGGGAGCAAGCAGTCTCTACACGCCTGATGTCCATTCTGGCTGAGGAGGAGGAATGATGGATTACCTAGGGAGAAGGCTCTGAAGAACTGGGAGCTGTTACCCACAATGTTGTGGGCTCTGCAAACGTAAGTCATGTTGTGCTTTAAGGTCCCAATGGGCAGCTGGCTCTGAATGATCACTCTGTGGAAGGGCTCCTGACTCAGGACCTCAGGGTGGGTATCGTTCCAAACCTGCAAAGCCTGGGCCTCGTCACACCTGGAACAACAGACTTGGATTCAGGGTTTCAGAGTCTCCCACGTCAGCACACCCTTCCCAGTCATGGGTGCCCCTCCTAGAGGCTCAGCCTAAGGAGGAAGAGCAAGCCCACTGACCTATCCGTGTGGCCCCTGCACTCCATCCATGTCACGTTGGGCTGAGGGTACCCAGAGATATCACAGAACAGGACATCAGAGCCATTCACGGGCATCCACGTAACACTGACTTCTGGGGCGTCTGAGGGAGGAAAGGAAGGATAGAGGAGGGCAGGATCAGCCCTAGGGGTGGGGTCTCAGCCTCTTGACCACCTGCCCCGAACCCGCTACCCTCACCCACCCAGTACACCCAACCCTGGGCAGCCTGCCCCTGTCACTCACATCGCAGGGTGATTGTAAAGGTCAGATTGTTCCAGCCTGCCTTGTTTTGTGCCATTAAGGAGTACTGGCCAGCCTCCGAGGCCTTTACACGGTTCAGGAAGAGCTTGAATGAGTAGCTGCAAGACAGTCCAGAGACGCTACTGTTGCCCTCAGGCATCCTATGCAGGAACATGGCACATCCTTTGTTCACGTTCCAGGGCACAGAGGCCTTGTTTGAGAGCCAGGTCCTCGGAAGTGCACCACAGAGACAGGAGAAACGGTCTACCCCGGCCTTCACTGTCCTCTCATCTAAGCATATTCTAGGATTCTTTGCCCCCTGCCTCCAAAGGTTTATTAGAGATGATGTTTGCAAGGTCCTGGGAGGTACATGACAAATCCCTCTTCCTTCTTTCCTCTCACAAACACCAGCACCCCTACTGAACATCCCTCATGTGCTAGCCATATCCCAAGGGATGGCGACAGAGACCAGAGACAGCGCTGTTTCTGACCCATGTAGCTACAGAAACCAATGCTACCCTTGTTGGCTGTGGGACTTTAGACAGGCACTCAACTGCTGAGATCTTCATTGGCTCTGAGAGTGGGGCTGAGGATTTTTATGGTTTTGTTTTGTTTTGTTTTGTTTTGTTTTGTTTTGTTTTGTTTTGGAGTCACAGACTTGTCCCGAGGGTTGAAGGGATGTGCAGTTAAAATGCTAGACAAGAACCTGACTTGTCATAGGGGCTTAACTTAATGGTGTTCTTTATTACAGAAAAGTCTAAAAGCAAAAGCTGATGCGAACAGTCACCTTTGGCTGATCCCAGGTAGTTTTCTTGGTTTCTAACTGATACTGTGTCCATTATGAGTGTAGTTGTTGTTTGAGACAAGGTCTGATGCAGCCCAGGCTGACCTCAAACTTGCTAAATAGCCTTGAACCCCTGATCCCTCTGCTTCTGTTGCCCATAATACATATGTGCCCTCACATGCAGCTAGTGAATACATTATTTAGGTAATAAACACATTTTACAGGGCTGGGGAGATGGCTCCGTGATTTAGAGCACACCCTCTTGCAGAGGACCTGGGTTTGGTTCCCAGCACCAACATGGTGACCCAGTTCCAGAGGCTTTGGTACGCTCTTCTGACTCTGCAGGTACCAGGCACACAAGTGGCACACATATATACATGCAAGCTAAGTTATACACATAAATTAAAATAAATATTTAAAATACATTTTCCCCCCTCAAGACAGAGTTCCTCTGTGTAGACCTGGCTGTCCTGGAACTCACTTTGAAGTCAAGGCTGGCCTCAAACTTAAGAGATCCACCTGATTCTGCCTCCTGAGTGCTAGGATTAAAGGTGTTACAATACATTTTAAGATTTTGTTTTGTTTTGGTTCTTGTTTTTCGAGACAAGGTTTCTCTGTGTAGTCCTGGCTGTCCTAGAACTCACTCTGTAGACCAGGCTGACCTCAGACTCACAGAGTTCTGCCTGCCTCTGCCTCACAAGTACTGGGATTAAAGGTGTGTGTTACCACCGCCCGACTTAAGATTTATTTTTGTTTTATTAATGCATATAAATGTTTTGCCTGCCTGTATGTGTATGAACCAGGGGTGTGCCTGGTGCCCATGAAGATTAAAAGAGGGGTATAAGATCCATTGGATCTTGAAATACAGACAGTTAAGGCTCCAAACTGAACCCTGGTCTTTAAAGAGAAAATGCTCTTTAACTGAGAAGTCATCTCTCCAGCCCTAATGATAGCAAAGTACCAGGTTTTGCTTGGACAGGGCCTACAGCTACTGCTAGACTAAAATTCCCTCACTGAGAAGGCAGTCTCGGACTAGTGGTTGGCTCTCCTAACTACCCTTCAGGCCCTTGGTTAGGAGAGTAAAGCCCTCAGGGACATGGTCCATTCAGAGATAGCACAGCTCTAGAGGTGGTCACGTGACCAGCCCAAGTTCTAAGAGTAGACTAGTCCCAGCAGAGGGGGGTGCGGAGGAAACATGTACCCTGAAAATATCCCAGGGCCTAAGGGGAGAACTGTGAGAAGGGGCTTCTAAGGACAATTACTCCTTTAGCAACTGTAGGAGTGGCTCCCTCTGGCTCCTCCCCATGTGAATTTGGCAGGCATCTCCTGTGATTGCTATCTCAAATCTTGGGGTGGAAGTCACGGTCATTTCCTACACTGGCCATGAGAAGGACAGATTGAGGCTGAGTTTCTCAGGGACCCTGACAACATGCACCCACCAGAAATGGTAGAGTAGCAGAGGGAAGCACTGGGCTTCATCTGTGACACAAGGCGTACACACACACACACACACACACACACACACACATACACACACACACACACACACACACACACACACACACACATTTGTGGGGGTTCTGACAAGCAGTACCTGTATGTGGTCCGTTGGGTACTAAACTCAAGATTGCGATGGTCTCCAAAGAATGGCCCTAGGTAGGTCCAGTTGAAACGCTGTATGCCAGGGTAGGCATCTGCATGGACCGTCAGGGAGAGGCTCTCACCCACAGACACTTCCTGCCAGAGGCTCTGCTCAGAGGTCAAGTTTAAGTAGGCAGTCTCTGGAAATCAACACGGGAGATTTGGCGTTAGTGGGGAGATGTCCCCCTTTGTGTGTTAACTGAACCACCCACCCTGGACGCAGGGTCTGAACACATCTCTGCACCAGGTTCACAGCCTCCACCACCATCCATTCATCCACTCATGATGAGTCCGGACTCATCCCCTTGGACCCCCGGGAAAGCCTAATTTACTCTCTCCTCCTCTCCCAGAATACCAGAAAGTCCTGATGATCCAAGTCTGGCCAAGGCTTCCCCCTGTTTCTCACCTCCTCTAGGAGAAGCTCTTGGTGGGATCTCAGGGCCTGCGGACCAACTACCCGCCCAGTTTACCTCTCTGACCTTGTGTGGCACCTCTCATCCATGCCAACACAGCCCCACCCGCCATCCCCTTCTTTGAACCCAGCGTGAAGAGCTATCTTAATGGCACAACAGCCGCTCCATGACCTGGAGCCCTCTTGCCCAAGCGTCTGAGATTGCCCTCCACCAACTTCAACCCTGAACACAGATCTGGGCAGAAGTTGAATGAGAACCCACATTTATGGAATTGACTCCTGAGTGCCTGATCTAGGCAGCAAGTTGGCTGGCGGTGTACCTGGGGACAACCTTGCGTGAGTTCTTCCTCTCTTCCCTTTACCTTGCAGGGTTTGGAGGAGTGCCCTGCGTGTGTGCTCTGAGCCACTGAGTCACGCTTCCCCATCTGCTCCCCTCTCACCCTCAGTTGACACACGGCCCCTCAGCAGGCCACACTGCTAGAGCCCCGTCTCACCCTGCAGAACTGCTGCCTTACGAACTTCTCAGCCTGTGGAGCGCCACGGCTCCCAACTCAATCGCCAGGCAACAGGAGGGCACCTTAAGCCTGTCGGTCCTCATCGCCATGGTTGGCACCCTCACCACTTTCTCCAGCATGGTCTACATCCACGATTGTGGCCTCTCCCAGCATCCACTCTCCCCTTCATCGAGCGCCAGGGTGCATCATCTAACGCGGTATTTGCTTGCACACTCTAGCAGTGTGGATCTCACCAGGGCTTCTCCTGGCTTCTTTAATGTTCTCATTGACTGTTTTTGTTTTTTTGTTTGTTTGTTTTTTCGAGACAAGGTTTCTCTGTATAGCCCTGGCTGTCCTGGAACTCACTCTGTAGACCAGGCTGGCCTTGAACTCAGAAATCCGCCTGCCTCTGCCTCCCAAGTGCTGGGATCAAAGGCGTGCGCCACCACGCCCGGCTCTCATTGACTGTTAATGCCCTCGGTGTTTTTTCCAGGTAAAGGAACTGAGGCTTCACAAAGAGGTCATTCGATATAACATTTGGCAGAGCCATGTTGGATGACACGCCAAAGTGAGAGCTCCTGACCGCCACCCCCTTCTGTGTGAGCTGAGTCCTGTGAGACCTCAGCCCTGACCTCTCAACAGGGTGGGGTGCAAATCCTCCACCCACTCTGTTAAGGCGCCATAGCCAGCAGGCTCCTGCCTCAGCTTCACTCCCTCATCACCACTGGGCACGCTCGATCCATGTTAGGTGTGCTTAGCTGCTTCTGGGTCTCAGAGACGCTTGGGATCCCTTCCCTCGGGGCTTGCACATGGCGTCCCTCTCCTAGAGGTTCTGCCCCCTTCCTTTCTCACTGAGGCCCAGCAACTCCACTATCAGCCACTGCGCCCCAGCTTAGAGGCCCGGGTTAGAGGGACTGCTGGTGGTTAAGGATACAATCATGGCAGAGAGGCACTGCCTGTTGGTGTGTCTATATGATACCCTAATGCTCTCAGAAATGATTGACCCCCATGAGCAGCAGCAGGGAGCCTCTGGGCTCTGATCCCAGCCAGGAACAGAACACACTAAAGCAAACCATGACCCACACTCTGCTGGAGGAGGTTGAGGGTCTAGGATTAGGCCACCCTCTTTCCACCGTCACCTTCATCTCCCAACAGCGCAGGCCTCCCCCATGGCCTGATGCTCACCCACCACCCGGAAGTTCATGGAGACAGTGCGTGTGCCAGCATCATTGCTGGCCACACAGGAGTAGACGCCTGCGTCTTGGAAGTCCACAGCACTGAGACTGAGGGTCCGGACTTTCTTATAACAGTTGTCTTGGAAGTCACTGTTTAAGGGGATTTCCAGCTGTAGACAGAAAGAATCGAGATGATTTAAGCAATCCAAAATTGTTAAGGGTCTGAATTCAACTCCTCCGCCTTTAAAATGATGGTCTGCCTGTGCACGGCAAGGGACTGTCTCAATTGCTTCATCTATAAAATGGGAAGGATTTCGGTCCCCTGCCCCTCAGTTAAAGTGAGGGTTGGGCAGACTCACAAGACAAGGGCTCCGAACTGGGTCTGAGAACGTGACTCACATGAACGTGAAGAAGCTAAGGGGCGGCCCCTCCCCATTCCCTCCAGGGCCCTCTGCCCTCTCACTCCCAGGCTTTCTGAAACAGCCACTAGGCCTCCATGCTTCTAAGGGAGCCTAGGAATCCCTCATTCTGTCGAAAGGGAGTACTCTACAAGCTGCAGCGAAGGAACAGGGTAATCCCCAAAAGTCCAAAAGGGGTTAGATTGCCACCCCACCCCCTAGTGTCCGAGTCAGCTGCTGCTGTCACAGGGTCTCAGGCCCTTCTTCTCTAGGCCACAGCCATGTCCCTGACCCAGAAAGCTAGTTTGAGGTGAAGATGCCTCTATGCAAGGGGATGGACAGACTTCACCTTGTCATCTCCACCCCCCTCCACCACCGCCACCACCACCACCGCCACCGCCCCGGGGACTGACCTCGGTGTCTCCATGTTTGAGGATAACATTGAATCCAACGTCCGCACTAGTGGCTGTGCACACGATCTGGGCAGCCTCCCCTTGAATCCGCACCAGCTCGGTAGGCTCCAATGTTATGTGTGGGGGCTCTGGGCGGGCTGAGACCAGAAACACAACCCATGAACCCCTGGGCTTACTGGCACTGGGCCCAACACCATGGGGCAGGATACTTGGTCACGGCCCCATCATTCTCCCACTCCAAACCCTGGGAAGCAGCCTTGATACCTCCGTGTTCCCAACAAGCAAGTCCCTAGGAGAGTCCGCTTGCGATATTACCCACAAGTCCTGCTTCCCAGCACTGTTTCAGCCTCCCATCTCCCATGTCATCCCCCTTCTGACTGCCAAAGTCAGGTCCCTCTTTTGGGCCCCTCCCCTGTGTCAACATTCACCCTCAGAATAAAGCCGCTCCCTGGCTGGTCATGGTGGCACACACCTTTGAATCTAGCACTCAGTGGGCACAAGCAAGAGTTCTAATTCAGCCAGAGCTAAATAGTGAGACCCTGTCTCAGAAAAGGGGGTGGGGGTCCGTGGGATGCTTGCTGTACCTGACAGGCTTTGTCTCCTGCACTGCAGCTGTACCAACCTGGTCCATCACAGGGCTAGCATCCACCCTCTTTCCTTTAGTACTTTGCTTTCTATGCCTTTGAATGATGGCTGCTCTTGTCCCATCAATTTGGGGAGTGGTAGTAGTTGTGGTGGTGGTAGTGGTTGTGGTGGTGGTGGTAGTGGTGGTGATTAGTTTGCAGTGCGTATGCGCACCCCCATGCAAAGGCATAACATAATTCTTATACAGAGACTAGAAGACTACCTTAGAGAGTCACCATGTAGGTCTCAGGGATTGAACTCAGGTCTTCAGGCTTGGCAGCAAGCACCTTTTCCATCTCGCTGGTTTTTTAACACTCTTAAATGCCATTTATGGATGTGTGTATGCATGTGCGTGCGAGCGCGCGTGCGCGCACATGCACGCATGCTGGTGTGCGTGCATGTGGCCACGGTACCCATGAGGTCACAGGATAACTCGCTATAGTAGATGTTCTTTACTCTACTCCAGGGATCCAGCTTGGTCCCCACTGAGCCAGCCTCTAGTGTTTTTTGATACTGTGTATCACTAAATAGCTCAGGCTGCCCAATGCTGGGCTTACAAATGTCCTCCACCATGCCCAGTTCCAACTGGTGACCGTTAGCTCCGAAGTTCTTTAGAGAACTTGTGTGTAGAAGGCTTAGCTTCCCCACTACCCCTCGCCCTGGCCTCTCCCAGTGGCTTCTCCTACACAGCCTGCATCTACCTTCTAATCTGCCTTTTGGTAGAATAGCTAGTCTAAGTAGATGACGTCCTCGGTCAGCAGCACCGTGCCTGACACACAGAGGTAGACCTAGAAATTGAGCCTAGGATCCCGAGGAGTGGAGACAGCCTGGACCAGGACACATGGAGGTCTGCCCACAGTGAGGGTTCCTATCCCAATTTGCCCTGTTTAGCTCAGCACAGCCGGTCTCATGGTTGGAGTCCCACCCTGCACACCTCACCCCACTTGCACTGGGGAGAAATGAGTACTTGAAAGAAGAGAGAATTGTTTCTGTCTTCCCTGCACCCATGCCTGGCTGGCTTTTTTTTTTTCCTTCCCATCCTACATACCTCGATTCACCTTAAGCCGGATGCCAATGGAGGTGGATTCCCTACCATCCATCACAATCTTGCACATGTAGGTATGGCTGTCAATGACTTTAGCCTTGTGGATAGTGAACCCTTGCCATGGTGAGAAGGAGTAGTTCGTTTTGCGTGAGACCGGCCTGCCCCACTCACGCACTAGGGAGACTCTGTCCTTCAGTGAGGGGTCAGTGATCAGGCAGGGCAGCACAGCTTCCTGGCCCTCAACCACTGTCACCTCCTGTGCTAGCAAATTCCAGGGCCGGGCAGGATCTGGGAAGAAGAGGGTTCAAAGTGACAACTGAATATTAGTGACGGGAGGACCGAAAGCCTGAGCATCTGCCCAAAGTCATACTGAACTGGGCCGTTCAGAGAACAGTCCAGGCTGGCTTCTAGAATAAGGTGCTCCTAAGACACTGCTGCTATATGACCTCTGGCAGAAGATTCAAGCCCACCATTTAACCTCACAAGCATTAACATTGCTATAGGCGCTTGGTCATGGCTAATGCTCACACTCATAAATTGAGACCTGCCACACTATGCAGCGTGGATGCCAGGAGCTAGCCCTCCTGTCCACTATAGGGAATTTGGAGTCCTCACCTTTGACGTACAAGTGGATGGTGCTACTGCCCCCCGTGGGATCTTCAAGCTCAGTACAACGGTAGGTCCCAGTGTTTTTGAAGCTCGCGTTTCTTGTGGTCAGGATGCTTCCGGGAGATTCGGGGTCCAAGGTCCAGTAGGGAGAGATGGGGCCGTTCCATTCCACACTGCTGTTACTCACACATCGCAGGGTCACCGTTGCACCCGGCTCTACAACCACCTCTGGGCCGCTAGGCTCAATGACAGGGGCCCCCTGACCTGAAGGAGGTGGCAGACACAAGTGAGGCCTGGGGTGTACCCCAGATGTCCCACAACCCTGGACCGTGCTTTGTAAGGGATAGTTCTGGTACTCTCCGGTACTGGTACTTGAATGAGTCTGTACCCTTCAATTAGCTCCCAACTCTGTTGCCATCTGCCATGCCCAGGAGGCTCATCTCTGAGACCAGCCTGGGCACCTCCTTAGCCTCCCATGTAGGCTTCCCCACAAAGCCATGGAGACCCAGCCTTCTGCACCATTTCCCACCCACGGAGAGGAATCCTGCCCATCAATCTCATGTACAAAGCAGGCTGGGACTGCAGAGCCAAGCCCATGTGAGCAAGACAAGTTTCAAATAAGCCGATGGAGAAACAGAGGGCCAAGTTCTGACTTCCCTCACTTGAGAAAGAAGAAAAGACATGTGAATTCTTCACCCTATAGAAAGAGAGTTTCCGAGTGTCTCCTGCGACTCCCATTCCTACCTCTGGGCATTGGGTCTGTGCATTGCGGGGTGGCCTGAGGCCATCCATCCATCCATCCATCCTCCTCCCTTTGTCTTTTCTCCCACAAGTGCAGACAGTGAGCACATTTCCCCACCATGCTAGGCTGTTCAGATGCCAGGAAGCCTCTGCGTCATCGCCTGCCCCGGTAAGGACTCATCTGGGGTCTCAGATGCCATGCTTATGCACGAGACTGCTGAGGTACCCAGCCTGCCCTCGCTTCTCTGGGCCTGCTGGGTTTCTTGGCAGCCAATCTCTTTAAAGGAAAATTTGCTTGAAGGAGAAAGAACTCAAACCCCTTGTCAGGTCTTAGGGAAGGAGGCTAGTTGCCTGTGTGGTGTCAGCATTTTTCCCAGGCTTGAAATAGGGGGGAAGGGGGGAAGTGAGAACTGATTCACAGCCTCTAAGGGCCTGGCAGGCGCCCCCGGCCTGTGTGGGCGGAAACACATTGCTGGCACCCGGCTGGCCCTGGTTTCCGCCCAGCCTGTGGCCCTTCGACACTCTGGTTCTCACTTCTGCTTCCCTGGCCTCTTGGCCATTGTCCTTCTCACACACTGGAGGGAATCTTGGCGAGGGGGACAGTGTGCTGGGCCTCAGAACACACAATGCACAGTCTGTCTGTGCTGTGCCACTGTCCTGTTTGCTGATCCTGCAAGTCAACCAGTCCTACACAGTGACAAGGCAGCTCCAAGGACATCAAGCCCTTAGAGTACTCCAGTATTTCCTACAACCGCTCTCAGTGGGTAGCACACACACACACACACACACACACACACACACACAGAGAGAGAGAGAGAGAGAGAGAGAGAGAGAGACAGAGACAGAGACAGAGACAGAGACAGAGAGAGACTGGAGCCCAGAAATGGAAAGTCTTGTCTCACAAATGATTTCAGCCTGGTTGAATGTCTGCTCTGATTCAAACCACTGGAAACATGTGGCCCGTCTGCCTGAGCTTCCAACCAGCCAGATGTAGAAGAGAGGACAGTGGACCACTGCTGGTGTAGGGCTGTGGCTCTCCTGGGCAGTAATCAGCAGGAAGAGGGACAAGCTGTTCCACCCCGGGCTCACATTGGCTATGGCTAGGGACCCTGATAGCCGTTGGCCCTCTCTGAGCATCGGATGTTCTGTCCTGTGACAACAATCCCAGAGGCCACCTAGAGGGCAGCAGAGCATGGAAGTCCTCCTGCCCGGGCCTCCTGCTCTCACCCCACATTGCTAATGTCCCCTCTTGGCCTGCTACGTGGTAGCTAAGGACCTTAACCCTAAAGGTCACAGGTTACATCTTTGGGTTCTATGACTCTGCTCCTGCCTTATCACCCAGACATTTTTGCCGCCCCCCAGGCCACTCTGCTCTGCTTATCTTTGTCTCCTGTCTTGGCCTCCAGGAAATGTGCTCCCGGAGAGGTTTCTGCCTTATTTCTTCCTAGCCTGTTGCCCTGGATATCCACACAGAGCAGGGCTGACGCATTCCGCGTACGCCACATGCTGTTCTCACTTCCTGCTGGCCTGGTTGGCGGGAGGCACGTCGGCTCATCACTGCCTTCCCTTGGATGAGCCCTTGGCGGCCGCTGGTCCCCCGTTCCTGGCCGTCCTTCCTCTCACATCTCCCCGTGACCCAAGCTTTCTCCTCTTTGTACTTGAAAAATGGACTCTTCCACCGTCAGCTCCAGGAGCCTCCTGCACTCATGACTGCCACTCAGAGAGAAGAGGCCAGTCTCTCTCTCTCTCTCTCTCTCTCTCTCTCTCTCTCTCTCTCTCTCTCTCTCCAACACTATTCCAGCTCCCACACAAAGCCCCCCCCCCCCCGTCCCAGGTCCCACCTACTCATCAATAATCTGCCAGGTTAAAACCTTAGGCTTCCCACTGGTATCTCTCACCTTCTCTTCCTTTTGGAGCTGGATACTGGACAGACAGACAGACAGACAGACACACGCACGCATGCACGCACGCACGCGCACACACACACACACACACACACAAACACGCTGCCCCACAAGCAGCTTTCAAGATAAAAACAGAAAAAGCAGTGAATCAAAATCACAGGATTTTCCGGGGTGAGAGGGATAATTGTCTCTCGCTTAACTGAGTCAGGGCTGCATAACACACTCATTTGTCACATGTCCTTTGACGGTATTCTTAAGAATGTGGGCTTTCTCACGCGTACCAATCCCATTCTGCTAGGAACGTGCCAGTGTGTGAGCCAGTGAGATCGGCTGGGCCAGCAAAGAGCCTTCGGTGAACTGTCATCTCTCCAGGGGCCAGTAGTACCAATTCCCCAGGGACCAGAGTGAGGCTGTCCTTCCCCACCATCTTCCCTCAAGGCTTTTCCAAATGATCAGTGGTATGGTATAGGACATGTGTGTGTTAGGCCAGGCAGAGCCTAGATGTGGTTCTTGGGCCGCTCTGGGCCAATGATGTTAGTTCTCACGCTCAGCAACCCCCCTCTGAGAATGGTAGTACTGAAGCAGCTTCTGCTGCCTGAGAAGTTGGGGGCAGATACCTAGGAAGACAGTGTCTGGGGAGACCCTCTCTGGTCTGCCCCAGGCCTCTCTCTGGCTTCCTTGCTTATTCACTGGATTTCTCGCTCATGTGCGTTCTCCTCCAACCCCTGTCCAAACCTTTCACCCCTGAGCCCTGGGCCAGAAAGGCCTCTTCTTTCCCCTAGCCTGACCCTTTCACCCAAACCTTCCAGGTCCTATTTAACCGCAGCCTGCTGGACTGTCCAGCTGGTGAGACCACTCAAGGAAGAGCTGCAAAAGCCTCTGAGCAGCCCGACTTGTAAGATTTCCTCAGAAATGCAAATCTCAGTCCTGACCGGGACCATCAGGGTCTGCCTTGAAGGAGGCTCCCAGGTAATTCCCCGTGTGCGCAGGAAACATCTGAAAGTGTTGCTCTCAAGTTTAGCCCACTACCGCTCTCCCACCTGCCGGCGAGTAGATGTGGATGGTGGTCCTGAAAATACCAGGGCCACGCTCCGAGCACACGGTGAGTCAAAGGCTAAGCTCAGACACATCCGCAGCACTGGCCGGACTGGATCCACCCACCGTCCCCGACTCTTCTTGTCAGATAGACACATACCTGCAGTCTTATGCCAGAGAGGTGGAAGCAGAGAACGGGGCACTTACTGCAAGACGGCGATGCCCCTTTTTGCAATACTCCTGAGCACCCCTTTTTCTGTTCTACTTACCATGCCAAACTGTGGCCAGCAGCAGGACCAGAGGAGCCCCCAGCTCCATAGCCTCTAGGGGATAGTGTGGCCCGATGCAGGTTGGAGAGTCGGCTGGGCACGGGGCTCCCAGCTGCTAGGTCTGTGAGGACGGGAACAGATGAGCACGCTCTTGTCTGCTGCACCAGCTCCTCTTCCCCTTTTTTTGGGTTGGCTGAAAGGGAACTACAGAATTTGGAAATATTGGGTCTCTAGAAGAAAACAACACACACACACACACACACACACACACACACACACACACCAGAGGAAGAGGCAGAATCTGGGGCCAGGCTCAACTGATCCTGAAGGGAGGTGATCAAGTTTGAGAAACTTGGGAAGCCACCTCTAAGGAAACTTAGGAGAAAAATCCTGCCCAAGAGCGGCAGCCGGTGAGTCAGGAGCATAAATAGGCGTCTGAGCAGCGGGTCTAGCTGAGCGAGGCCAGGTTAACCGGCCCTAAATTCTTTTGACCTTTCTCATCTGCCTTCAAGGCAGAAGGCCTCAAGGTAAGAAGAGTACCTGGAGATTTGGGCTCTGACAGTAATGAGTCTCCTACAGCAGCAACTGGACGTCTCCATAATTGTCCTAAACCAAAGTCACCCTGGGTTCCAAAAATAGCGAGTCCTGTAGACAGATCACCCTGTGATGAGATTGTCCCCCAGATGAGAGTGGTCACCTCATGAGAAGAAATGAGGTTACACCTAAATAGGAACCATGGGAACCAAACTGTTTCCTCAAACCATGAAGCCAGGAATGACTCCTCTGGAACCAAATGGTAGAATCCAACAGCACCCACCCTGAGCAAGACTCTTGCGCCCTGCATCAGGTCTTCTCATATTTAAATCTGAACTCTTCCCCAGAGACAGGCCCTTGGACGCTTCAAGTCCTTTCCTGTGTTTAGCAATCACTTTTCATATTTGACTTCTAGGACAAATGGCCGGGCCCTGATTTGCTGAGATTTGTCCTGGTTACCGGGAATTCTGGTAATGAAACTATGAAGCATGTATTTGCTGAGACTCAATCCCCAAAATCTTTCTAATCATCAAAGCTGTCCCTTTTATGAACCATTGAGTTGACTGGCAGCTGACAGCTGTGAGGTGGCTTCAGGATGGAGCCGCCTGAGAGACTAAGGGAGACTAGAACTTTCTGGTTAAAGCAGAGGTTCTTAGAAGAGGGCATGTCCCATTGTTTCCAGATCTTCATCTGGGGGTCTCTAGCCCTTTGTCAGGTCCTGTGTAACAGATCAGTAGGGGGCTGGAGAGATGACTCAGTGGTTAAGAGAGATGACTCAGTGGTTAAGAGTACGGATTGCTCTTGCAGAGGACCTAGGTTCAAATCCCATCACCCACATGGTGGCTCACAACCATCCATAACCCCAGGGGACCCAACAGGCATGCATGTGGCGCACATATGTGTAATGCATTTAAAATGTTCACATGTAAAGTGAGATGCTGTCCTGAATTAATGAAACCCATGGAGGATCATGGTCCCCTAATCAAGAAGTGTGGTAAAGTGGAGACTGGGTCCCTAACTTTGACATGAGCTCTCTGTGTGCAGATGGTGACAGCATCAGATAGAATTAGAAGACACTAAGCTGGCGGGTGTTACAGAGCAGATAGTTGGCTTGGTGTGGGGCAACAATCCACCCCACCACACACATTTGGTTATAGATTCTTCTGTGTGTTGATAGAGAAAACAGGAGACCCCGGCATCTGTGGATTTCTATATCCTCAGTGGTAAGTTCTGTTTTCACTCTCATTTTGCATATGGAGAGCCAGAAGGGTGGAGAGGTCAAATACCTCTGAGCTTGTTCAGGGTCACACGGCTACCAAGGAGGTAAGGTGTAGAACGGTCTGTGGTTATTTTTAACAAGAAATCTGTTATGCTGGACTTCTATTTTAAAAGGTCATTCCCTTGCCCTCTTCGTTCTGTATGTGTGATATGTGTGTGTCTGTGTTCATGTGTGGACACATAGGTATGTGTACCTGTGCCAGCACATGGGAGTGAGTATGCATGTGAGGGGAGATCAGAGATCAATGCTGGGCGTCTGCCTCAGAGCCTCTTCACAAAAGAGGCTAGACTAGCTGACCAGAAGGCCCTAGAAATTCTCTGGCCTTATCCTCTCCAAAGCTAAAGTTACAGGTATGTGTCACCAGGCTTGGCTTTGACTGGGTTACTGGGATCTGAACTCAGAGCTCACGCTTGGGTAGCAAGTCCTTTACTGACTAAGCTGCCTCCTCAGGACACCCTTCACTTTTTAAAGATGATCGATGGTGTGTGTTTTAGCTGATTCTTTTATGATTTCATTCAGAAGAAGAAAAGCTCAGTGGAGCACCCCCTGCTGATAGAGCAAAAACACCATCCCAGATGAGCGTCCCCAGGACTGCGAAAGAAATCCTTGACAAAATGCAACATGCATTCAAGATTTTAACAAGTTCAACCAAGATGGAGTTACAGGGAACACCTTTAACATGATTTGGGGCTTGCACGTAAAGACATAGCTCATCCCATGGCTGGACAGAAAGCGCTTCCTCTCAGATTATGGCTGCCTCCTCCTCCTCTTCTTCTTCTCCCTCCTCCCTCTCCCTCCTCTATTTAATATTGTGTGGAAATCTTAGCCAGAGAAACCAGGAAGGAAAAGAGACAGAAGAACTCTAAATGAAAAGGAACACACACACACACACACACACACACACACACACATGCAAAACAAACTATTAGATATAATAAATGAATTAAATAAACCCACAGAATACAAGCTCAACACTCAAAACTATGTCATATGTCTATATACTACTAGCAATGATAAAACAAGGAAAATAAACCAGTTTTAATTGTTAGCACTTATTTTTAGTTATATGCAAGTGTGTAGACCTGTGTAAGCGAGTGTGGTGCCCACAAAGTCCAGAGGCATTGAATCTCTGGGAGCTGGAGTTACAGGTGCCTCTGAGCCACCCAACATTGCAAAGCCAGTCTTCTCTCTTAACCAGAGCCATCTGTCTCTTCAGCGCACACTATACTAGCATCAAAAATTAATTTCAAGTAAGGCTGGTAATGGGGCTCAGTGGCTAACGGGGCTTGCTGCCGAGCCCCGGGACCTGTGTGTAAATTAGGAGTTTTCATCTTCTGAGCAACCCGAATGGAGAGAACTGACTCTGGCAAGTTGCCTTTTAACTTCCACACGTGCTCGAACCAACACACACATAAGCAAACCAACACATAATAAATAAACAAATAAGTAAATTTGTAAATTTGTGAAGTGTAACTACCTAGGTGGTGGTGACACACAGTCATTAATCCCAACACTTGGGAGGCAGAGGCCTACAGGTGACTTTTAGGACAGCCAAGGCTATCCGGAGAAATACTGTCTTGAAAAAAGCTAACTAAATAAAATGAATCTTTTTTCAGTTGGGAATAGATGTAACCAAGGAAGTGCAGGGCTTATAGTGACTCATGAAACACACCTGACCTTCAGAAGACCTTAATGAAAAGGATTTCATTAGAAGACAATCATGATTTCAAGACGGCAAGCTGTGTATCAGTACAACTCCAACCCAAAGACCAGTAGTCATTTTTTTTCTGCTGAAATAGAAGGCTGACAGAAATTCACGTAGAATTTGAAGGGGTATTAAATGATCAAACCATACTGTGAAGAATGAGGCTGGAGGAACTACTCCTCAATTTCAAAGTTTCTTACAAACCGATTGGAATCCAAACAGCATGGCACAGGCATGAGAACAGATACAGACCAATGGACCAACACCAGAAATTGAAATGCAAACCCTCACAAGCGTGGCAAGACCACGGGACATGGAAAGACTATTTCTTTCAACAAATTTATGAAGCAAACTGAAGCTTAAAGAACACATATGGGCCCGTATTTCACACCGTATGCAAAGATTAACCAAAGATAAACCAAATCAAAGGCAAATGATAAAACTCTTAGGATAAAATACAGAGGTAATATTCATACCTGAACTCAGAAATGGTTTCTTAGCCCTATCACTCAAAACACAGGCAATTAGAGAAAAATTAGATTAGCTGGATTTTGTCAAACTTGATCATTTTGGGGCACCAAAGGACAATGTGAAGAGAATAAAAAGGAATAAACAAATATAAGGAATAGAAGAAAATACTTGCCAATCACTGCTGAACAAGGCTGTGCACAGAGTGCACACACACACACACACACACACACACACACACACGAATGGAATCTGTAATCTACAACGCAGTAACAAAAGGACAAACAATTCAAATTTAAAATGGGCAAAAAAAAATTTAAGTAGAGATTTCTCCAGAAAATATATACAAATGGCCAACCCTCAGATGGAAAGATACTCAGTCAAGTAAGTCACCAAGGAAGTATAGACCAAACCACAATGAGATGATGTGTCACATTTACTGCATTGGTCATCATTAAAAAAAAAAAAAAAAAAGGCAGAAAGCGGCAGTGTTCATGGTACATGCCTTTAATTCCAGCACTAGGTAGGCAGAGAAAAGCAGGTCATTGTGCATTCCAGGCTAGCCAAGGCTACATAGTAAGACCTTGTTTCAAAAAAAAGAAAAAAAAATCAGAAAGTAACGAGTATTGATGCAGATACAGACAAGCCAGACCCCCACGCGCTGCTAGTGGAAACGTCAATATGGTTTAGCTTCTATGGAAATTAATTTGTTAGTTCCTCAAAAAGTTAGCAACAGAAGCCAGGCATGGTGGTGCATGCCTTTACTTCCAGCACTCTGAAGGTAGAAGCAGGCAGATCTCTGAGTCTGAGGCCAGCCTGGTCTACAGAGCAAGTTCCAGGATAACCAGAGCTACACAAGAGAAACCTTGTCTCTAAAAACCATTTTTAACAAGTTAGCAACAGAATTACCATATGAATAAGAATTATGGTTGGTTTTAATGTCAACTGGCAAAACACACACACACACACACACACACACACACACACACACAAAGTAGGATGCCTCACTTGAGGAACGGTCCCAGTTGTAGCAATTGTTGTGCCCTGACTGTGAATGGTGCTTTCTGGTGCCAGGTCAGATAAAAGGGAGTAACAGAGATTTCCTGCCTTGGGTTCTCTTGCTGTTTTCTCTTGCTGCTAGGTTATCTTCCTGTTGCTGCTGCTGCTGCTGCTGCTGCTGCTGCTGATGATGATGATGATGATGATGATTTCTTCAGTGTTAACAGAATGAGCTTGTCCAGGTTTTCATTGTGGACTAAAAACCAGCAGCACTCCAGGAACCTTCTAGGCACCAAAGTAGATCTGCTGAGGCACCAGATTGTCTACCTCTACCGTGAGAGACTGTTACTACGGACTATTCCAACTGCTGAGTTTCCCAGCCCCAAGGACTGACAACCTAGGGCTCTCAGCTCTCAGATGTGATTCAGTTGTTACTATTAGCGTTAGCTTATTTAATAAATCGTATTGGTTCTGTTCCTCTAGAGATCCCTAATACAATGCAGCAATTGTACCTGTAGATGTAATCAAGAGAACTGAAAATAAGGGCTCAACCCAATACTTGCCCATGGGTGCTCAGCTCAGCACTATGTCCATCCAATAGCTGGAAGGGGAAACCAGCTAAGGCGTGGATAAACAGAACATGGTCTAGCCATGCCTGAAGTAATCCTCAGATACAAAAGGAGCGAATTGCTGATAATTTAAGGGGAACAATTCTCTGGCTGGCAAGATGGTTCAGCTGGTAAATGCACTTGCCACAAAGCTTGAGAGAATGAGTTGGATCCCAGGACCCACAGGATGGAAGGAGAGAAAAGACTTCTGGGAGTTGTCCTTTGATCTCTACATATATGGATG